>VXBI01014662.1:14949-475391 GCA_013397375.1 Toxostoma redivivum | reverse complement strand
AAAAAAAAAAAAAAAAGCAACGTTTACAAAGATCTGATAGTTTGGTGCACATTTCACTTCACAATAGTTTGGTGCATGTTTCACTTCACCGTGGGTATTTTTGGAATGGCGCCAACCCTTGGCATATTGATGTGAGACCTGTTCACCTACCATTGAGGAAATGAATTTGCTAAGCTGCCACTGGTTCTGAAGTCTCTGACCGTCTCAGTAAGTCTCCTACTTCCAGTAGCCCAGGAACAAGTGACTGATGGAACTACGCAGGAACTATGTAAGCTACACAGGAACATCAGTGCAGAGAACTGCACTACTTTTGGCTCCCACATACAGACATCTCCTAAAACAGCTGCTAGCCAGGGTCACACACAAATTGAGTTTCGAAACTCTCCCTCCCAAGAAAACAGCAGTACATACTGCTTAACTAAGAGCATAGAGTATTCTTCCATGGGTTAAAATCCACTGCATTCTTCAAAGTCAGTCCTAATTTCAATTCTTCATACCAAGAATCACAGTTTAAGGGCCTTCAACACACACCACAGTCATCATCTGCTTTCACCCAGCCCCTTTTGCGGAAACAAGCACAACAGCTCCAATATCTGCAACAAATGCTTCTCTTTTAAGTGAAAGGTAAAGCGCACCACTTCACACAAACACTTTATGTTTGTGCTCTAGTATTATGTCTGAATCCTTGAACAGGTGAGCAACTGCAAGACTGGGAATGTTTACAGGAATACAAAGCCATCAGAATGGCATTGGAGATTTTTTTTTTCCTCTAAAACCATGTTAGGGTTATGCACGTCAAACGACTCGTGCTTTTCCTAAATAGTGGTCCAATGCCACTTGGGTGTCAGGTCCAGTACCAAAGCCAACAGTGCACCTGCTGAGGGGTCATACTAAACATTCCTAAACAACTCAGCACTTTACTAGCGTGGAACAGACTGCAGGTACCTCAAATCTCCATGCAAAAGGTGCCATCCACAGAGATCCCAGCATGCTTGACACTTTCATAGGCTGAATATAAACTGTAAAAATAATATATATAAACTGTATACATTCTGACTGAGCATTGTGTATTGGGATACATCTCCTTCTTGGGATACAAGTTTCCTTCTCTGTGATGCAGCAAGGGGGCTCATTCATAGTGCACCAGAACCAGCACTGCAAGGTATTCTCTTAGATGAAATGAAGTGTCATGCTCATGCTTTCCTCCAACCTCTATGATCTCCCTGAACGGATAACATGGCTTCTGAACAAGTAAACAGCTGTAAGCCAAATATTTTTCAGTGGTAAAGAAATCAAAATTTGCACAGAAGGAGAAGAGTTATTTACTTGGTGTGGAAAAGTTGTAGAGGAGTGTCCATTCAGGCACTGAAAGCTGCTGATTAGGGATATTTGTTCAAGTACATGAAAGATCCCCGTACAACTGAAAATAAGCAATGATTGACTACCCCTTTTCTCCATCTCTGTTGTATCAGTCCCTCGTCCACACAGCACAGAATTGCTGATTTTATGGGCACACTTCCCTTGCCTGTTCTTTGTGAAGGTGAGTACCACATCTGTACTCTTAGCAAGAGGATACATAATGCAACTCCTTCAGATGTTTGGTCAACTCTCTCCTGAGTCTTTGCCTAAAGCAGAAGCATACTACACCTGTAACTCAAGGACTAGAACTGTTCATTAAGAACGCTACTTAGAAGGGAAAAGATACAGCAACTAAACAGTTAAATATACCATATACATACATACAAAACTTTGTATCATGTAAAAAACAAAAATGAGGGCCCTGAATATTCAGACACACAAAAAAAGGTTTCTTCTCTGCCAAAGAACTAAAGGAAAACTATGAATCAGGTTCCTTAAGACAAAGATCTACTTGGGAAGGCCAGTTTCTAACAAGAAGCAGATCTCCCACTCTTTGCTGATGCTCGGTAATAGGAGCTTCTCAATTTTCTTACAAGTGAAAGAATAAGGCCATTAGCCTTAAAAACAGTAATGATTCTAAGCTCTTCACTCTGCTCAACAGAGGCAAAAACTTGCTGGCTTAGCTCTTCAGAGAGATACTGGGAAGGTAACTATTGTGTATTTATGAGTAAGTTTAGCCAATATATAGTACTGGGCAAAAATCCTTTGTTCAAAAGCAGCCTTCATTTTCTTTTCAATTTTGCATCTCTTAAGAAATACCAGGAGTCATTTTCAATTAGAATGTCTCTGAAAAGTTGGCAGGGACTGAAGTTTTATTTCTTAAGCAGCTTTTCTTCCTTTGTGATCTCTCAAGATTGGTTCTTTCATTCATTTCTACTGCCAGGAGAAAAAGGAGACAGATTTCTGGTCAGTACATAAATATCAAAGCAGCAATCCATCCTACACACACCGTGACAGCATACATACTGTAGGGTTGCTTAGCACAAGCCCTTATTTGAGTTTTTTTTAGTAGATGCAAAACGGTTTTCTTGGCTTTCAAGCTCAGTGAATTACTAAATTAAAAGTGTGAAATCTTGGACTTGTAACTCTTACTTTTTCAGAAACAGTTTCAACAAGTTTCATTATTTTTATCAGACTTTGGCAAAACAGTCTCTCTTGAACAAAAGGCCTCAGAGAGGAGTGGGGGGATTTGCTTCCCAAAAAGGATATGGCAAGCCTGAAATGTAACCAAACAGTTTGCAAATGCTAACTGCCAGAATTATTTCTCAAGTGTCTTTGCAATCCAAATTCAAAGTTACATGCAGACAGTGTGACATAGCAGAAAGATACTAAAAGGCAGAAGCTTGAGCACAATTTCTTCAACAGCTGCAACCAGAAACCAAATGGACACTAGTAATTTTTAAACGCTGACCATTTCAGAAGTATTACACAAAATTTATCTATATTATGAAGATTTTCCAGATGCTTTTCTCCCTTCCAAAGACAAGCTGATCTAAAAACTGATTCCCAGAGACAAGGTTAAGATTCAACACTTGCAGAATCTATGATAACCCACTTCTAATTTAATACATCACAGTTTCCAAACTGACTTGACGACACAGCAGACAAACACACTGTACATTTGTGAATGCTTAAGAACAGCTACCTACTGATCCAAGCCTTTAAATTGGTTAGTTTTGTCTGCTCTTAAACCATTTCATGATCAAGTTAATAGGATCAGAGCTGAAGTCAGGGCTTCTTGTACTAACCTCCTCTTGTTCCCTAGTACAATCCAGAGAGAAAAAAAGTAATTCTTTGAGGTAAAGCTTCTTGAAGTCAGAAAGCAGGTAATCTGCTGGAATGTTAGAGCTGGTCCTGGGCAGAACAAAGGCAAGAAAGTAAGCTTGGCTAACTGCTGTTTATTCACTCTGGCTGAACATATGAGATTATTTCATAGCTATCCCAAGATGCGCATATAGACTTCTCAGACTCTGCACTCACTCAGCTCCAGAAGAAGAGCCAATCAACATTCATGGACTAAGACAGAAATAGTTATGTGGACCTATTTTCAAACAGACAATTTCAGTTCTTCTCATATAATTAAATTTCTGAAATTCAATGGTAAAAAAATGAACCAGTGTTTTGAAGTTCCATTACATTAAAATGTAACAAGATCTATAAATACATGAAGTTAGATAGTCTATAAAACAGAAGACAATTCTGCTTTAACTCACCACATGTATTTGAAGAACTGCTTGGTTCTAGTGGCCAAAACACTCCCTCCCTGTTAGTTGCAGAGTGAACATTGAAGAACTTTAAAAGAATGAATTTTTTTTCAGCACCACACAAAGAGCTTTGAGTTGCTCTCTGCTTTAGTATTATGATGGTAAGTCTGTTTCTAAAACCTCAGTAACCTGCAAAAAGTATCTTGCTAACTGAGGAGCTGGCCCAACTCAATCGACACAATGTTAACATTTTATCATCTTTGCAGAAATTGGGTACGTCTAAATATAAAATGCAGAAACAAACTATACTGCAATTGACTCATATTTAAAATTTTTGGTACCTTTTTGTTGATCCATTCTGTTCACTGAAAGAATTCAAGATGTAAAGACTAAGTAGCAAAGTGTGTTAGAGCAAAGGCATCTATTTGAAACAGAGGGACAGAATGAAACTTGCAAATAAAGACTCCAAACAGCAACTGGCTCAGCCAATGCTCATTTGAGCAGTGCTGATCAGTAACAGAAGTACAAAAGAATAAAGATATCAAACTAAATGCAATTGTGAGGACATTCTCTTTCTTCGGGGAAAGCCTATGGACATACAGCTGCCAATGTGGACTTTGCTGGCCGGCCAAAAAGTAATGTATGACTACAAGATTCAAGCTGTCCATATGCGTAACAGGGCTAGTGAAGAACACCTCACAGATGACAAGAAACAGTGAGTTAGCATAGCAAAGGGCAGCAGTCTTTCACAGATCTCCATGAAATAGATGGGTCACCTAATAGTCACCCCTTGTATAGGCCTGCTTATTGAGGGGGCTTAGTCTTAAGACTAAGCATGAGACTTCTCTAACTTGTTTAAACCCAAGAGCACCCTTCTAGGACTTACTGACTTATTCATGACTTCAGGATAATTCTAAAGCAAGAGAAACTAACCTGAAGGTGAGAAAGCAACCCACACAACACCCGTATTTTTACTTTTTTTTAAACAGAAGTATTAAAAACAAAGCAAAACAAACCCCTCTCCATCACTTACCCTTATCAAAGGGACAATTAGTGTCAAAACCAGGAGACAATCTGGTATCCATACTGGGAAGGAAAAGAGGCTACAGTTCCAGAAGTCCTTCTGCCTGTAGCTTACAAAACTAAATAATATTTGGGAACAATGGTCCTGTCAGTGACATGTCAACAACACATTTATTTTAAAAAGGCTAAATTCAAGTTTTAAACATAAGTAACTGCAAATGAAAAAAAAAAAAACTTTGGTTGATTACCCATCTTGTTAAAATATGTCAAAGTTAGCAATCAACAGCTTCTCTAGGAAGTCTCCAGAAACAGACAGGTCAGTTCATTCCTTATTGGGAAGATTAGACACCTAGCAGTGACACTGAAAATGCTGCCATGCCAGCGTCACACATGCTCGCAACATCTCAGCCAGCATTTGGGAGGCTAATGGTGCATACAAAGTCTGAACTGATCAGGCACAGCCAACTTGAGTTGCTGTGAAATCATTGAGACAAATAAATTAAAAAAAAAAGCAACAAGAAAAATATAAAGCCAAGCACCTCTAGGGTCAGACCCTGAAGACACAGGAATCAAAGAATTTTTTTCTCCTCCCTCTATTTACAAAATGCCATTTAGAGCTGATGTGGCCACTTCAGTATTGTGAGGAAATGTCTCTTTATACTAAGCAGTCTGAAGTGTGTTGTTCACGGATGTTGTGGCCTGTGTGCCACGGAGTGTCCCATGGGTGTGTCCCTCCCACTGAGGCGTGTGGAGGGAGTTCAGTCTTCTGTTTCTTCATATGTTGTCTCATCAAACGGCCGGTCCAACAGAGGTACCAAACGGCGACGGGAATATTTCAGTTGTAAAAGGTCCCCAACTTCATTGATTTCTTTTAAAGCCTGACAAAGAGACCACAGTAGATCAGCAGAGGAGACAGATGCAAGTTATCTACACATCTTCCTTTATGCATACTACTGCAGACTACTCTGACAGCCATTTTACTTGAGATTTTACTGTGCTAGAAGCCGGTACCTTCAGAAGTGCATAGAACTTTTTGTATTTTTATTTTAGCTTTCAGAAATTTTGAGACCACATAAACAGTGCTAGTCACTTAACTGAGAGTGCCTATGCATCCACCTGACTACTCCAGTTCCAGAACAGGATCACAATATCCAGCAAACCCCATGACTATTTACAGATAGAAAAACAGAATAATGTTCTTCCCTTCCTGGAGGTAATGAAGCCGAAATAGAAAAAAATGTACATTTTGTTTGAGGTTTGACTCCTCCTTATGTATCACTCAGTTTGAAAACAACCTGTGCTAGCAAACCTGATCTACTGTATTTTTTAAATTGCAAAACAGCAAAGGCAAACTACAATAGTGAGGTAACAAGTTCTATATATGCATTTGTTATATCTCCATTTGGTTAATTTGCATTGTCCATATACAACTAGAGATGCAAGCTATATCTCATAAACAACATGGCACAGGAGATTTTTGCCAGGCAATCCAAGGAAATAAAAAGCTATTCTGGGTAGGACTCTAAGCATTTTGTCTTTGGAAAGCAAGTCCCACTGAGGTTGCCACAAAGGCAGCACTCAAGCAATTGATGACCCAGAACACTGCTACTGAATTAGCACAACCTTTCACCATTTTGATCTGAACTCAAATATTATGAAGTTTACCAGAGATCAAACATCTGCTTGCGTAAGAAATGAGGGAAGTTCCAGCTCAGTTAATCATACTTCCATTATGTTGCAATCTTTGAGAAGACATTGGTCCACACACAATAGGGTCTATTAAAAGCCAAATCCTAAACTTCATTTCTCTACAGAACACTCCTAGAGCAAAGTACAAAATAAATCAGTTGCTGCAGACAAATCTGTGATAGCACGTGATGCTAGTAATTTTATACAGGCAAGTGACAAAAATTAATTCAGAAGATCACTTCCAAGTCCAATGTGATATTTTTAAATTCAAAGGTTGGCATTCTTTGCTACCTTGAATTGTAAATTTATTGAGATAGGTACATTCAGCACTGCTTCAGATTGTCACTAATTCAACATTAATGCTCCAATCTGAGTCAAATGCTTGTCTCTTGAGTACAGTTGGCAGATGGGGGTTAATAGCTCTACATGTTTTTTCTTCCTAGATGGATAGTTCAAGATTTTGTTTCTTTAAACAATGGCCCTTCATGCTTGTTATATCTGGCAGCAAAAACCTCTGCACTCTAAAATCTGGGGGAACGACAAACCCAGAAGTTGGATCTCAGTAAAAACAAAACAAAACAAAAGTGTGGGCACAGTCTGCCAGAGCTTTAAGTAAAGATCCCATATGGAAGCAATTTAAAGCTGAATTTCTGTTGAAAGAGTATGTTAACTGTTATTCTTGAATGCAGATTTAGGATTTTATTAATTTAAAACAAAAAGTGCCATGTGACCAGCAAAGACTACAAAGGAAATGGCATTGGTATACTCTGACTTTAGGAGAGTGTAATATATTTTTCATCACTGAAAAGAAAGCACAGCCCACAGCGATGCAGGTTATGAGGGACTTCACTCTGATCCTAAGCCAAATATTTTTAGGCAAGGAAGTTTTATTTACATAGAACAGTTAAAATTTTAACTAAGAACTGTTCCTCATCATGTGGGTGTATTTAATAAGAACAAGGAAGCATTACAAATATCACTATTTGCAAGACAAGCTTCTCTTCCCTATGCTTCAAACCTGGGTAAGTTTTGTTTAAAAAAATACCACAAGAGCCCTATTTAGCATCTTTGAATACACAGATGGGATACCAAGTTGTCCTCTCTGTCAGTGACCTGAAGAAGCTGTCTGCCAGCTTTCCCCAAGTCCATTCATTTTAGTTCTTCCTGCTCCTGGATATTGTTGCCACAGTTAGTAAAGGGATTAGACCTGAGGTCTGCCTTAACGATTAGCTGCCTGAAATCAATCCCTTTTCACTGCGTCCCAAGAAAACACAGCACAAAGTAACTGACACAAAGACTTGCTCCTTATTAACTCCTCTTGCCAATGTTCTGGGTTCTGAGCATGCAGCTATTTTGAACCATACAGGAGGTTACGCTGACTTGGAAAAAAGCCTCCACATACTGAGCTAAATCAGGATTTCCTCATTCACTTCAAAATTCACACCTCATTTTGCTCTGGATTAATTTTCTTAGCAGACAAGCTCTAATATATTGAACAAGCATTTCCTCAATTTAGTACATTTAACACTTACAGATGTAATCTAGCAATGAGTCTTATGTTAAATGCACAAAATTTGAAACATTTTTTGGAAAATGCAGAAAGAATTGACAGGAAAAGAGGTATTTAAAGCAGAGTAATAAAAGTTACAGATAGATTTTGGAGAGAGCAAATGTGGTGCTTATACAGACCCTACAAAAGCACCTTATTATGGCAAAGGCCCCAGCTACTCACTAGAAGAGAAGACCAAGAACTCTACCAACTGTAAAATTGCACGATTGTTAAGGTACTACATGAAGTTTGTACAGTTTCAGTTTTATCTCAATTTACAGCTACATGATTTCAGAAATTTCAGTTTTCTTTGTTTTTCTTCCTCCCACTTCTTATCCATTCATCCCCACTCCATGCCCACCTGTCCAGAAGTTACTGCTCCCTAATTTGTGTCAATGAACTCAGGTCTATTACCATGCTCTGTGCCAAGTCTGATACTATTTATTTTATACAGAAGGAAAGGAAGCAAAGGAGAGGGTCTTCTCTGAATATACTGGTTCAAAACCTTTCTTTGGAACAGAAACAATTAAACTGAAATAATTAAAGGAAAAGCAGCAGGACAAGAGGCTGAGAAGGAATTCCTTAACCAGTCTGTTGTTGGAGTGTTACGTTAGGGAATCTCTCACAAGGCAGAAACAACAGAGGAGCAGTAAGTACAGCACCACAGAAAAACAGTGGGTTGATACTACTCAATGACAGTACACATGTATTACGGAACTGCTCACACCACACACTGCCTTACTAATTTTTTTAACAGAAATTAAATTTAAAAAACATGTAATTTTAAGCTGTTGATTGTTATGTAGTTCTGCAGCAGTCAAGTGTGAAAAGTTTGAGTCTATTTTTTTTTTTTAAAAAACATTAGTAAATATCTGCTAGATATCCTATTTGCTGTTCACATATTGAAGTGTTACCACCTGATCATATTTGGACAATGGGCATGATTTCCCCTTCCTAACTCCGTGACGACTCCCAGTCACCTTGTCCACAAAATGTTAAAAAAAAGTTTCAAGACTTTTTTTCTCCATAATCTTTTCAAGATAAAGGCAAAGCTTTTCAACCTGCAGTTCTTCACACATTTTTTCCCTTCTTCAAGAAGAAGGTGACATTTCCTCTCTTCTCAGGAGCCTCCCCCAACTACCACAAACTCTTCCTCCTAAGATGATAATCAAGAGTGGCCTTGCAGTGATAGCCAACACTTGTGGATGCAGCTCATCAGGTCCCATGGACTTGCACATGTTGATTTTGTTTAAATGCTCCCTTATTGGAGCCAAAACTCCATACTTTTCCACTAATCTCATGGTCTCAGGATTCCTAAGTCTCACCAGTAGACTGAGACAACAAAGGCACTGATTACCCTTGCCTCTTGCACTCATTTCTCACCTGATTCCCTGGACTCCCTGTGCCATTCAGCAGCAGTCCTCCACATTTTCTCTACTCTTTCTTTTGCTACTAATGCCCCATAAAACCTCTGCCTGCTGCATTTGATGCTCTTTGACAGACTGAGTTCCAGGTGGGCTTTGGTTTCCCTGACCCCATCCCTGCATGCTCAGGACTGTGTCTCAGTTCTTCCTTGGTCATATGTCTGTGCTTGCACTTGCACCTCTTATACACTTTCATGATATATTTTTGTTGGTTTGTTCATCCACGCAGGCTTCCCATCACATTCACTCTCCTCTAAGTCAGGATAGACCATTCTTCAGGGAAGGAGTGGAGAGGAAAAATCAATTAGCTGTCCTGGACACCTCTGCTCTTCAAGACTGTATCCCATGGAATTCTTTCAAGTAGGTCTCTGATGGGACAGAGTCTACTCTCATAAAGTCCAAATTCATGACTCAACCTAGTTTATATTCTGAGTCACAGACCCTCAAAGTGGGGAAAGAAGTGCAATGCAGAACTCTGGCAGGGCCTCAGACAGCCCACAGTGCATAGGTCCATCAAAAAAGATTATTCAGAAGACTCAAAATTATTTGTAGCTACCACACCAAGACAGATTAAGAATAGTCAGACACTCATATAATGCTCTTTCAACTCTGCTAGTCAGAGAGTAATCATCATCTTTACTCTTTGAAGGCAGCATCTCTTAATTGTGATGCAAGGCCTTCTTTGAGGGGACCTCTGTTCCCTCTGCAAATGCTGGTAAAAGTAAGGCACTGCATGTGGTACGGACTCACTAGGACATCTTGATTTAAGATACAGTGCTCTGAAGCTTTAAACAAGAACAGGAATAGTAATCTCTGGAATAAAAATTCTCACTAGTAATCATGGTCTTCCTTTTGAGAGGAATATAAATGTTTTGGAGGTTCTCAGGCCCTCTTATTTTTTTTTCTTGCCATTAGCATCTAGTGTCAGAAGATGCAAAATGTTTCCTTCTAACCAGTTCCAAGCAAGGTATAGCCTTTAAAGAGGGTAAAAAACATTGTCTCACAGGAATGAGACTGTCTCCTTTTGAAATAGGTCAAGAAAAGTCCTGAGATTTACTCTAAGCAGCCATTCTGCACTGTTGAAGCAAGGAAAGAGATGGAGTCACTGCCAGCTCTACTGCAAAGAGCTTTGAAGATTCGGTTCAACTATGCCATGAACCAAACATTGAACCAGTGTACAAAACCCAGACAATTGTTGTATCTGTTTATTAGCAGGCACGAGCAGATGGAAGACAAGGTGAGACACTTACTGTATCAAGCATCTCTTTGGTATGCGCTGCAGACAAACAGAATCTGGCTCTGGACTCGATGATGGGGGTGGCAGGGAAGCCCACGACCACAACTCCGATGTTCCGCTTCAGCATCTCACGTCCAAACGCACTGTCAGAGAGAACGATTATTCCAGTGGTGGCAGAGCAGGAGCATGAAGGACTCAGAATGGTAACCCATGCAGGCCTTTGTTGCAGCAAGGCTGTCAGATCACAGTTTGGAGTTTCCAGTGCTTTGGCAGAAATGCCTGGTCACAAAAGCCTTTTTAAAATTCAGTCCCAAGGTGATCCTTCTCAAATGGTTTCAGTGTATTAAGTTCTAACAAAGAGGAAAGATTATATGTGGCAGAGACCAGTCTTTTAGCAGGCTGTTTCTAAATGGATTTTAACTTAAGCTTGGAAATCGTTCCAATAGGAAAGAAGGATTATGGCTCAGAAGTTTGACTATACAAGGAATCCCTCATGCTGCAATGCCCCAAAATGGATGTTTCTGCAATTTCAAGATGTTTCGTTTTCATTAATTTAATTTGATTAATACATTATTGCATCACAGAATGTACCACTTTATAAGTATCACAGGAACCACTGAATCACCACAGTAAATTGAGATAATCTAATATGACACCTAACATTTTTAAGGAAGGTGCAAAAATATCATACAACTGTCACACACTATCTTCAACAAAACAAATTCTTAAGGAGATTAAACAAAGTAGTGGCATTATAGAATGAGAGGCACAAAGATCTTGATCAGATCTGTAATGGCAGTGCAGTTGGGGGTGTTTCTATAAGCCACAGAAAATGGTTAATCCTTTTTGAACTGACTTTGTTGCGAGAAGTAGCAATGAATTTAAGAGGTTTATAAAGACATATAAAAATAACATTCTTTTACTAGGTCTCTCAATTTTCTGGCACAACTATTTTCCTTATAAATAGGTGCATCCTGATACACTTCATTTTGTAACCATTTAGTACTCTCAAACCATTTTAAAACAGGCTACAAGGGACAAAGAAAGGATCAAGTAAACCTGATGCAGATCCTAAGGGCCAACTCTCATCAGAGATCTCTGTTCTTGCTCATTTTAAGCAAGATACTGGCCCAATTGCTCATCTAATAAATATTTCCATGTACGTTTCCAAAGGAAAAGATTGTATTGACTGGTAGAGAAGCTGGGTAGTGGAAACTGCTGCCGCTGTGTGCTGGAGGTGTAGTCTGTAGCACCCAGAAAGGTAACAGGCCTTTTAAAACTTTGTTATACTGGGATGGGTGGAGAACCCTTATTTAGCTTCATAAAAAGTGCCAGACTGAAGCCTGAGCTAGTCAAGCACTAGAGATGTTCAACTTAAAATGAAATTATGTTTTCCAAATTAGAAAGTGCTGATTGAGCACTGCATTATACACCCTGAAAAGTAGTGATCAAAGCCAAGCTGTCCTTGAAATCAGGTTTTTGTTTATGTTGAAAAAATTTTCAATATATACTTTATATATCCTTCTTGCAAAATTTTAGCCTTGATTTTCCACACAGCACCCCACAAATCAGCAAGCACTTCCAAACCTATGAGCTACAGTTGTTTCAGTATTTACAATACCAGTATCTGAGTGATTATATCTAGACCTCTTAAAAACTTGGGATTCATTAAATACATGTTGTGTCCCATCGTGTTTTGCCCCACTGTTTTTCCTTTTCTAATTTTAAAAGTTCATCAATGAAAATGTTGGCTCTTTGTAGTCCAGGAGCTAGTTGAAAGACCTTCTATGTTAATTTCCATTCAATTTCAGCTCTTCTTTAGCAAATTTATACACTTCACATATAAATATAATGGAAACACACAACCCAGCCTCTAAAACATGACACAAAGAGGCAAAATTGCTTCCCTGAAGTGCTTTCTTGATACTACAAGCTTTGATTTTTCTCAAAGTTTCCATATTTTATAAGACTCAGTAATGATCATAAAAGCAAAAATCAAACTAATCTTTTCTTATATTCAGAAAACTCTTCATATTCTTACACCAACCTAGCTTTAAAGAAGATGGGTAAGAAGTTATGCTGTCAAACGTACCCAATTTTTGCTGGCATGTACAGCATCAGAGGCACAACAGGGGAATCTTCATTTCCGTAGATGATAAAGCCCATCTCTTTTAGTCGTCTCCTGAAATATCTCGTGTTCTCTGCTAGCTGCTGCACACGTGCTCTCCCTAGACAAGAATTGAAGGTGAGACTGAATTCAGTTGTCATAAGTCACATCCATAACTGCAATACAAGACCTCAAACTAATGTACAAGACATTAATGTCCTGCTTGTGCTTATGGAAGCATTAAAAATAAATGCAAATTCAGATTTGGAGTTTCTTCTCCTTTATGTAACCAAGATTAATCATGCATTTTCTGACAAGTCTGAATGGACCAGGAAAGGCACAACTATCAAGTCCAAGCACTGCCTAGTTTTCTCATATCAGGTTCTCTTTCAATCAAGAGGTACCTGGCAAAAAAAGGCAGCTTTTAAACAAGATTCAAAGTTTTATCAGAATTCACTAGCAACTGCATCTTGAAGGAGAGTTTGCTTACACTTTGAATAATTAACAGAAAACCTATTGAATCAGCTGGTGTTGTTCACCATGTTTTACCCTGCTTGCCTGTATTATTATAAATTACTACTTTTCTCTTTAGATCTCTTTGCTGAACTATCACGTGGCTGCTCCTTAACCTTTTCCAGTTAAAATGAACTGGGTTTAAATTAAACTGATTACTTCTGATAATCCAGCTCACTTCACTTAAGTGGCAGCAGCCAATTTATGATGTATTCAGCCATTTCCATAGAAATTCTTTGATATTCATCAAAATTAGTACACAGGACATTAGACAGCTAGTACAATTTAAATATTTCAGATGTTCAGATATATGCCTAGAACAACCTATTTATCAGTTAATTAAATTCTAGCCTAGCACACTGTACTGCATTCTTGTATTGCCCACAAAAAGGTTCACATCATCTCACTTAAGCAGACCATAATAAATTTCTGATCAACTAATACTCTAATGTGCTTAAGAGATTAAGCACTATGCCATTGATGAGACTACAATAAGTAACACTTATATCACTTGTCTCTGGTCCACAAAGTATATTTCTGGATAATTGATTAGTCAAACACTACCTTGCCCAGACAGGTGATTCATAAATTGAACCCTTAAATGTAGAGCATGCAGATCTATGCCACAGCAAAGGTGGCTGCTAGACATTAACCGTCTTCCTTTAAAGCTGTAGAAAACATAATGTGATTAACTAACACGAATGCCAGGTCTCAAAGAAACATCCAACACCCAAACAGCTCTGCTCCAGGCCAGAACAAAAGTCATTTTAAGAACTCATATAGTATTTGTTGCAAAGAGTATCAGACATTCCACCCACAACCAGGCAATCAAAAGCAAAATCCCATCAAAGGTATAGCATAAGAATAAAAAAGGTGAAGCCTGTTAAGTTTGCAAAACTTAGCCTATCATTAGTGGGTAGAAGCTGGTATTGTTAATAGTACTGACTGCCACTTCTTCTCCATTAACAGCATTATTTATTAATTTTTTCTCCCCCCAGAGTTTCTCCAAAAGCTTAAATCCTCTTCCCCAAAAAGCAGTAAGATTTCAGTAAAACACAAAGGCTTCTTGAACTTATGAAACTAAATTTTTAATGTATTCACATGAGATCAGATCCTCTACTGCAGACCTAGCTTTCTCTTATGTTTTCAGACCAATTATTTGGTCATTCTAAATAACCCAGACTACAAAATGAAGTTGAAAAGAAGAAACAAACTCAATACAATTAAAAGAACTAGGCTTACTGCAACATATTAAAAATAGTGGGCCAAAAGCTACTACTTACATTTCTAATATTGAAGCAATCAATAAATACACAAGTGTCCACAGCAAACTACATACAGAAAAAAATCTATTTTGGTATGTTCTGAGAAAGCTGCATCTGCACATACACACAGAAATGTAACAATTTCTTTTATGCCAGGTCAGCGATGTACAATTGCATCAAAATACAAATCAGATTCCACCAGTATGGAGTAGTAAGGTAGCATACATAGCTGCTGTGATCAGCCCCTCTCCCAGGACAAGGAATGCAGCTTTTTGCCATACATACATCTTCTCTGTGTTCCCATAAATCATGAAGTTTACAGTATTGAAGCAGAAGGAATTTCATCACCTTAATGGTTTTCCCCTCCATACATTCACACCCTCTTCCATGTTGTTGGGAGCCTTTCAGACTAAAGATTAAAGAGCAATCTTAATTTGTAATTGACCACCGCTTCAGTCTTCCCTAAACTCCCACCAAGACAGAAAGGTTATGATTCTAGATTTGTCCTTATAGATTGAATCATGCTTTGCAATATAAACAAGTCTCAAGAACAAGTCTTTCAGTTCTCTACAGAGATGTAATCATCTACTGACAGATTTGGAAGATGTTGCCCTCTTCAGGTTTGTGGGTCTCAAAAGTCTATCAGCTTTTACCTTCACTCTAGAGCCACCAAGTAATTTATTATTGAAATTATTACTTCTTTAAAAACTTGTGGCTACAATAGTATTATCAAGAACTTGAAAATATATTCAGTGGCATCTCTACCCAATGGCTCACTACCCATCACAAGTCATTACCATCTGAAGAGAATTGTAGTTGTGGTGAAACAAAGCACCAGGAATCAAATAAAAATTGAGCACAGGCTCCTTGTCCTCTGCTTGCCTTTCTCCCTGCATTCTGTGCAAGTATTCTTCTCTGTACTTCAACATGTTTAGTTCTCCTACTCCACTCACTATAAAATCCTACACTTGCAAGAGTGATTCCACAAGCTAATTGAATAGGATTTGCAATATTATGCAACAAGCATATATCCAGTGTTTGGCTCTACTAACATTTACTGGTTCAGCCCCATTGGTACGTACTGGTGTGGCAGGCTGTTAACTGCTAGTACAGTTCCACCATATTTTCTGGGACCACAAAGACAAACCAAGCAGCGCTGGAAACAGCAGTGAGTAGGTATCATTGCTAATCCCACTTGCAACCCAAACAGTGCTTGAGCACTCAAACAGGACCTCTAAATTCCTCCCCAGCCCAAGCATCTCCTGAAGGTTAGAGCCTAGAAAAATTGCCAGGACTGTATAAATTCTCCAGCAACCGGCTTTTTTGGCAGTATGCAGTTGCATTTTTTAGACCATGCAAAAAAGGCCAGATCAGACACTACCCTGCCAATTGTTCTTGCACAGAAGTTGTGCAATGATTCTGGCAATATCCTTTCATCTCGAAAACTGGAATGTGATGACCTTCAGCAAAGGAAGGAAAAGGGGAAGAAAGGGATGATTACTGGAACTGAGCTCTTCAAAAGGTTAAAAAAACTAGAACTTTTTATCAGATCAACTCAAGTCCCTCATGAGTCCTGTAAATGGCTTAAATTAGCTACTGACAGAGCAACATTGAAATTAGAGGATAACTAATAACTTTTCCTGTACTTCTACACTCTTTTGCAAGTTTACTGCAGTCATATCAAGATTGCTCTTAAAATTTAGTAAAACAATTCCTTGCTTGCAGTAGCCTGGGCATCATTTAGTCTAAAGTGAAAATATATCTCCCAAAGAACACGCTGCCATTGTATCAGAAGTAAAGGTCATACACCATTGAAAGGGGAGAAACACTCTCCTGTTACAAATATACAATATAAGAAATATTCTTTAAAAACTGCAGCTAGCATGGACCTGAAAAAAAATAAAATTCCAACACCCTAGAGAAAGTACTCCATTATGAATCTGAAAGCACATGAGATGCATATTCCTTGCAACCACTGGAAGTAATTAGTGTATTTGCTAGAACAGCTTCCCACAGGCTAAAATAATGACCCTGAGATTAGCTCAGATAATTAGAGCATGGTGCCAGTAATGCCATGGTTGTGGGTCCAATACCTGTATAGGCCATTCATGTAAGAGTTGGACTTCACGATCCTTGTGGGTCCCTTCCAACTCAGGATACATAGTGAATCTGTGAAGAATACTTCATCACTTGTGAAGATATCTGCCTTAGAGGTCATAATGCTCAGAAAGGCAGAAGTTATAATGAAAATAGGAAGCAGAGAAGGCAGTTACTGAATACCTTCATGTCAGTCTTCAGGGACAAGACCAGTCCTCAGGAACTTCTGGCCCAGAAGACCAGGAAGGGTAAAGGAGTAAAGGTGACTCTCCCCAGTGAAGGAGGATTGGGTTAGAAAAAACCTAGGCAGACTTGACATCCACAAGTCCATGGGCCCTGACAAGATGCATCCACAACTGCTGAGAGAGCTGGTGGACACCACAGCAAGGCAGCTCATGATCATCTTTGAAAAGTCCTGGTGAGCAGGAAAGGTGCCTGAGGACTGGAAGAAGGCAAATATCCCCCTGGTCTTCAAAAAGGCAAGAAGGAAAGCCCAGGAAACTAACAGCCAGTCAGCCTCACCTCAATCCCAGGAAAGGTGGGGGAGCACCTCATTCTGGAGACCATCTCTATCCACAAGAATGACAAAAAGGTGACCAGGAGTAGTCAGCATGGATTCATTAAAGGTAAATCATGTTTGACAAACCTGATTGACTTCTGTGATCAACCACCTGGCTGGATGAGGGGAGATAATGGATATTGTCTACCTAGACTTCAGCAAGACTTTGGACACTCTCTCTCTTAAAATATCCTAACAGGCAAATTCAGTAAGTGTGGAATGGATGAGTGGACAGTGAGGTGGACTGAGAGCTGGTTGAACAGCAGACCCCAGAGGCTTGTAATCAGTGGCACAGGGTCCACTTGGATACCTGTCACTGGTGGTGTCACCCAAAACTGTTAGTTTGTTAGTTACTACTGGGCACAGTACTGTTTAACTAATTCATCAATGACTTGGATGGAAGAGACAGATAGCTCCTTAGCAAGTTCCCTGATGACATGAAGCTGGGAGGAGTGGCCAATACCCCAGAGTGTTGTGCAGCCCTTCAGAAGGACCTCAACATTTTGGAGAGATGGGCAAAGAAGAATGGTTTGATATTCAACAAAGGCAAATGTAGGGTCCAGCATCTGAGGAAGAATAACCCCATGCACCAGTACAGGCTGAGGGCCAACTGCTGGGAAGCAGCTCTGTGGAGAAAGATGAGGGGATACTGGTGAACAACAAGCTGTCCATGATCCAGCAATGTGCCCTGAGGGCCAGGAGGGCCAACGGTGTCCTGGGGGTGCATTAGAAAGAGCATTGCCAGCAGGTCAAGGGAGATGATCCCGCCCCTCTATCCCACCCTGGTTGAGACCACAGCTGGAGTGCTGTGTCCAGTTCTGGGCTGCTCAGTCCAGCAGAAACAAGGAATTCCTGGAGTGGGTCCAGTGGAGGGCAACAAAGATGATTAAGGGACTGGAGCATCTCTCTCATGAGGAAAGACTGGGGGAACTGAGTCTGTTCAGCCTTGAGAAGAGATAACTGAGAGAGGGGACCTTGTCAATTCTACACAAATATCTGAAGGGAGGGTGCCAAGAGGAAGGATCCAGGATCTTCTTGGTGGTGCCAAGGAATAGGACATGGGACAATGGGCAGAAACTGATGCACAGGAAATTCCACCTGAATACGAGGAAGAAATTCTTTATTGTGCAGGTGACTGAGCACTGTAACAAATTGCCTAGAGTGGTTGTGAAGTCTCCCTTATCAGGTATCACAGAATGAACTAGGTTGGAAAAGACCTTTGAGATCATCAAGTCCAACCTATGACCTAACCTAACACCTCCCCATCAACATGGCACTTGAGTGCCATGTCCAGTCTTTTTTAAAACACATCCAGGGACTGTGACTCCACCACCTCCATAGGCAGATGATTCCACTGCCCAAACTCTCTTCCAGGGAAGAATTTTTTTCTGACATCTCACCTAAACTTCCCCAGTGCAGCTTCAGACTGTCCTCTTGTTCTGTTAGAGGTTGCCTGGGAAAAGAGATCAACCCTCACCTGGCTACAACCACCTTTTTCAGGTAGTTGTAGAGAGTGATAAGGTCTCCCCTGAGCTTCCTTTCTTCCAGGGTAAACAACCTCAGATCCCTCAGCTGCTCTTCACAGGGCTTATGTTCCAGACCCTCACCAGCTTTGTTGCCCTCCTCTGGATGCATTTGAACAGCTCAACATCCTTCCTAAACTGAGGGGCCCAGATATTAAAGAAAAGTCTAGATACAATCCTCCGCCAAGTGTTCTAGGGTAACCCTGCTTGAGCAGGATGGTTGGACCAAATGACCCATTGTGGACCCTTCCAACCCCACCTAGTGTGTAATCCTGTTATTATTTAAACACATTTCTTCTTGAAGTAGAAATTGAGTTTATATTGACTATAATTATCAGTAGGATAAAAAGGGAGATGCACATCCCAACACAGTACATCTAAACTCATTTTTCAATAGGTTTACCAATGACACACATTAGGGAAAGTCACCTGTATTTAACCTCACTCTCTCATAAAAGCTCATGCTTAAACTAACAGTCCAGACACTTAAGGATTCTCATACAACTCAGATTTCCAAAAGTCAGTTTAATAAATAAACAACAACTGCTCAGCAATTAAAAGTTTTTGCAAGGCCAGGATAAACTTAGTCTTTGGGGGAAAAAAAAAATTATGTCTGTGACTGACTTCTCAATTCCATGTTAAAAAAACCCAACAAACTCTACAAAGAACTGTGGAGGCCAAAAGCCTCTAAGCAAACAAATCAAGGTAGTGGCTACTGAAAAGTTGCTTCCGCCATGCCTCCTTGTTCTATGTAAATCAATTGTACCCCATTGGTCCTTCCCCCCTCATACTGCCCCTGCACCCTCAGACGATTGGTTAGATGCTCTACCCCACCCCCTGGCTTTCCTGTATCAACCTTGTTCCTGCAGACCCCCTGAGCCAGTTCGTCCCTGAACCCCTTCAAGGAGAGAAGACTAAAGCTTTGTCTTGGATCACCACACGTGGCTTCCATCTCTTCGTCCTGCATCGGCTAAGCGGAGAGCTCCTAAAAGAGCTGAAATCACTCTCTGCGCGGGAGTGAGCGAGGAGGACATGCCTGTGCCTTGAGGAAGTCCTCCCCACGTGTCTTCAGAAGGTCGCGGCACTCCATCACTGCCCCAGGGCCCACCACGACAAAGAATAGAGAACCCCAAGAATCTGTGGAAGTTACTCTCTCACAAAAATCTAGTATTCATAACATTTCTGTCATCCATTAAGGTTGATAAATAAGCTATCATAGATGGTATTCAACACAAAAGAAAATTCAGTTCAACAAGAATGTACTCTTTTCCCTCCCCTTGCCTTGATCTCTATACAGTAATTGGAGAGCAATCACAAATCTAAACAGTGCAACACTTCATCAGCATAGCTTCTTGAGAAATAAAAAGCATGCTGCATTATACACAGACAGACTACCCTCTGACTCTGAACTCAGAGGAGCAAACTAACTTCAGATAGGCAAAACTACACACAGGCAGGATTTTATCTGCTTGTCACACTAGGGATCACTGCCTCCTGGATCTAAAACAAATATACTTACTGCAATATAAAGGAAAGTTTACATTTTTAATTAGTTCCTACAAATTAGTTCCTACTTCCAAGCAAAATAGCAGGACACATCTTGAAAAATGACTGCTAATCAGTGAAACTGTAAGTTGTATGCACAAGCTTTCGTTGGTCAGCAAATACCAGTTCACATTAGGCAGCTATGATGAAGTTACTCTATATTCTTTCATTAACCAATCTTATAATAAATGCTCAATACTAATATTGGAATTTTATTATTGCAGCCTTAATTTAACCTATTAACTTTGTTGTCAACATGGAAAGAGAAGCTAAACTAAGCAATTTCATGCCTTTGCCTTACATACTGATCAAAAACTAAAATATTTGTTTTTAATGATGAAATGAAAAATGTAGAATAAAAAACACCCTCTTGATACAAATAGATTAGAATTCAGTACATGCAGAATCATTCCACTGGTGATACATATTTACTGGCCCAATTACTCAGTCCCTTGATAACAGCTCATGCTGTAACACAATCAAACACCTTCAGGTTCAGTTTTCATTATGTGATGAAGGAAATGAAAACATTTATTAGCAGAGATTTGTAAGAATTCTGTAAGAACTTGTGAAGATGTAGTCTGACAGTAGCACATGGCCTCTGGTAAGACTCAGTATGTGTCTAACAAAAAATTGGTTTTGTTAACAAGATTGTCAGGCGCATATTAGAGATGTTTTAAATCACTGTAAGATGATAGCAAGTTAATATCGGATCCATAAGGCACCGTTAAGATGAAAATACTCTATTAATTCTTTGTGGAAAAGTTGCTTTCAGTATCTATTGTAATCCACTTCACACTGTTGTTCAAGCTGGTCCCACCTTATGAATTCTTGCCAGGTGTTGGAGGTGAGAAGCATTATATTAACTACTGATAGAGGTACCATCCTTAATTTGTGGCAGAATCATTTATCTTAGCAGAACTTACTTAAGTCAAGGAAGGGATTTATCCAGCAATCACTTCACCCTGCCAAATACCACAACTTTACTGATGTTAGCATGACCTCTGTAGATACACTTTGCTAGAAGGACTATGAATTTTATACAGACTGCTTACCTGGGCAAGTTTCTTGTCTTCTCCTCCCCTGATAGCCACAATCCAGGAAATATAACAAAACTTTTCCCTTCCTTGTACAAATGCTTTCCCAGAACTAAACAAGTTTTGGTCTTAAAACTAAAAATAAAAAACAAGCTAACTAAAAGAAGGTACTTGGCCAACTAAATGCTTATGGGGATTATGGCAGCTCTGAGCACATAAGAGGTAAGGAGGGGACCAAGGTGGGTCATTTCGTCAAACTGCCCTGCTCAAGCAGGGTCAGCCCAGAGCACTTTGCAGAGAATTGTATCCAGAAATTTCTGTAATATCTCCAGTGAGGGAGACTCCACAACCACTCTGGGCAACTTGTTACAGTGCTCAGTCACCTGCACAATAAAGAATTTCTTCCTCATATTCAGGTGGAATTTCCTGTGCATCAGTTTCTGCCCATTGTCCCATGTCCTATTCCTTGGCACCACCAAGAAGATCCTGGATCCTTCCTCTTGGCACCCTCCCTTCAGATATTTGTGTACAACTGACAAGGTCCCCTCTCTCAGTTATCTCAAGGCTGAACAGGCCCAGTTCCCCCAGTCTTTCCTCATGAGAGAGATGCTCCAGTCCCTTAATCATCTTTGTTGCCCTCCACTGGACCCACTCCAGGAATTCCTTGTTTCTGCTGGACTGAGCAGCCCAGAACTGGACACAGCACTCCAGCTGTTGCCTCACCTGGGCTGAGTAGAGGGGCAGGATTACCTCCCTTGACCCCAGGACACCGTTGGCCTTCCTGGCCCCCAGGGCACACTGCTGGCTCACAGACAACTTGTTGTCCACCAGGATTGCCAGGTTCTTCTCCACAGAGCTGCTTCCCAGCAAGTCAGCTGTGATGGAAAGCAGCATCTATATGGTGTGAAAGGAGATCAAAGCAGCAGATCTCAACCTACTTTTTCAGGAAATAATGCTGAAAGACATTTTATAACCTAAGCATTAATGCTTACCGATGGTTGTGTGGAATAAAAAGAGCTTGTAGAAAGGGTAGGTTCTGTAGAATCCACCATTATTCCCAAACTACATGACCAAACTAAAACCCAATTTTACAGAAATCCTGGACTATGTAAGCTTACTACAATTTTTAGCAGACATATATACAATTAAAATCCTCCATCACTGGAAACAAACAAACGAAACAACGAGAAGGAAATCACAATCCACTTCAATGTCATAGAGAACAACGTGATGACACAGTGTCCTGCTTCCCCAAACAGATGATGGCTACATACAACCTACACAGCAAGGGTATGGGTCAGGCTGCAATACTCTGTAGTTGTTTTTCCGAGAGCGCCAGTATCAATGACAGAGAAGATAAAGGACAATTTCATTAACATGGGTAGTGCTTTTTCTCCATATACCTTGCTATCAATGAGCCAAACAAAAGAAAATAAAATTTCCACTTCAAAAAGCCTGTATTTTCAGACATCGGGAAGTGCTTAAATCAAAATAAACTGGCAAGGAAAACTTGGTTATATGTATAATTCCCTAAACGTTTGTTTCTTCAAGTCAGAGTGATGCTATTATACAATCAAGCTTGTAAATTTTTCCACATTAAAACTCCCTTGTTTTTGCAAAGGCTTATTCTTTCATTCTGTTTATTATTCCTACATTTCCATCTTTTGGCCAGCTGTTTCAGTGAAAGACATAATTCAGCATATTCTGTTTTGGAAACAAGCATTTTTCAAATCTCAACCAGGAATTCAATATTCTTCTGCTGATTTAACAGATTCTCCACTAAGCTTTCAGAAGTTAAGTTGCCTCCCAAGGGCTTATGAAGAACTTTTGCAATGTTAACATAATAAGACAAGTTGTTTTCTGGACATTATACTTGTAAATACCTCAACAATAAAAAAAACAACACAATAGCCAATGTCTTTTTTTGAGAAGACATAAAAACACTACTATCCTTTTACTGCCATGAACATGTTTTTCATAGAAGATAGAGAAAATTCTACTCTTGAAAGCTTCTCCTGTAAAGCACATGTCAAGCATGACTTCTTATAGTATTTGCATGATGAAAAAAATAGCAAAATGTTTTTGGATTTGCCAACTCGCAGAAAGGACAAGCACAACTAACTTGACTGGAAGCAAGGGTCAGATTAGAAACAAATAATACCCTTTAGGGGCTAAAGAAACTTCAAACCAGAGAAAGTAGAGTGAGATTTTAAACCAAAAAAGATCACTAAACAGATTTCCACTTCAACAGTAATTAAATGCCAAAACATTTATGTTTTAAGGAAAAGTTGCATTAAGTAACAGGGAGAGCACAATGTTGTTAAAAATGCTGTAATGGATGTTTACGGACCAAGCATATGCTGATTTTAGGACATTTGTAACATCATTTGTCAGAAAGCAGACTCATGACACAAACTCACACTCCAAGGCAGAAAGATGGATCAACAGTGATTCACCAGCACAACCAATCCAAAGGCATCACTCACCCACACAAAAAGAGAGAGCTGATCACCTACAGCAGCCTACTCTGACATCCTAAAAAAAGTGATTTATGACAGCTCATAAACAAGATGGAGGTATAAAGCGAAGTTATGCTGGTTTCTTCTAAGAGATCACTCTATAGAAGATAATAAATAAAATTTTATTATACATTACCTACAGATTTCTTATCTTTCAGAATACTTTCCCTATCTCATTGTTTAAGTTCCAGCGACAAGGCGACTCCACACATTTCAATCTGCTTCCTCCAAGTTTACTTATGTGAACACTGCATCACTGCCAATATTTGCAGTAAGAATTTTACATCCTCCCCTTCACATGCTGTCTGCAGATTTTCATTACAGATCTTCAGAAAAGTATTATATACAATTATACAATGTAACCTGAGATTGCACAGAGATATATTAAAATGTATGGGCCAGAATTATTGTATTCCCCCAGTTTTACATTAGGAAGAACCAGCTCACATCAGCAAATGCCAAGAGAACTTTCAAGCACAATGAGAAACCTAAAGAAAGTAATTAGAGTAATTCCTTAACTCAGTGCTATTATATTACTGTTTAATAGCTCAAACTGTAGTATTCAGCAAACCAGTCAGAAGACAGAATCAACTCACTGGGTTTTTTTGCAGAGCTGGTGGGGAATCCAGGTTTAAAGCAAATTTGGGAATGGGAAGAGTCTTTGGGCTGTATGTCTCAAGCCCAAGGTCACCAGAAGGACTGGGCACCTTCCACTGGAGGCCAGTGCTGCACCCCAGGAGTCCCCAGCCGTGGTACCTCTCAGCCCATGCTCCCCACAAAAGGGCTGCACTGCAGCACGGGAAGGCTGTGCTGAATTCACCCAGGAGAGGCTAACAGGACAGCTGAGTCCAGTTATTTATTCTTCTGACATATTTGCATGCTTTCTGAGTTCACCACTCAGGAGAGAAACTACAAATAACATGGGGGGAGAAGACTGGTTTAAGAGTCAGCGCACTTGAAAGTGTGGACGAGGAAATCAGAAGATGGCTGCAAGCTCATGTTTGTTGGCCATATGGCAGCAGCATAAACAACGATTTATTTTAGGAGAAGCAGTGAAGGGCTTGGCTCATGACCGTTCTGAGTTAACCCCAGAACTGTGGCTTTTAACAATACTGTATGCAGGGGATTTGCCTGGATTATGTGGGTTCTCAGTATGGAGCCACTGTAGAGGTGATGGTAAAAATGCTCAGTGCTTTAAAGGAGAGAGGAAAACAGTCAAATCTGATTTTAAAAACTGGCAACAGTAAAGCCAAAGAGAATCAGAAATGGAAAAAAGAGAAAAGAAAAATTATGGCTGATATTCTTGGCAATAAAATGTCTCAGAGAAACAAAATTTATGCTAATATTAAGTATCTGTCATTGCATTTGCTATCAAACTAAATAGTTCCAGTGGAGTCTAAAGGCATGCCAAAAAACAGCTGGGTGCATGTACTATGTATTCACTGAGTTTATATATACTGGTGAGATTGAAGCCTTTGGCATATTCCAGAGCCCAGAGGAGTATTTTTATATTTGCACTTTCTGATTTTATTTTCAACTACCAGCTACATTTAGAGAACTCCAAGGCAGCCTGCTCTCCCCATGAACTTCATCATAAAAAGACGCAGCTCTCACCAAGAAGATCATATTGCTTGATGTGACTAGAAAGATGTAATCTGTTAGAATCACAGAACAGTTTGGGTTGGAAGGGACCTTAAAGATCATCTAGTTCCAACACCACTGCTATAAGCAGAGACACCTAACACTAGACCAGGTTGCTCAGAGCCCCATCCAGCCTGGCCTGGAATGATTCCAAGGATGAGCCATCCAACACTTCTCTGGGGAACTTGAGCCTGTGTTCCACCACCCCTGCAAAAAAAAAAAGTCTTCCTTATATCTAGTCTGAATTTAACTTCTTTTTACTAGTTTAAAACCAGTGCCTCCTGTTCTACTACAACAGGTCCTACCAAAATGTTTGTCCCCATCTTTCAGATAAGCTCCCTTTAACTACAGGAAGACCACAATAGAGGCACTTTGCCAGAGGGTCCTACTAATTGTTCAAAATAGCACATTTCACGGTTTATTCTTCTATTAATAGAATATCTGTGTTGGTGACCACACAAGAACTTGAAGGATCTGGCTGCATATGCACTTCAAATAACACAGTACTAGCATTGCCCAACCTTACTGTAGTCAATAAAACAGTATCTGTAAGCCTGATTTCTTCATACCACCCTGCTCTCTGTATCATGTAAACCTCTCTAGAACAGTGAAAATATGTGTACAGCAGTGAGCACAACAGTCTTAGCTCATGTCAAAGGGTTTCTGCAGTACAGGGACACAAATATGACATTGTAATAAAATCAGCTAAAATGGCCACTCCTCTGTGCACAGCCATGACAATATTTTAATTATTTGATTAGTCATAATTTGCCTCAAACAGTAGGCTTCATCAAGTGAGCAGAAAGACTTTGAAATAAGATACATGTGCTAAGGAGACCAGCATGAATAAACATGAAGGAGTTAGTAAAGGCAGTATGAAAACGAATTGATTTAAATTGAGACAATGTTTATTGAACTACAGGAGTCAGGTTTTCTACAGCAAAAATACTTTTTATAAGATCCTGAAAATTCAAGCTTTAAAGAGAAAGAGATTAACCAGTAGAATTCTACTGATCTGACAGAAAAAAAGATGGGTTAACAGTTCATCCTGCCTCAAATCTGGCCAACCTTGACTCCTAAAACAAGCATACACCAAACATTTAGTAATAGCTGCAAATACATAAAATTAGTAAATTCCACTGAAAATGGTGATAGCTGAAACTTACAAATTATTAATCCATAGTCATTAAAGTGGAAGGAAAATTACTTCTTGATAACCCAATTCTTTAATTATCTTGTGTGCATGTAGGTTTAATCTTCTGGGTGCACATATATCATTAGTAATCAACTTCTTTGCTTTTTTGCCTTTGTGGCTGGCACAATTGTAGAGCAACCTGCATCTTCCCCCATGTGATTGAGACAAGGCTAATGTTCAGCCTTACAGGAGTCCTTTACAGTCTCTCAACCACAGAATTTGGTAACCAACTAAGGACTCTGAGGAAGGTTATTATGCATGAAAATAACATACCAAGTGTTAAGAAAGGTAAATCTAAAAATTAGGATAGAAGACTCCAATTAGTCCCTATCATTACAATTAGCCAACACCGGGTCCCAGTCTTTAACACATATATGAATAGAGAGCTACTTTATCAAATGTAGCATCACTATCATATACTGTACCAGTGGCAGGGATTCTGATGAAGCCACAATTGAAATGTAAGATTGATGGACCTGCAGGTGTCTGAAAGACATTTTTAAGTCATTTTGGACTATGTTAGAATATTTTAGCACAGCATGCTTCCACTATTAGAGAAGACTTCTGTAACCAATCCTAATAGTTCATGGAGTGACTGCTGCCACTGATAAACTGAAGCCTTTAACAAGATTTGATTGCTCTCTATCACTGAAGTTTCAGTCCTGAAGTACAAAGCTTAAATAAAATGAAAATGCAAGAAAACTTGGATGAAAGTCAATCATTAGGAAGAAAAACAAAACATAACAAAAAACCCCCTAAAACCTGTCAGTCATTCCTTTGCAGCAAGATCATCAAAACAGTAATCCTCAGAGAAGGGAAGAGAAACTAACTGTGACCTTTATGAAGTATATAAGTATAGTAGGAATGAAAATTAGAATTTTTGTTACAGAAGTTTTTTATTGAAGGAAACACCTTTATTGGACTGCTATTGGTACTTCAGGACTACAGGGTGACTGACTGGACAAAATGGCATCTCAAAGACGTAAGTGGTCAAGGCAGATGCAAGAAACCTATCTAAACAGTGGGTAAATTTGAAAGACAGTAATCAAACAGCTACTCCAGAACTGCTGAGCAAGGGACACATAACAGCTTGTACACGGCACAAAACAGCTGACTTGGCAAGGTAAGAATGTCCCCTTGGGTCTTGCCTGCTTACCAATTGGCACATCCTTTATAAGTGTGACAGTGTCTACACATGGGCACCATTCAACTCCAGACAGAGGTTCCAAATGCTCTGATGATCGCTTGATATGATTCTGCTCAATTAGGTCTGAGAGTATGCAATATATCTAGGGTCTGTCCAATAAATGAGATGCTAGAATTATCCTCACTTGGCCAGGTCTAGTACAGTGGGCTAACTGACATGTTGTATTGGCTTGTCAAAGCCCATCAAAGGAATCTCATCAGAGTACAAGTCAGCTTCTCTGACCATAGGTCGGAACTGGCCATAAGCAAACAAACATAAATCACTTATGAAACATCAGGAACTGATATCATTACAAGTGTCAATGCAATGAGGTGATTTTAGCACAGACAATGACTCCGGAAACACCTGCTCTGCACCTTTCCTATGACCCTGAAAAAGGTTTTCGTGGAATGTAAAAGAAGCTCTGCAGATTTATGATTCTCTGTGTAAAGATATAAAATGTCCCAAGTGGTCAAAAGAGCTGTTACTGACATGCAAAGTACCACTTTCACTTTTCACAAATTCTTTAGGTTGGAATAGATGTCTTGAAATCAGTCAGTGCAACCTGCCTGCTCAAGCATGATCACCTAGAATAGGTTGCCCAGAACTGTGTCTGGGGTTTTGACAGTCTTCACAGATGGAGACTGTACAACCTCCAGGAGCAGTGTGTTCCACTGCCTGAGCACCCTCATAGATTGAGTTTTCAGAAACTCTTTCCCTCTTTGGTAAATCCTAAAATTTTCAAAGACTTAAAATTTACTAGGTGCAGAAAACATTACACACATTTATTATTGCAAACTACAATTACATACATTTAGTTCTACCTTATACTTTAAGCTGTCTTCCACAATAGAGCATAAAAGTTCAAGTCTATTGGTTTGAGACTAATACTAATGAGCACTTTGTAACTTTTGCTCATCCACAAACATATTAGATATGAGGCATTAGCCTAAATAGCTTGAAGCTGCTGAGGTATTTTGCCCACAAAAGGTGAATGTCTAAGCTGCCAAACCCCAGAATAATACACATCCGCTTCTTATGTGCCCTGGCAGCCAAACAGCGAGTCAAACTTGCCAGGGCACTCTACTCATTATACACAGAATTCTTGACTGCATTTTAGTAACAACTCAATATGGTTTCAGAGTTATTTTAACCTGTGGCCAATCCCCACATGCATGTCCAAACTGCCTGCCACAGAAATAACAAGCATAGCAATGCCAGGTTCAAAGTGTTTCCTCTTTACATCTAAATCAAAGATAAATGTTATTCATGCCACATTGTGCAAATATAACTGCAAGGATCCAACTCCAAAAACAGCAGTAGTAGGAAAGCAAGAATTAGTAATGAGTGATATTATCGCTACCTCAGCCCAAATAAAAAAGACTTAAATGCTTTGCAGAGTTAGTTTGATGACACTTTCCTCTGCATCAACTAGCCTCACAAAAGATACCAGAAGAACTTGTCAAAGAAGCTTCATCATAGTGTGCTGTGATTGTTTTTTAAAAAAATAGAAACAACAAATGGAAGAAATTTCTAAACCCTAAACAGTAAGTATGGCAAGATAATTTAAAATTGAGTTCTAAAATAAAGTCTGGAAGTAGGTACCAGCCAATGTTCTCAACAAATCAGACACTATAGGAAGTCACAAGCAGTATGTTTTACTCACAAACATTGTAACCTGTCTTAAGGTTCTAATCCAGACGTTATGAGAACCAAAACTGCCTCTACCCTCCAAGATTCTTGCAGACACTTCTGCTTAATAATCACAATTGGCTGAGATGTTTATTTTTGTCAGGGCACAAGAACTGCGCCTGAATGTATCCATTAAATGGTATCATAAAATTAAACAGGTTAGAAGAAATAATACTTTGGCTAGGACAGCAAGGAAAAGAAGTAGTTGCCAGGAGAACAAATTTGCTAGCAAACTACCTAACAGCACTCTGAACTTTTAGTTATAGATGTAAACTGACTACTTGGCAAGCTCTCAGTAAAAGAACCTATTGCCCTGAAGCTACAGCAACAAACAAATTTAAGTACAACCAGTTCTTGAGAAAAACCCTTTAATAATCTGCACTGTTCTGACTGCTTGGTAAGAACTACACTAACAGTCCTTGGGTGGTAAAGTAAAATAAAGGGTGCCAATTACACCTGAAATACTCAAGACTTCCATCATCATTTTTTCAAGCTCTCCCTCAAGAGATTAGTGGAATTTACCTTGCAGCAAGAATTAGTTCCTAAAAAATTCTATACACTACCTTACTTTCTGAAATCTTCCTTTAGAGATACATCTAAAAGATGTTAAAAAACCCCAAACACTTAGTGACTCATTGGGGGATTAAACCATGACACCAAACACAGGGAAGTGTGCCATTTATATAAACAATCTTTATTTCTTATTTTCTACCATCTGGACACAAAGCTTTTACGTCACCCATTGCTACCAAAAAGCTGCAGCCTTGCCACAGCCATGTAAATTATCACAACCAGATGGTGTGCTGTCAATAAAGGAGGGGCTGCTATCATTCCAGGGCAGAATAATTACCTTCCTTTGAACCAAGGACAATGTTTTCAATAAAAAACCAAAGCTGTTTAATGCAATTTCCAATCTGTCAAGACTCCCACTGTGCAGCTCCAGGATTCATTAGACTCACAGAAGTGAAGGAGACCATTTGTTAAAAACATAGCACAAGTGTCTTAGAGGACACTGATGACATACAATTTAAAAAAACTCCAAACAGTAAAGACATTTTGAATTTTCTTTAAAAGCTTTTTGCATAGACTTTTTCATCACAAAATTTACAGCAGAAGCAGCTGTATTGTATTAAAATGCCACCTCTGTCCCAGGCCTTTTAGGTAAACTATGGAAGATATTCATTGCTTTGCTATGCACCTCTTCTTTGAATTTTTGCATCTCAAAAGTTGGAGAAGCAACATTTATTCTGGGAGGAAAGGTTGGAAAGTACAGAGAACTAAAATTAACTAGCAAGCAACACTAAAGAACAGAAAGCTGTGTCTCACACCCCAAACCACTGCTAGGCTGACACTCCTCTGACATCTGGAAACACGTGACAATCATACTGGAATAATTCAGAGGACTGGACCTTGTGGGATAATTAAAGTTACAATACAACCAAATGGTACCTTCACTTTGAGCAATGCAAGAAACCGGATGAATTTCACTACATACTAAATTTCCCCTTGAGTTTCAAACCCCGCCAAATAAAAAGCAGTAATTATTTGAACACTCAAAGCATTTTCTGAGCCTACTTCCAACTCCAAAAACTTTCAGCTTGCCCTTCTTTCAACAGTATATATTTAATGAAGTGGTTAAGAAACACATCCTTTTTTCATAACACCAGAACATTTTGTTCACCTCAAAAAAGTAGAATAACTGTCTAGCTTGGGAAATTAAACATGAAGCCCAAGTGTGACCATTTCCAAGAATTACATCTAACGAAGAGAACGGAAATATTCCTGCAGTTTCAGTTCCACGGTGGTAACAAATGTATTAAAAGATGTCTTAGCTTAGTTTACTTTTGAATGACCCTCTCTCTAGCTAAGATCAAATCAGTATACTCTTCTCTTCATGTAGCAGTTGCCTGAAGGATGCTATTATAGATTTTGTTACATTTCATGTGTGGTTTACAGCGTTAGAAGAAAAATACATGGAGGCAAAATATGATAGGAAACAAAAATGCCAAACCACCACAACAATTGAACAGCATTCATGACTGCAAAAATCTCAGCTGACAAATTTTGCTCATCACGTCCAGAAGTTGTAGTAAGGAGCTGATGACTTAGCATCCAGAAGACCACAACCCATTAAAAAGGGTAGAAGATAAAAAGCATGATCCTTTGGTTCTCCCAAGAAGCAGAGTTATGTGCATTAACAAAAAGCTTCACAGAGAAAGAATAAGTTGTTTTCCCTGTCTGAATGAGCAAGGGTGGCTCTTACCTTAGGATACCAGGGTCCAGTCCCATCAGAACTTAAAGTATCACTGCGAAATCTCTTTGTTCTTCACTCTTAATAAGCACATGCAGTGGGGACATAGCACAATAGAGACAGCAACTGAAACTTCCACAGACATGCCGACACAGATCTATTTTTACTAACACTTAAAACTGTTCTCAGATTTTAAGCATTTCTTGCACCTATGCAGTAGCCTTAAAGGAGATTTTGGAGGCTTTTCCAAAGCCGAGACATAGGTGTGCAGCAACTCACATGCAATGTGCAAAGACAAAAGACACACAAAAGAAAATGCTCAGTGCCTGTTCCAAGCTGGAGGCTTTTGTTTGTTTTCCAGCACACAACAGTCTCGCCTTGATAACAAAACATTTTTACTGTTCTTATTTTGTACAATACTGTTATCTCCAACTCTGCCTTATTACACAGAGTATACTACATAATCATCTTTTTTGAGATTCCCCAACAGCTAAAAAACATTAATGTTGCCACTACTATTAAAGTAATGTTAATGAAAAAGTAGAGCAAACAGAAACCAGTCAATTCCTTGTCAAGCTAAAGTTGACTGAAGGCATTTGTCCTTACATGAAGAAAATACATTCAGAACCACCAGTATCAACTGATGCATGGTACTTGGAAAAATAAAGCCAAAGAACATAGGCTACACCACAACACGGATGATCAGCTAATTATGTCAGCACTTACACCAAGGCAGAACCAGACTGCAGCATGTTCAGAATCTTCCTCTTGATCAATCTCCTGCTCCAGTGACTGAAGAAGTGATATTACCTTCTAATTAACACTGTATTAAAATCATGTAATACAATTCTAAGGACAAACATATCTGAACAGTTTTCATGTAGGTTTTAATATGACTCTTCCTACTAGTATGCAATTTAGATTTCTTAATTAATCCAAATTTTCTAGAGGCAGGAACTGAATTAACCGAAACACGTTAGTCCCTCTCTTGACACATAGAATGAACTAATAAACTGGTATCTGCACTGAGATGTAATTAAATGAAACAGGGGGTCATCCCCCAGAAAAGCCCACAACTAAACAAATACACAAGGCACCAATGATCAATTTTGCTGAACTTAGTATGAGCTGTAATTAAGTAAGTTGCAGTTCTGGGGAATACAGGTTTTTAAAGGCTTCACTGGTATGCAACATCATGGCTTGCATACTGACTAGCATTTTTTAAAATACCAGATATTTTCAGCATTCCAATAAAAATACAGCCACAGAATACACTGACTATTTCAATGGATGAACTTTCAAGTCTCTGTTTAAAATACTGCTCTACAACAGGAACAACACACAACTCTTTGGTACATCCAAAAGACAGGGTTATTTGTAATTTAATATGGAAACATTTCAGCTGTCTTAATACCAGGATAATTCCTATGCAAGTCTGGCATTTGAGACATGCTACATATTTGTCACTGAAGTGTGTGAAGTTCTGTGCTGTTATGTGGGGTTCATCAGTTGATGCCTTGGCCATAACAGTACTTTCTCCCACACATTCAGGTGGCTGGAGAGATCAGCTCTCTGAACGTGGAGCTTTTTCATCAGACCATTTATCTGTTCTATAAGGTACATCTAGCTCTTAGGAATTAACAGCTAATTCAGAGCCTAATCTGGCTGTAATTCAACAAAATGCATGTGTTTACATTTGTTAACCTTTAAAAGAGATCTTAAGAACTACTGAGCTTGTAGCAGCAACCTTCACAAGGTTTGACACCTGAGCTGCAGTGCTTTTTAGTCTAATTTTAAAACTGCCCTTTCTCTCTGTATAGATAAGAAAATGACACAAAACAGGGATACAGAGTCATTACCATCTCAGACTCCCTGTGTGATAATCAGAGGAAATGATCTGCTGGCATCAAGCAGTCTTTGAAGTCTGCACAAACATTACCTAAAGAAGAGAGAAGGACTATTCAGCAGGACATACATCCCCCTAGGCCTGCCTCTCCAAAAGCTCTGCTGGACTAGTGGTTCTCTCAAAACCTGAAAACACCTGGGCTGCCAGAAAAACTTGTGGTTATAGAGAATGTTCAAAGAATGCTGTGAAACAGACTTTGTATATCAGTGTTTCATTTAAGCCTAGCATGCAAAAGCCTGTCATGCAGCAAGTATTGATTTCTTTTCTTTGGGTCTGAATTACTAATAAGTTAGCATCAGGGAAAAACAAAACAAATCAACCACAAAAAATCTAATCCCTCCCAAAAACATGCCCCAAATACAACCACAATTCCAATTTACATTTATGCAGGCTTTTATCTCATGCAAGACAGCATGCAAAGTAAAATGGAATTGCTCCCATAGTTTAGCTTCCGCAGTCCCTTGATTTTAATGATACAGAAATTATAAAATAGTAGGTCTACATCGTATAAATAATCTACTGGAGTTACCCATGTAAAAAAGTCCTCAAACTTGCAATTAATTGCAATAACTCAGTTTCAAGAGATTGGAAGCCATAATACTATCTCTTGCCATTTCTCTTCAGTCAAAATGCACTTTGAATTACAAAAAGCTGTTTTTTTTAACACTCAGAAAAGTCTAAAACGACTGCTCGTTGCTGATACCATTGGATTCCTTAATGACTACTAGAATCAAGTGTGTCTGGTAAATTCCTTTTAATTTTTTTCCCCCAGCACTAACTGAATGGAATACCAGACACTGCAGAAATAGCAACTGTGTCTACTCTAAAGTTTACACAACACAGAGCAAAAGATCCCATGCTCTCCTTCTGTGTTTAGTGTGACTCTTCATAGGAAATCCACCTAGACCGAGGTAGATTTGAGGTCTTTGATGAAGAATGGATCTTGTCCAAGGCAACAACAACAAACCCAAACCAATGCACTGCCTCCTGTCAGAAGGCTGCCAGAAGCACACAAGCCCTTTCCACTTAAAGGAGAATTCAAGATAATGCCTGGTCCACTAAGTTGATAAAATTATCCATTAACTCAATTTTAGCAATAAAAATAAAATAATAAAAGAACAAGAAAGCAATAGCATGTGCCTGTGTATCTAAATATTATTAAGACTGTCTGAACACAAAGTTATTTCATATGCAAAGAATTGCATAAGAACAGTTACATTTCATGGTCACATTGCACTCATCTCCTCTGATATGTTTCGAGCCCTGTTGCAGTGAGAGACTAGGCTCATGAGATCCAGAAGGGTTCCCTAATTCCAACTCCACATCTACCACCATATTTTTTCACACAGAACTTTTCCAGAGGCTGAATTTCTATTGAAAGCAGCTTAAGTTCTCTTTAGAGTTATCACAGCTAAATAGATTAGCCATACAAAGAAAATCTACTGTGATAGGAAGTGAGAACAAAAGCACACTACCAGCCAACTTCACTCTGACACTAGCTGAAGGATCTGCTGAAGAATAGAATTCCCTGCAAGAATTCCCCCCAGCCCCCCTATGCAATCCAGAAAGCAATTTCTGAAATGTAATTCACAATAGCTGTTCCTATTTGTTTATACCTTGCTCACTGTATCTGGTTGCACTGTTGTCACATGACTAAAATTCCCTGAATCCTAACAATTTTGATTTTCAGTCATTGAAATTATAAAGCATTCATTCAGATCAACAAGTAATTTTAAAGAATGTGATTAGGGCTATCCCTCCAGAACAAAGAAATTAAGTTTATGTTGCCTGGGTAAACATATTATCTAACTGTACATATTAATCACTGGGAGGAGTTGTGGGATTGTACTAACACTACTTACACATTAGCTCACACAGATTTTATATTATCACAAATGCAGTCATTATCATAAAGGCATTCATAATTATTAAAAAGACAGCTGTACATATCCTGTTTGACAGCTATTCTTGTGTCTTGCTGAGAAGAAAGAAATGTGCACTCGTCAGGCTGTTCTTCTGAACTAGTTATGGCACCTTCACTATAAAGTCAAATCATAAGAAAAATTGCCTTTATATAGTTTCAATGAAACTAAACTTGCCAAGTTAATTGAATTGTTGAAAAAAGCAAGCATTTAAAACCTCATTTTCTTTTTACTATGATACAATGGACACTGAAATTTAAAAATCACATCTTTGCTCTTAAAAATCTCAAGAGAAAGCATCAGTGAAGAGACAACAAAAAAAAAAAGACTTGAACCTTTGTACAGTACAAATAGGTTGGCAGGCCTTTATGGCAAATTGAAGCCACAGAGAGCAAAAACATCAGGAACACATACAAACACCACATTGCTTTAGAAGTTAAGCAATGTGCAAGCTTTGACAAAGCACATTATATTAAGGATGTTTATAATCTACTTCCATGGAGACAGTTCAGTAGCTTTACAACATAGCAACAAAGAGCGTGAACTATATATTCCATCTGTTTTGTGCAGACTTTATTTTTTACAATAGAAGTCAGTATCAAAGCTAACTCTTCCTTGGGATTTTAAAAAGCAACACAAAGGGGTAAAGAAACCTTTTCCTACGCAGTACAAGAGAAGATGGAATATATGAATGGCTACTAAATATATATACAAAAATATGTGATGAAGACCTCTTGCTTCAAGAAGGAAGTAATACACATAATGTAGCAATCACCTAGTTTCAGGTACTATTACTGTGTTTATTAATTGCAAAATATCATACAGATATAAAAAACCTTACAGAACCAGACATTATCACCTCCAGCTGAACAGGTGGGATAAGAACAGCAAAGCAGCCCCTTCCCACATTTTAAGAGAGCTATAATCAAAAATAGAAAGATATGGTCAGTATAAAACATGAAATCAGCTGTAGGTCAAGCATGAGGAGAACAAAAAGGACAGCACTGTAAGTACTTCTTCAGGAAAACAAAAATATTCGCATTGGAAGAACTCCTTCCATCTCCAAAGTTCATTTACAGTGGTAGCATAAAATTTCTTCTGAATCTATCCACATTAAAACTGATAAAACAAATAACAAAAAGTATCTATTGTACTCATATATTATTAGCACAAGTTCTGCCATTCTGCTGCTGTTAGGCTAGAGTTCACCCTACGTCATATGGCATAGCTATTCTCTACATGCACAGACCACAGGAAATAGTGCAGAAAACCTGTATTTCTTTTCCCAGAACACAAAAAAGCTGCAATGCACACCAGTTTTTTCCAAGAAAAAGCACAATGCTCAAGTTTAATAGGTGTGACCTATACAGACAACACTTCAAAAGAAAAGGCGCTTGAAACACTCCACAGTACATTACTACTATAGAAAAACGTGTATATACACAAACGTGTATAGAATATACAGCCCTAGTGGCCACATGTTAGCCTACCCTCAAATCTAAGGGGAAGTAATTGGACATTTATACCCTGTGTTAGGAAAAATCTGCTATGAAAAATATTCCCGAAGTCCCTCATATGAACCTTCAATCCCACTGAATACATCAAACCCAAAACTTAAGGTATTTTATGGATCCAAGACCATGCCTGAGCAGCAGCAGTGTCCCCCAACATTCCAGTAAGTGCCATTACAACAGAACTATTAAAACCCCCAGATCCTACACATCTACTTCCCAGAACACAGTGTAATTCCTCTTGTTTACCAAGAGGTATCTACCATGAACTATTGTTATGCAAATCCTTCACACTTCACAATGAATTGTCACAAGAACTAATCCCTAGACAAGACAAACACTTGTAGTGGAATTTTTTTTATCTACATAACACTTTCCAAAGTTTTCCCTTGGTACTAAAATTTCCAAGTTAAGTACCAAAATCTGTGGACTCAACCAGGCTATTAGGGCGCCATATCCAGAATCAACAGGCTACAAGCTACTAACACTTTCTTCCTAAAGGAGAAAATCCCAGCAAAACAAAAAAAACCAAAGCAAAAAAAACCCCCCAAAAACCCCCACCCACCCAACAAAAAAAACCCACACCAAAACAAAAAACACATCCCAGAACCAAACCAAACAAACAACAAAAAACAAACAAAAAATCCACAAAAACCCTCACAAACCCCAATAAGTCCTCAAAACAAAACCCCAAAAAACCCACAAAAAAGAGACAGCAACCAAAAAAAACTCAACAAAACCAACCAAAAAATCCCAGAGGCCACGTAGCCGCCTTCTACTCCAAACTGTTCTCACTTCTCTCAAAATATAATGAAGAAAGAAGGTACAAGTATGAAGTACTATAAAAATGAAAAGTATGAAAATCCTATAAAAATGACTGCATAAAACATAGGTTATAGCCAAAGCTATAGGATTAGAAAAGATGAATCTGACAACCATACCCAATGTCACTGAATGACCTGTGTTAACAGGAAACAACTCCCAAAATCAAACTTGGAAAAGAAGAATTAGCTCTGTTGTGTTTCAGGAAAAAAAAAAGCAATTTTTCCCTAAAATTCTCAAATATAAGAATAGTCTTCAGGGAATTGTAATCAAGTGTAGTCTGTGCAGTTTTATGGAAAAGTTATTATTTATTAACAGTACTAACATTTAGTTTGTCAGTATATTTATCCTGCCATTAGGCACATCTCTAAGGAATTCACAATGCAATCCGTAGACTGGACAAGATAGGCAAGTACTCGGCTTTAGAGCAGTAATTCAGTAGCTCTTCTGACTGAGCTTTAATACACTAGCTTCCCTATGGAACTCTTGCTAGCTGGTCAAAAACCTTGGTTTTTTTCTTTCTGCATTGTTTTTTGAATTTTACATCAAATCAGTATAAAAGCACAAGGTTTTACAACACCCATAGGTCTTAATCTATTCTTCTAAAACTCAAAGCCAGTTCGGCCAAATAGAGGGATTTGTACGTCTCATAAATCACAAGCAATAAGGTAGACTAAAAAGAGTGCAAATCAACCGCAGATGACTAGCAACAGTCTTCTCCCTCATTGCCTGCAGCTGCATTAGCCACATACTGAAGTGTTGCTCTTAAATTTAAATCAGATACGAATGCTCTAAGTGCAAGAAACAGTATTCAGCAAAAGTCAGCTGATTGGTCACACTCCATGTCAACACCTTAAACGCCTCTAACAGCATTGCTGCTAAAGCAGCTGGACTAATGCTCAAGTTCCAGCACAGCAAGGCTTGTCGTTCACTGGAAAAGACACACCAGCCATATATAAAGTATCCACCTTTGGTCAGAAATTGCCAGCTTTGGTTAGAAATAATCAGCTTCATCTAGAAAGCAATAAATAGAGCTAGGGCATCCATTCTCTTACCTGGATAGTGAGGTATCCCTGAGGGGGTACCACCTGAGGGATGGGATGTGTTTGACTACCACACTCTTCGGCAAACTCCTTTGGGAGGTGGCAGCCATAAACACTAAGTACCATCTTCTGGCCAAACAGAACAGAAGCCAGCTCTATAAAGAAATGATGCCAAGAGTGGTATGAAACAGGCACCATGAGCTCGAGATAATAATGAGATCCTACACAGAAGTATGCTTTGACCAGTAACTGATACTGTAAGGTACAATGAAAAGCATTTATCTTTGTATTAGTCTGAAAATCCAGAAAAGCAGTCTGGCAAACAGACTACCTTCTACTATGTCTCTTCATAGAAGAATCCTTTCAGGGCTAAAGAAAGTGAACAGAATAGTCCTCAGTAGCTACTTTTCATCAGTGGTGCTAAATGGCACGTTATGGAATGCAGCACATTAAGTTCCAAAGTTCTTTCTGTCCTTCAACAGGAGTTTGATATACCTCCCAATACAATATTGGTACAGATTTCACCTAACACAAAGCACAATGGGAGAGACAGGATGCTGCATGTGTGTATGTGCTCTTTACTAATGTGTCCTAAAATTAAGAACTTTCACACTGAACGAGTTGGTTTGGTTTATTTTTTTTAATAGGAAACTTTCGTATGAAGTCATTGAGAAGGTAGCACCTGAATCTTTCACAGAACACATCTTCATACATCTTTCTGTGAAGACTTTGATCCATTCAAGAAGAGGTCCTTTACAACATTTCAAGTTTCTCCTTTGATATCAAAGATGCTTCTAGCCAAGTTCAGCTTATGATTAAAACTATAGTCTGCAAATTTCCCACCAAGTCAGAGTTGCCCACATCTGCCTATATATCTGTTATAGTAGCCATACTTGTCCTTCTACAGTGTACTCTCAGATTTACCCTAAAACTCTGCAATAATTTCAACAGCAAGGGTGTTGAGTTTTCCCATATTAGTAAGTTGTATTTGGCAAGAAGCTTCTGGTATCCTGCCACCTGGAATTGCAGTGAGGTGGAAGTGCAGGCTTTGTGCCTGAAAAGGCCCAAACCCTGGGGAACTTGCCTCTCCTTTGACATTTACAGACTTGTTTTTCCTGAACAGCTCTGTTTTCCAAGGATCTTGGAAAGATCAAAGCTGTGCACATAAAACTCACAATTGCCTCTATGCTGCCACGTCCTGAACAAAAATATACTTGTCAGGAATATAGCTATAATCCTAGAAAAGACAAGCTATATTTCAGATTGGAGGTACTGAACATCTGGCTTCCAGCTCCTGGTATAGTTATTCTATAAGAGTGACACATCTGTCTGCACAGAGTACTTAGTTCTAGAGATGCTAGTTGCAGGACAAATGAGTTCTCCACCGCCCATTTAGAACCTGAGTTTGCCAACACACTTATATGATACAATATTAAGCTGACAAGCTGGAAGGCATGCTTAAAAAGCTTCAGAAGTATTTTACTGGCCCCTTTTTTCCTTCTTTTTTTTTTTTTTTCCAATCCCAGTGTCCATGGACAAACAGTTAAGAAATCTTAGGAGCTGCTAGCCAACATGAACTTGAGAAGCATCCATACTCTGCAACACATTTCCCCCCCATGTAGGCAGCATTGTAACCACAACTTTTCTACTATGCAACAGTTAGGCAATAACCTGAGCATTAGCAGAAGCTTATTTGCAGCAGAAAGAAGCCCTACAGGTTGGTTTATCCTGTCCTTGACAAGTCAATTCGTCTTGAACTACACTGAAATTGAGAATCCACTCAATCTTACTTAAAGTAATCTCAAATCTCTCCCCTGGCCATATGCTCTTAAAACACATTAATTGGCATTCAGGTTTTTTAGACAGGTTCTTCCTTTAAAGATTAAATCTGTACTAAGAAAGTTTATTAATTCTGAAACATTAACAAACATCTGAACATCTGCACTCTAGCAGGACATAAGTACACATTGTAGATTCTCAAGATTGTCTGTGTTTGGGAATTTGTGGTACGTCAACTGCATTGATGTGAAATGGCATGAGTTGACCTTGTGCCAAACATACTTTCCATCAGAACCCACTAAAATAAGCATGGACAGTAGCTCAGCTGGCCTGCAAGTCCCACACAGCCTAACACAGCCCACAGAAAGGGTTTCATTACTGACTACTGCCTGTTTCCAAAGAAGATAGAAACAATGATACTACATAGTCTTCATGGAAGTCTCTATACTGCACACATTAGTTCAGTACTAGTATTATATTTTCTATGTAGAAAATCAGTGCAGTTACCAGGACTGCTGATAGAAGGTAGTGCTTGTGTGGGTCATTCAGGTATTTCCTAAAAACTCTGCTCTAGTAAATCATGTTCCTCCTCAGGAACCATGAACTCTATTTGACACTAACCCAGAGAAAGACAGAGTGCACATCACCTCATGTGTGACTACTCCAGTTGAAATGCTTTATCTTAACATTACTAATTTAGAATAATTTTACTTGCACTGTTGCTAACAATATATACTATATATACACTAGTAACCTGCTACCAGTATTTTCTCCTTTACCTGTATGAGCAGCATATCAGCATTCTGTAGAAACCTGGCACTTCATATGCTATTGAGAGTAAAAAGTGAGACATACATTTTAAAACAAATGTAGTATAAGAAATAAAGAAAAATTAAATTACTTCAACAAAGCAACATTTCTAGTTGCATTTCTGCTCTGACAGATCAGTGTTTAGTCTATGAAGACATAGAATGACAGCTCCTACCTTAACAAAAATACCAAGAAGTAGATTTTTAAGAGAACAAAGAAGGTGTAAACTTATAAAGGTTTATAAACTTTATACAAAAACTACAATGTTGAATAAAGCCCAAAAGAAGAGGTACTGAAGAAGTCTCACATTTCAATATACAACACAAAGGGTACAACCCTACTAATGTCTGTAAACATTCTTCAAAGCATCAAAGGCTGAAAGATTTCCCCTGCCCAGCCCAGGTTAAAGCAGTTTTTCTGGAAGCTTGCCATGCTCTGTGGGAGGGAGGTAGGGGTGCAGCAACAAGCTGGATTTAAAAGATCCTCAGCTGGAAGCATAAATACAGAGAATGATGTTTAAAACTGTTAGACCCCTGGAGAGAAGCAGGAAACTCTCTTTATGACCCCCAGAGTATTTGTTTTTCCAACAGTTTGCCAGCTCAGCTAGAGATTCTCAAGGGCAGCAACGAAAAAAAAAATTCACTTTGCTCAAATTAGTTTTGACTGGTCCCCAGGTTCCCAAGGTGATAATTTAACACCTCATTAACAAGTGCATTATTGAAGGAAATTCAAATGAACCGATTTTAATGATAATTGAATGTTTTCAGCCTCTGCCTGCAGAAGGAGTATTTCCCCCTTGGAGTACAACAGCAGTCACTACTTCCATTTGTGATTGATTGCTGGCAATGAATGGCAAAGTACAGACTTCATTTATAAATATACCATAAGCTACTTAAAATTCAATTCTAGGTGTCGAAACATGAGCTATTCCTTCATCACTGCCTATGTTTTTTGTACTTGCATATAATTCTGGTTTGTCTTTGGAAAGAAAAAGGTAATGTTACAAAATGTCCAGCTTCAAGAAACCTACTGATTAGGCAGATGATTCAACTGCTGAGGTCCTATCTGCACTTGAGGGCATGATTACCCACATGGAAGTCAAAATACTAATTGCAGTATTTTCTCCTCTAGAATTTAAGCAGACCATCTAAGCTTAGTTCGGTTTGGTTTTTCTTTTCTCCAGCATGCTTCTCCCTGGGCATAGTAACAGTATAACAATGGTCCTGAATTCTGAATGGCTCAGTTATGCTCAATTCTCTGCCAAGACAGCTGTACATTCTTATTACTTCTGGTTATAATAGGTTTAATTGCCTTCTCTAATTTAACGCACTCAACATTGTTGCACATAGCTATGGCAAGAGTAGAAATTTTTAAAAAAATTTTTCAAATGTTTTCACTGAGGTAGAATCAATTACTGGCTCTTTACTGAGTACAAATACCAATCTGACTCTGTGCTGTTAACTGACTGACTAGCCTTCAAAGAGGAGTTATTTGTTTCCAATAGTTTAGCAGCTGGGATGGCCAATGCAACTGCTACCTTCACTGAACTATGTTGGATAATAATCCTTCATTTCTATACAGTGCTCAAGACAACACTCTTTATATTAATGCTTGCCTCCTAAATATATAAATATATAATATTTGTCTCCTAAAACTCACATGGAAGTCAGTCAAACTTGTTACAAATGTCAAGAGGTTTAATTACTATTACTGAACTAAGGTTTGTGGAAAGAAATAGTTCACCTCTGTTACAAGCCATTAGCACTGCCAGCTTTAGTTGAAACTTAAAACACACCTGGATTTAAGGCTCATCTTCAGTTCTCAATACATAGAAGAGCAAACTAAGTTTCACCTCTGAAGGTGGTTAACCAGTCCCTAGACTGGTTTCACTTGGCATGTTTTGATTTGCCTGGATCTCACTTGGTTACTTATGATTTTCTTCCACTTGCCCCCAGCAATGTTATCACAGCAACAAACAGGCTGGGTCCTGAACAGCTACAATGCTAACAGAACTCCAGTTGTACAGGATGTATCACTGGCTCTTATGTAAATAACAGGAGCCAGCTGGATTCCCAGTCCTAGTGAGATTGTAGCAGCAAAAAATCCAGCTTTCAACTCAAACCAAATCATTGATGCTGAAAAATTCACCAAGGCAGGTCAAATACTTAACATCATAAATCACAACAATGTCTCATTTACCATGACAAGAACCAAGCTGTCTCATTTTCCCTACAGTCAATTTAAATAACAGCAAGAATCAAGTGGCTCTATGCTACAGCTTTCCAGAACTCCATTCCAAGAATCAATTTGTCATCTTTGTTTATGTATACTATGACCCTGAAAAGTCTGCTTATTGTGTCTTTTTATTATCATTGTTTAAAAAGCTCCTTTATCTACAAAACTATCTGACATTCATTCATTTTGTGGCTGAACAGAGCAAGAGCAACATTCACCAAACTGCTGACAACATCTGCAACACTTTCTTGAAGTTTTCAACCATAGAGACTCTGAACTGGAAAACAGTTCCAAAAGTTTATTTTGCAGAAAGAAGACTTCTCCACCTCTCCTGCTCACCTTGCTGTACTATATATTAAAGCCAAATATGATGATATACAAGATATTAAAGTACATTGTCACCTGAGTTCTCTGAAGAGAGTCTATATGCTCAACATGTTCAACACTCTGGAGGATAACTGTTCGTTTGAAGAAATTCTCAAGGGGATCACAGATGTTTGTTTTGTTTAAGATGGCATGGTGGTCTTCTACCCGATTACAGTACAAGATGAGTAATATAAAATAAAATAGGACAAACAGAATATTGATCTGATAATGCAGAGGAGCTGCAGTACTGGAAGCACCACTACCAAGAACCCATAAGATGGCTCTGCCATTGCTTTAGTTGCTGGCATACTTTTTGCAGTAATTAGACTGCTGTAAATGTCTTCAGGGTGATTGAAGTCTGCTACTCACTTACACACATACACCACACAAAGAATTAACAGATTAATTTGAATAGAAATCGAGAAAAAAGGAAACTACTGTGCCAACTAAGGCAGCACATTTACACATAAGCACGTCTTATACACTGTAGAGAAGCTTCTCATAGCACCTGTATTTTGTCTGTGCTGCCTCCTACCAATATCCTATTTAGTCACTGGAAACTTGCTGGAAAAATCTGAAAGGAAACATTAACTTTTTTTTAGTTATATAAGTTTTAGTGATTACACCTTATATTGGAAGTTTAAGAGTCTTCAGATGCTTCTTTATATTTAGAAATAAGCTAGACAATTAACATATTCTTACAAAATGATAGACAAAAACCCTTTAATCTTCAAAAACTACTTGGTTCCTATTACTTATTCCTCAGCTACAGACTATCTCAATCTGACATGACTATTTCCACAAAGATCTGATGCCATGGAGGACAGCAGGTTTTACAAATAGCATGTGGTAAACAGAAGCAGGCAGACAAAGAAGCTGCAAAGGCTCTTTTCAAGAAAGCATCCTTGAAGCTATTAAAAGATTCAGATGTGGTCCAAAACATGAGGCTGGGAGCTAGCCATCTACTGTTCTGATTCCAACTCCAACTCCTGTGCTGCTGGAAAACCACTGCCCTATCTCAGTTTCTTTTACCAATTAGTTCAGCTTAACTAACTTAAAAGCAATTAAATTTTTGTAGTACACAGTCAATTCAGAGGTGCTTACCAGTGACCCAGTTTAACATTATTTCTCCACTTGTATTTCAAAGTTAACAACTATTACCAGCACCCATCTACTCCTTTTTAATTCACAGTCAAATCAACTGCAGACAGTGGTCCTTTGGAGCCCCACTTGTAATGCCACAGAATCCAAAGTTTTTCAGCCAAAGCCCTTAGACAAAGAAAAAATTTTGTCATCACATTTGTTATCACTAATCAGCTGCTTAGTTCACCCAAATGAACTTTTGCCAACTTTGTCCACAGAAAATGTCTGCAAAGTAATATTACCTCTAAAGACTTAAGGCAATTTAAAAAATGCATGACTGGGAAACAAGCACTCTGCAGAAAATAAATAGGAAGGCACTTTCATGCAGAAATCATCCTATAAGGTGCTTATCTTAATTCAAAATTGACTTAGATGCTTAAAAAGCCAGTAACACTTTCATGAGACCTGTAGCTGAGAAATCCTTTGAGATTTGACAAGGTTCTCGCTATCCAGCTGTTATATCCATCACTTATGAAAAGTGCTAAAGCTTATATGAAAGTGGACATATAGAGACTTCTTAGAAACAAGACACCTATCAAACACCAGAAGCACTCATTTTCTTGTTAGAAATAGGTGCCTAGGAATTCTGGTACTTCTTGGCACCAAATTAGTAGGATGTAGCTCAACATGCATTTTAAGCAACATGAGAAAAAAACCCAATCTTTTGAATTTATTTTTTTTGCCATACTGGTTCCTAATCTAGTTTGTCTTTCAGCCTCAGATGGATCTTGCTGGCATAATGGCAGGAGAACAGTGTGGAATGGAAGTTACTTCCATTCTCCTGGCTTCAACAAATACCACACTGTAGCCTCAGAAAGGGACAAAAATGCCTGAGTTTAAACACTGCAAACAGAAATCAGTTACACATTCCTTGCTTGCCGCTTCATTAAGCAAAACAGACACTGGAAGAAACCCAAAACAAGCAACGCCTAAGCAGACCACAGATTGTTGGCAAATCATCAGCTATAAAAATCTCAAGCAATTACTTTTAAGACTACAGCAAGACAATTTTTTGAGTAGTGTGAAGCTTGCTTAATAGCTGTATTTGAGAGCAGGGAGTCAACTCCTGGCTCTTGGGGTACAGGTCTCTCACATGGGCCACTCGGAAGCACTCAAAGCTAGCACAGACACAGGCTGCGACTCAGATGTACTTGCCTCACTGATGATGTCTTCACTGAGCAACCACCAACACCAACTGCTGGCACTTAAATCTGTTCTCAGATAATATAAGCAAACCAAATTAAAACTGTTATAACAGGAAAATTCTCAAGTAATTTCTCCAGTGAGCTTTTCCACTGTAAGTTATCCAACAGGCTGGTTGGTCAGATGACGTATGTTCAAAAGCCAATTCATTTCTTCAGCATACACCACCACCACCTCGTGGCCAGATGCCTCAAGCTCCAACAACTCAATATATACTGCAGTTAGAATTCTAAGAGCCTCCAAACTAAATGCCGCCAACAGATACTCAAACTACATTGGCATCCTGTGTGAGGTGCTCACAACTTTTTAATTACCTGTGAGGGAAAAGTAACCTACATGCAAACTGTACCATTTCAGTTCCAATGCAGCTTAAAGAGCTATTTCTTCGTGCTGTAACTGAAGGAAGCTGCCACCAATAGGCAAACGAAACACAAGAATCTGTCATTATGACTTTGAATGCCCAGAGAGTAGTACAAATTTTCCCTTTTTTATTTCTATTATGAAACAGGAAAACTAAGACAATAGACAAATATATTGAATTTCTTCTCCTAGTCCATTAAGTTCACTGATGTTGAAAAATGCCTCCAGCTCCCCAAGTAAAAAGGGATTTCAGAAACATTTCCATATTTACTTTAACAGAGATGCAAATATCAAATTATACTAGAGATGAAAATATAAAGCACTGTCCCTGCAATAAACCAGCACACAACTGTAAAAGATACAACAGCAAAATACTCTGAAAGAAATGTTTAAAGTGGGGCAAATAACAAAGGACAGACAATGGAAAGAAAAAGAAGGTAGCTAGAATACCTTGACAGAGAACAAAAATCAGTAAAAGAAAATAGAGTGTCTTAGACAGGACTAAGACTACCTCTAGCTGAAAACTCTTTATACTGTTATTAGGCTGATCTGCCAAGCAGAGCTGTAAACTGGTTTACTGACCCAGAATTCCAACCATAATTCTACTAATTCTACTAATAGTAGAATTATCTGTCAAAGTGATAAAGGCTCTTTTTGGCTTCCCCTTTCTACATGCTTACTGCTAGAAAGACTCACCAATAGTTGTACCATCTTCACCCATAATGCACTTCACAGAGGTGATGATTTGCTCTACAACAGGAGGTGACATTGATGTTGCATACGCAGCACTGTGAGAGTATGTCCTGAGGTAATCAATCAGTTCCTAGCAAAACACAAGAGGCCATCAGACATAACCTTCCCAGCGCTCAGAGAAATGCTTCTGTCATATCTTTAATCACAATAAAACAGGGCACCCCAAAAAAACCTCTTTCAGAATGCCCCATAAGAGAACAAGTATCTCAAGGATTAATTTTACAAGAAACAACAGGGACATGACAACTCATAATAATGTCACAGGGTAAGAAGGTGTGTTGATCAGAGACAAATGTCTATGACAGACTTGTCTAGCTAACACCATCAGCAGTGGATTGCAACAAGAGTTTGCATTATGTTCGCATTACTTGAACTGTGCCCAAGATGAGTTTCAAAAGTGTTTATTATAATAGTGAGAATATAAAGAAAATTAAATAGTGGGGAGCAGGATCTATATGTGTTTATGGATCATGCTCAATATATTTTTTTCCCCACAAAAACCACCAAACAAGGGAACAGGTCACAAAATCTTCTCTCTCATTCATCAGTAGGTGTAATTTAAGAGTGCACAAACCTCAGTTTAATCCTTCTGCATTCCCACTTAAATGCAGTCTATTTTTCTTAAGAGGGCAAAAGCAGCTCATATAGGAGTGAAGGACCAACACACTTGCTTGTTAACTGTAACAAAACCATGCTAAAATATTATAAACATCAGTATCAATGCCAGGAGAGAATCTGTCTTTTGATATCATAAAATTAATGACAGCTCTGTAGCTATCACAAGCTGCAAATATATTACAAAAATGTCTGGAGGTGTTCTGTTGCTGTCTGCCTTGGGTCAGAGTTAAAGGAAAGGAAGTTGTAAAGGGACTTTGAAATAAACTAGATAAGAAGATTTAAGGCCTCTTATGTCTGAAGCAATCCCTCAATCAGTAGCTAAAACAGTTGCAAAGGACTTTTAGCTGCTTTTACCTTATGCCATGGAGTCAATCCCACCAGCTCACTACCTTTGGAAAAAGATTTATGACTTTTTTTTTTTCCTAGGGAGGCTGTTGAAGTAATTTTAATCTAACTGTAGTAAACATCCTACAAGGAATATCTCCAAGTTCCATCTCCATTTGGATGGACAGAAGTAATTATCACAATTAATATGTAAAAAAAAATATTTTCCTGGTAGGAAAATGGTAGAATTTTATCCTCCAACAAAGCTTATAAGCCTGATCTGTGAGATCTGATATTTTATGATATAAGAAAAGTGACACAGGGAATTGTCTACACCATCCCTCTGAGAATCAGAGGTTTGGCAAGGGCAACACTTTCTAGCTGTACTTCCAAATCGAAAGAGACAGTAGCAAAAAAAAAAAAAAAGGCCCCAAAACCCCCAAAAGAAACAAACAAAACCCAAAACAATCAACCAGCCAAAAAAGAAAAATGGAAGAATTGTCTTTTCAGAAAGCAAACCACTTGTACCCAGGGGAAACCAATTCTACCAGACTAACCTAAGAGGATTTTCCTCCAAACATGTTGAAACACTTAAGCTTTTGGCATTTTTCCTTTAAGTCTCATGAAAAGTAACATCAAGAAATCCCTGCTTCCTGGCTCCTAACCCCTCCTAGAAAGATATTACATTGTTACTGTACATTCTGCAAACTCAGATCATCACTGACCATGTGAAAACTACACAATTAGGAGGTATTTTACTAGACTAGACTCTTCTGCACTGCCAACTTTCACAGTATTAGACAGCATGTAAAGTTATGAAATAAATGGACAATAGGGTACCTGAGGCATAGATTAAATTTGAAATGCTTAATGAAGAATTCCACCACCTGCCTGAAATAGACTTCACCACTAGCCATAAAATTTCCAGCTTTTTACCTTCTTGCCCCCAATGTATCCTCCTGCAGCTCCAAAGCTTTTGGTGAATGTTCCCATCATAACATCCACATCTTCAGGATTGAGTCCAAAATACTCCACTACACCCCGGCCACTGGGACCCAGGGCACCTATACTATGAGCTTCATCAAGGTACAGATAGGATTTGTACTTCTTCTTAAGGGCAATCACCTCAGGCAAACGGACTATGGATCCCTCCATACTGTTGAAAAACAAAAATTCAGTGTAAGTTGATTTAATAGCTGGGACCACCTTACAGAGCCTATAGTCACTAAGCTTTTCTTTACTCTTTCTGTAACTGCAAACACTTAAAATTTGCTAGACCCATCACAGTCTGCAGAGATGCACCTCTCCTCTTTGCACCTGGGGCCCAGATATCTGCTTTCTACCTGTTCAGCACCTCTGGGATGCTGACACACAGACTAAATAGCAGCAGCAACAGGAAGTCAGGGCACAGGAATGTGTTCAGTGATAATTCATTTATAAAATTATCTGTTTTACTTCTACCCTAATGTCAATATTCTGACTTGTCATGTACTTACCTGATGTTCTAAGAACTGACTAGACTTTCATTAGTAACACTCCAAAACACCGCATTTTGTACTGAAAGTCACTAGAATTTAAATGCCTAACACAGCTATGCCTACTGCTCCTACTCATTCTTAGCAAAAACATTAAATTTATGCAATTCCATTCACACTAGCATAATCTAGTGAGCACAGAAAGAATAGAATGGACAAGAAACTTAAGACCTCAGCTCTGATAAATAATCAGTTTTGATTAATTAATTTCTACAATCTAATCAGGATGTGGGAAGCACTGTGATAACACCAGGTGCAGCTACAATTTTAGCAACAGAAAGCCCAGGATGTGAGACATACACAGTGTAATTTAATTCACAGATGAGACTAATGAAATAACTATGAAGTGACAGTACTCATAGTTTGATTTGGCAAAGAAACCCAAATGCTAAGCATTTAGATCTCATGTGGAGGGTCTTAGGAATATAAAGAATAGTTTTGTACCTGTATATTCCTTCCACCAAGATAAGAATTTTTTTCCAGGGCCTCCGTGTACGAGGTTGCCCATGCACAATAGCATCTTTGAGCAGCTTCTCCAGGCTTTGCATATCTGCACCAGAAATTACTGTTAAATGGTACCAAAACAGCTACCAGCTTGAACTTTGACATGACTAAAGACAGCAATACTCCAGAAAGGCACAAACTGCTCCAGCATGGAGGACAGACCATATACAAGTCAATAAGCACAGGCTTCATCTACCTACAGGCCCCACAGAGATTGAAGGGAATAGGTGACTGTATGAACTCCAAGGACGAATTTCATCATTCTAAACTAAAAGCGCAAGTTAGAGCATTAGGCACAAACAAAGAAAGTTAGGGGGAGATGAAAAAAGGAACGTATCTTATTCTGATGAAAAGAGAAGGCAATTTAGGTAGTAAGAATGTCCTTGTGGATAGAAATAATTCAGAAATAGAACAGAATAGAGCTAAAACACAGCAAGTTCAAGGATAATCAATTAAAGATAAGTAGAAGATAGACCAAAGTTCAGGAAAAGAAGCAGGGCGAGTGTAGTTTTTTATTTCTTTGTTTAAAATTGAAGGGATTGGAAGTGGGAACAGGAAGCCTCTAAACCAAAGGAGAAAAGGAAAAAGAGAGAACCACCAGTGTAGGAAAGAGGACAATGTTCAGCGTATCAGAAACTAGACAGATGAAATTGTTAATAGAAATGTATTCTGAAATCTTACAAGCTTTGCTTACAAACATTTGATGTGATCCTAAGAGACCTAACTAATGTGAACAAATACATACATGTGGAATCAGTCCTGAAAAAAAATTCCAAGGAAAGGAGTGAAGATGGGATTAATCAAAGCATAAAAGCCAAGTGCTGAGCAAGAGACAGATATAAACACTAGGGCACGAAAAAGAGCACAAATTAATCATGGAAGGAGAACTGGTAGACTAGGACAGCTAGGTGATTGTGAACTAGATCCAGACTAAAAACTAAACAGCAAAGTAGGCCAGTTAATGGACTGCTAAAAGACAGCTAATGTACAGAAAGTCAATGATGAAGAAATCAGCAGTGTAGTCCCTGTCTCCAACAGGTCTCTCAGTGAAGGAAAGACAAGGTTAGTGCAGTTAGGGAGAACAATGGAAAATAAAGTTCTACTCTAATTTTTCAAGAAGGAGGGAAGATGAGTCTGAGTTTAATAAAAAGGACAAACTACAGAATAAGGCAGGGAAAAAATAAAAACACTGAGCAAGGAATTTCAGGGGAATTTTTCATTTCCCCCCCTAATTTCTAAAAATCTGAATATGAATGAAGCCATTACATCTAAAGAAAATTACATTAAAAAGGCAACATAGAGTATAACAAGAGTAGGACTGAGAACACATACAAAAATATGAACTGAACATCATCTTGAAAGGCCAAGACCGTTGTTTGCATTTGACTTTGATTCTAATCTGCCATTACATTCTCTTCCACAGAAACCCACAACCTAGAATGTTTCTAGAATATCCCACAATTTCACCAGGGCTAGTTTGTAGCCCATTCCCACAAAACTTCTATTTTTCATCACAGCAGCTTCTAAGTCCTTCTCCCCATAGCCAGAACTATGTTTGTCACTAATGTTCTTTGAAATTCTGCAGCTGGATGCAATGTTCAGAAGTATGTCCATACGAACGCAGAAGCTGAATGCAAAGCTTTTGTGATCTTGCCCAGCAACCAAAATTTATGAAGAATTAAAAAGAAAAAAATGAATGCTACAATAAGCCCTACTTTTTTGTAAAACAAATTATTCAAATGATAGAAAACAAGAAAGAGCAAACACAAAAGAAACAGTAAGCACAGCAGAGAGAATCCACACTACAAGGACAAAGAGAGAAAAATAATTGCAGTCACCCAAGTTTTGCTGTTACCACCACACACTTCTAAGAGAGCAAGAGTCATTGTGATCTCAGAGACTGACACTATAAAGAGTATTAGGAGTACCTGAAGAACGAAAGTAGTCCTTACGAATCAAGAACAACCACATGCCTCTTTCATCACAAGTAAGAGAAGGAAATCCTAGGTACTCTTAACCTGGCAGTTATTATAAATACCTCCTTTGGAGGAAGATGAAATTAGGAAATTTAAAATTCTGTGTATTTTGGAAGCAAATACTTAATTATTTAAAGCAAGTAATTAATTTAACTTAATCTGTGCTTTATGTCCCAAAAATTCTTTTAGTACTACATTGTGCCAATTCACGACTGTTTAGTTTAGCTAGGACATCTGCAATCATAAGCTTTTGTTACTGTAGGAGCATGTTAGCATCTAGTTCTAAAATTAAACTTTTTTATTCTCCAAATTGTAACCTAGACCCTTACAAGACTGCATTATTATATGACACATTGTTAGAATAGTCTAACCATGCTGAGCTACCCAAGCAAGGTAGAACAAGAAACCATGTTAAAACACCAGTGCTCCTAGACTTGCCAAAGGGTAGCATGTTCTCCATATGCAGAAGATGTAGGCGAGAACAGCTTCAGTATAAAAGTGTTATTAGTTGGGACTAAACATATTTAAAAAATCTGATTCAGGATGATTCAACTTTCAGTAGCAGCAGTCTTCTGACCTTTAATTTAACCAGGAATTGATTTCCTTGCATGAAATTGGACTTTCAGCTATTAGGAGATAGAAAATATTGTATCTGATCTACAGCATCTGCAGAAAGGCAGAGTCCATCATCTGATACTTACTGTTGTGCTTAAAGATTCGAATAGTTGCTCCTGACAGTCTTGCTCCAAGCACTAATGATGCATGATTCAGTTCATCACTCAGAATCAGACAGCCCTGAATTAGAAGGGGAAAGAGGAAGATATTGAAAAGGTTATGTTTCACAGCCAAGCATGTAATACCTTTCAGCTCTGAAGTGCTTCAAGATCATTTTAGAAAAAGAATTTCTAACATAAATGCAGCTAGTCCAGGCAAGACTTGCTAAGATCCAATTTGCAGCCTTAGTACAGAAATAAAAATACACAACTGCTCCTAACTGAAGGAACCATTCAAGTTTCACTTTTCCTGGAAGTCCTGCAGCTCAATCTGCCTGAATATCTCATGCTGTTGATGAGTACTCATCCTCCTATGCAGTCAGGTAAAACAGGGAGCAGAGCAGCTTGCCACAACTCTCTCAGTAAGTCGACAGTGATGCTAAGAAACAGGACACTGAAGACCTAGGTTAAAGGCCTTATCAAAGTTCCACTATTACTTTCATTAGGAGGCAATTACTGATTAAACCCATGTGTAGGTGGAGGTAATATACAAGAGACAGAAAGTGGAAAACAGAATTGCATGGTGAAATGGAGAAGTTTTCTGAAGCCATTAATCATGATACTGAATTAATTTGCTTTTTCAAAAAAACCCAGAAGATAAATCCTTGGACAAACATTAAAACAAGATATGCACGTTTTGAGAGCAGTGACGATTACAGATCAATAACTGATATGCTGAACTTTCAGTCACAGCATTATCACTGTGGACTACAGGAATGTGTGTATATTGGGGGATTAAGATATAAGGGAGCAACAATATTTCTAAATAACCTTGGCCCACTCCAATTACTATGTAAATGTGCTGAAACTTTAGAAGTGACTTTGCTCAGTTAAAAATCTAGAAAGGGTGTCAAGATGCTAAAGATCTAACACTGAAACATGCTCATTCCACGCTTCTATAATAACAACTGAGGGAGGGAAGAATCAAGAGGATTTCTTCTCTGCAATGGGAATTACTAGAAAGGACTGTGAAAAGTATTGCCTACAGTTAAACAAGGAGTGTCACAGACAACAGGAGTACTTTCTCCAGAACAAAAGAAACTGCACTAGAACTGCAATGTACCTAGAAACATTCTACATTCTGAGAAAGCTCAAGGACTGGTTTTCCCCAGGAATTTCAACAAATGCCAAAGTGTTCATACTGCTGCTACAAACATTCACACTACATGTTTCATAGACTTTGGCATATGAAGTATAGAGATTTCCAACTAGTGTTTGCTCTTTGGAACTACTATACCAAACAGAGTATGTATACATCAGAGGGCATTGCTTTCAAACACTTTTGTATCAAAAAGCGTGAATATAATAATCCAGTACCAGTATCCGAAAAAACTGTTCCACAAAAACAAGGATGACCTTTTGGTGGAGAAAGTAGACTTAAGAAATTGATGAGCGGTAGCAGCCTCTTTTCACCCCCTGCTAACAGGGCATTCAATTAGAAACAAATTAATTTGAAACTAGTTACTAGTAGTAACTAGTCTAGTACTGTCTGCCACTAGAGAGAGGGCAATGGGTCACATAAGCCACTGGCGCAGCACAGCAGTCACTAATGATTATATGTAAAACTGGGTGATGCTACTACAATTAGACTTCAGTTGTGTTTATCTACAAATTTACATTTGAGAAAGCATCCAGGACAAGGCTAACAGGAACTGGAGATAACACTACTTGGGCTCTAGAAAAATATGTCAGTGAAGATCAGGCTTACCACCACATCCTGCAAGGCCGATTGAAGTGAATGCCACATTTTACTACAGAGTGCTACATATATGAATCGTGTAATTCAGTCCTGAGCACTTTACAACTCACCTATATATGGAAATCAATTTGCTTTCTGACAATCAAAAGAATATCCTTCAAGCAGCACTGTTCTAACTCAATTGCCTAGTCTCTCTCAATCCAGAGCTATGAGAAAAGCTCTGTGCTAAAGGCAGTACAGAATGGTGTTATTACCTAGTTATATTAACTACATTAATGATACTTAATCCAAAACAGGCCCGTTTGAGAGTCTAGCTTAGCCTCAAATGGTCTAACAACTTCTGACTAAGTAACCTTCAAATTTCACATTATCTGTGGCTCAGCATACTTGGCAGTGACTGTACCAGGCACGCAACAACTTGGCTGTGAACAGAGGGTCTGTGCTGCTGAAAACTGACAGGTGCAGAAAGAACTGTTTTTAGTGATGCTTTAACAGTGCTGAAATACAACTTTCAGTCTACACCAACTACATCTATTTTCAGCATCTACTTAGTAGAGGCTGCTGTTAACAAGGCATAGTGAATAAAGATCAACTAAATAATGATGAAGCTTTTGAATTTCTTTTGCTGACTAATGCTGATCAAATTATGGCATAGAGACGGATCTAGGATAGTCAGACTGCATATGTTGCTATTAAAAGAGCATTCAGTAGGAACATAAACTAAGTGCTTCAGGATTCCACAGAGCAGAAGAACAGGTGATCTGGTATATGTGAGCAACTATACTCAGTAGCTTTTTTTTAGCTAATTAAGTAGTAATAAAGGAGCCCAGATACCATTAATTTCAAAGATATGTTGTGTTCCAAGCAGTTTTGCAGTGGAAAACATAAGTAGGACATGCAAAAAGACACAAACAGTCATTAAAAAAAAAAGCCCAAGAATTTAATCAAGCATGAGAATCTCTGAGCTTTACTGAGGACTGTCAAAGCACTGCCAAACAGGTTGTGCACACACAATTAATTGTGTACTGGGTGGTGCCAAAATTCAGGATTTATGTGTCCTTATTTGCAGACAATGAAGAAATCCAATGTGCAGTGAGAAGTAACTTCAGGCAGCCAAAAAAAACATTTAGTGAACATTCTGAACTGCAAGATGGTTTATTTGACAAGAACTCTGCAATTTCTGTTTGGAGTATTCACCTGAGTATAAGGGCAGTTGTATTGTTATGAGGCAAAAACTTCTTACTACTTTATTTCAAATGTACAAGAAATTAAGTATCCTCATGACTAACCCAGTATGGACTGCTGTACCCATTTATGACAAGAGCTGGCTTAGTAAAGTGAGCATAAAAACAAGTATGTTACATGTCTTGAAATTTACTGTTCAGATTCTCTCAATGGTTGTAAAACCTGCTGAAGCTCAAAGGTGAAAACTGACGATCTTAGTAAGGTGTCTCAAGGGTATTTTCATAAGGTATTGAAGATATACAGTGGGCTCCACATGGAAAAAAAGACTGAGTAAGCTTGCAGGAATGTATTCGTAGTGACAACAAGGAGCAATGTACCTAAATGTATCTGACAGTGTGTACTGAATCTGAAAGATCTCACAGAAATCATGAATCATTTTCCTGTTGAACATAAAACTGGAGAGATGAGAAAAGACAAAGAGCCAAAAAATGCAAGTAAAAGATATGTCAGAAGTAACGTATGTTGCTCAGATTCACAGCACTGCAGAAATATTTGACTCCAGAAAGATTACATCTGATGCACTGAATTTCTCTCTAACATCAGTCTCAAAAATGCTTTTTTATTGTGCAAAGAATTTGATACTTATAACACGGCAAAAGAAAAGGCACATTATGTAGATGGTGCTACGTCCTTGTTACAAAAAAAAAAAAAAAAGCATGCAGGAAGACACTGCAGCTAATCCAAAAGAGAATCGCCAGGAAGAACAAGACAGCAAATTTATGACAAGTAGGAGATCTACAAAGTAATCTCAGGAAGTGAAAAAATAAATAAATTAAATAAAAGGAAAATAATTCATTACACAGGGACAAAAAATTCTAATAGACTAGCAGTATTGGGTTGACAGTGAATAATTTTCAAAAAAAAAAAAAAAAACCTGTTCCAGTACTTGCACTATTTTACTCTATGGGGGAGCTAAGAGATCGTGTATTTTGCATCAGAAGAGGCAAAGTAAACTTTCACTTTTATTTTATTTTCCAATAACTAAAATAGCATAGTTGGAGATACTGGACACTCAGACTAATTGTCTACTGTTTTATGGGCCACACAGTAAACCTCATGCGTCTTTATAGTTGACTTTATTACCCTCAATCCTTTCTACTTCTTCAAAAGAAGGATTTTTTAGCTATCACTCAAAGATAATAAATTCTCTATGTACCAGCATGCAATTCAGCTTATCTGTGTAGCTGACACAGTCAGTTTTTAGTGTCTCAAAAGCAACAAAATACCTTCAGCCAACCAGTCTGTTAATCAGCCACCATTTCACCCACCAAGGAGTAGCCTGAGGAAGAAAGCCTTAACATGCTAGGCTTTCTCCCAGAGAGAAAGTTCTGGGCTGCTACTGGTTCCATGGATGCTGTTTCCCAAAGAGATTTCTGCAATGGTTAGAGATGCATACTGCAACCTACAGTTGCCATAGAGAATATTTGCAGGGGCTGTCACTGAGGAAACACAAAAGCAAACAAGTAGCTTTTAGAAAAATTAACCACTAGGATCTTTGTTAGGTGAGCTTTTGTCCATGACTTAAGCCATACCTTGCCAACTAAAGCAGGAATGTTCATAGAGTTGGTTGCAAATCCCATTCCATATGCCATTGCAGATTCCACACCTAGGAACCTGGCAACTAGCTTTTCCAGCTCCTCATGCTTGTCCAAGTTTCCTGCACATAAAAAAATGGGAAATTCAGAGTAAGAAGAAGCTTTCACTATTGCTAAATTTTACAAAGAAAATTCCACCAACCATGCTGTGCTTTATTTAAAGGCCCATAAGGGAACACTGAGCAAACCCCATATGTGAAAATGTAAGACAACTGCTGTGAAATGTAAACTAAATCCAGGAAGTCAATTTTTCTTCACTGAAGCAACAGCTTCTTTATCAGTTAGATTAAAGTTCAATGCTAAAACAATTAATGTTTTAAAGACCTGCAATCAGATACAGACTCTGAAATACACATTCAGGGAACATAGTATCATTCTCCAACTTACCCATCTCCTGTCTAGTGCTGCACACCCCAGCTCCATACTGGGACAGAACTTTAGCAGCTGCTTCTTGGCAAGCCCCAGTCTTCTGTGCAAACCCAAGATAGTTGTAGGACCCCATATTTATGATACCTTTTATCACTCTCCCTGTGTATCTGTGTTTTAAAAACAGCACAAGTTAGGACACCCCAAATTTTTAAAATTATCTACACAAGGTATTTTTTCACTTTCCTAGACTATACACTGAGATGTTAAAACTCAATAGAACCAACCAATAAATTATTTCAGTACTGCCTCTCATCATCAAACTGCAACAATCAGTGAAAAATATTCTCTCCCCATCTTACAATCTCAAATTAATTCCCAGAAGAGTTTACATTTACAGGTGAATTTGCTACCACACATAAAATTGCTTGTGGCTTCTCAAATCATCTGTTGCTCCGACATGTTTCTCCCTCCATCCTAAAAACATACAATTTTTCTTTCAATTAAAAAATAATGTTTCTAGATCAATTAACTTGGCAGCCCCTCAAGCGGGATATCCTCTAACCACAGAAAGGAAACACATCTGGCACTTCTGTGCTAACAATACGTGACAAAGGAGAATAAGGAAGTGTAGCAGAAAAAAATAAATTTTAATTATTTTGCCCTTGAAACCCAAGAAGAGACATAACTAGTTTCCCCAAGTACTGTGCTGCAAACTTTTGCACATCAAACCTGAGATACGTAATTTCCAATTTGTAAAAATCCTTTATTGCATTTCTTATTTTGTTTCTACAGACTACTTCAGTTCTGACTCAAAACAATCATGTTAAATTCAGTTTAGGCAGCAGCATTTACTTCAAGTGGCAAAACTTCTTCTAAATCAACACAAAGCCACAAACAGCAGTGCAATCCAAAGTATCCACACCAGGTTCTTGTCATCATGCACAAAGTTCATAATTTTATTACAGGTGTATGCCCAGGAAATCTTAATACAGTAAAGTACCAAAAGATTATATACAAGTCATCACCTTGGTGACTAAATGCATTTCAAAAGAGCAAAATTCATTGATTCAAGCTGCTAGAAAGCTCAAACTTCCATAATACAGCTCATAACTCACTGCTCCTTTAACCTCACAGCCTTCAATTTCCTTTTAGAGACACTATATTTCAAGACAGGTCTTGTATTTTTTTCAATTTTGACTCACGTGAATGTCCAGTTATAGTCATGGGAAACTCTCTCCATCATGTCCACTTTGGCCCCTGGCACACTACAGATGGGACGGTTCCAGCTGTCCCGAATGCGCATGTAGAGGTTTCTGTTGTAAAAATTTTCAAAGTCCTGGTACAATGGAACAAAGTCCTGAAACACATAAAAAGCACTCAAAGTAAAAGGAAAATATATATGACAGCAAAATAAGAGTAAGTGGAATATTTCTTTTCTATCATTCTGGTGTAATGAAAAAACTCAAGAAAACATAAAACATAAAATAATCCCCTTCATTAAGTTGTGGACATACAATCTTTGCAGGAGAGGTTTAGTCAGCCTCCAAGTTAAGCAGAACAAGGGAACATGCAATGGCTTTTTGGCACCAAACAGTATGCACTGCTGTACTGAAGACACAAAGACTTTGAAAACTAAGGTGCTCTACTATATTTTATTCTGTGCAAAAGGAATGCATTTAACATAGCACCACTAGCATTATTTTACACATTACCATTAGAACCTTCCACAATTTTTTGTTTTCAGTAGAAGCTAATAAGCTACATTATGGCACCTCTTGTCTGCACAGCTTATCAACACTGAAGTCCAACATGATTTTCATGAATGAGCCTTTCCTGAATTTTAGCTTCCCTTCCAATGTCTTCCAGGAAAAGTAAGTGACTGGCTTGAATGGATAACACAAGAATGTCAAATTAACTGTGGCAGCAAGGACATCTAAGCACTCAAGAACATTTTTTTCCTGCTCCAAAGTCACAAGTTTCCTTTTTACTATGTAATTAAAGAAAGTCTGACATTTAGTAGAGATAAGAATGCATAATTAATTTGCTTCTCTTGGGGGAAAAAAAAAACACCTTTTTAATCGTCTACAGAAGGAAAAAGTAGAATTTATTACAAAGATAAGACACAGTAGAGCATTTCTTCCTGTTTTTCACAAGAAAAATGCAAACATTGTGACGAGAATTTTATTTTTGGTGACAGTATGAGAAAGGCAGAGTATCTCATCAGGTACTATGGTGTCAGACATTTGTACCACTAAAGCAAAACTGGGAGCATTTATGGCAGATTTTTAATAAAAACACCAACAGGCACTTACAAGCTCTTACTTACAATTCTTGCCTGTAGGAGGAGTACCTTTTTCATTATTTTCCTATTTTAATGATTTAACAACTTTGTCCTTGCAGTTTGGAGTAAAGGAACATTTAGGTCCACACCTTTGCATCCTCCTACCAGCAGCTGCACAGAAAAGACCAAGCCCAAAAGTGCCAACTTTTGGCAAGCAGATACAGTTGCATCTAAACACATTTCTGATTTGCCTGAGCCAAAAAGGCACAAAGATATTAATTTTCATCATTTCAATGATGGAAAAACAACCCAAATTTAGCTAGCAATCACTCTTTCAGAGAATCACAGGTACTTTCTCAAAGACAGACTATGGGAATAAAATTTCTAGGACCTAAGATGCACAGAAGGGCAACTATTTCTTCCATCTTCCTGTCCCAATTCATGACACAAAATCAAAGTAATTATCTACAATGGTTTCAAACCCTCTGCTATGTTACTCATAGAGGGGTGGGGGAAGTGAGATCAGAAAGAAACCCTGGCACATTAGAAGATCAATACTTGAAAAACTTGTTAAATCTAATTATAATCTACTGAGATGCTTCTAAGTATTTTCAACTCCTCTTAACAAGAGTTCAGCTTTGCAATAGTTATCCAAGCACACCAACTATGTGAGCCAAGAAACAATTGATATTTTAGCCAAGGTTCTTGATTAGGAGGGGGAGGCTAGAAATGAGTCATTATACCAACTCAAGCAGGTATGCCTGGGGTGACGTAGCCCAATCCCACTTCACATTACTCATCAGATGGAGTTTTCTTTTGAAACCCAAGCTGACAAAGCCAGAACAGTAACAAGCTTAACTGGTGAGATAAGGACATTATCACCTACAATAGGTTGGCACCACCAGTATATGTAACACAGGCATGATCTTAAAAGCGAGCATTAGAACTAAATTTAAAGTTACTGTAAAGCAGAGAAGTTCTCTAAACATATTAGACTATGACAAGGAAAAAATGCGTTTTAAAAGTCAACAAGAATTCAAGGAATGAATTATGAGTAAGGGAATTAAGATTTAATATGGGACACTAGCTTTAGTTTTCCAGGATATGAAGTTGTAGGATTACAGTAAAGGGCTTTAAGTGTATGTATCAGCACACTGCCAATTCCTCTGTTATCTATATATGTACTGTTTCCTCCAACAAACCATCCTCAGATAGGTCTCATGAAAAAGTTCCCTGGAATAGGACAAGCAGGAAGTGTTATTTTGGCATAATGCAAAAAAGGATTGTCTATTTCCTCAGTGATCCTAACCCCACTGAGGGGTTCTCATGACCCACACATCTGAGAATGCAAAAAACAATGGGTAAGGATATTGTGCCTTTATAAACCGATACTGACTTCTGGAGTTTCAGAGCCCTCTTTTGGAGTTGGCATACAGGAGCAGATGGTCTGCTGGTTGGTTTGGGGGTTGGTTGGTTCATTTGTTTACCTCCTCCATCTTTCTACAGTGTGGCATTCCAGATCAAGAGTAGATAGTACAACAAAAAGATGACTTGAATTCCTCATGCTAATTTAATGTATTTAATCTTTGAACAAAAACAAAACAAAACAAAACAAAACACCTAGGGAGGAAGGGAGGGATGTCTATCAATCTATACTTTTCACCCAGAGGGCATTGGAAGAGGCTCCCAAGGGGAAGTGGTCACAGCACAAAGTCTGACAGAGATCAAGAAGTTTGGAAACCCTCTCAGGCACATGGTGTGACTGTCTGGGATGTCCTGTGCAGGCCTAAGAGCTGGACTTCAATGTCTTTGTAGGTGCCTTTCAACTTAGCATATTCCGTGATTTCAAATTTCTGACACATGCAGCCACAGTTCTCTGCTGCAATGGTGTCCTGGGCTGGAAGCAACCACTATCACCTTTAAATGGCCTTCAGATCTTGTTATTTTTCTATCAAGTTCTCTTTCAGATCCAACACTCTTCCTAGCTGTAAGGGTCCCTAAGAATATCAGTCTGAGATGAAACAGTTTCATTCAGAGGAGAAATATACTAGGAGTTGCTTCTTTGAGCAATCTTCTGATAAAAGAGTCAAAACAACTGCAACATTGGACCCAAAAGAGGGAGCAAAAGCAGCAAGTTCTTTCATTTATGAAGCTAAAAAAAATCCTAAACAGCTCTATTCCTGTCAATTTCAGCCTAGAACACATTCCCTATTAATGAGGGGATGTCTGATGAAGAAACCGAAGTACTGGTGGTCTCCCAGAAGCCTGAAGAGCATTGCAATTTCAGTGAAAAAGCACAGCCAATCAAGGGAAGAATAAAATTCTCCCTTGGGGTACAACACCTTAGCATAGGTGATTTGGGAACCCATTATTTCATCATACTCCAAATTAATACTGCAACAAGTGAAGGTCATAATGAGAGCTTTGTAGCCTCTAGCTCAGGGCACAGGGACATGCAAATGCAGTGATTATGCTATCTTTAGAGCCAAGTTTTCACAGCATTGCACCTAAGCTAACAAATGGTGCCATGAGCACCAGCAGGACTTACCTGCAATTCGCATAATGTGCTCTCTGATAACACAACTGACTCTGAACAGAAATCTAGCAGAGAATTGTAACAAATTTCAGGCTTCTAAAAGGAAGGAGAAAGACTAGTTTCATCTCGCTGTTACATGAGTCAAGAAAAGCGGACCAATAACTGTGGGTAGCGTTTGTATCATCAGGAGGCCTCTGCTGAGCTACAGAGATGCTAAGACAACATCGAACAAACAACTCCAGTTTACTGCCCCTGAAATATTCCTACAGCTGGACTCCTGTGAACATGTGTTTGAAAACCTCAGATGCTAGAAACATGTTCTAACTGGGCAAACTACAGAGTATGAAACAGTATATTAGAGAGTTACTAGCCCCATTTACAGCCACTCTCAAACACAAAACATGTAAAGTAATCAACAGGCAAAACAGACAGGAGGAAAGGTAAAAGTTTTAATCTGGCCTGTAAAATCCTGGAAGCATTTTGCAGATTTAACTATATTGTACAGACAGCACAATCAACTGGGTACCTATAAACTGATTCCAGGGTAATTGAGAATTGTTAACCTTGCCATTTACCCATGCCTAAAACAGACCAGTAATGCTACAGAGACAATGTGCTACACAACACTGGTTTCCAGGAAAAGCTCAGCTGGATTATTTTAAACAAAGCCAGACCCCATGAAACTATTTCCTGGAAATCAGTACTAGCGAAGTCTGTCCCTTTTCACCCTTTTGTGTTTCAACAATGAATGAATATTAGGTTTACCTGGAATCATTCATATCAATGCATGGCTCTAATAAATTCCAAGGAATTTACCTGTCATCAGAGACAGTTGTAATTCAAATCTGTTCAAAATCCTGCTCCACTCTTTAAATTAGTTTGGTCACTTGCAGTTTTCTAGTTATGATGCAGAATAAGAATATACTACTAAGTGACAATTTAAGGAAGGGCCTGTCTACTGAAATAAACTGCCCTCCATAACACAGAAAAACTGAGTCTTTTCCTCGTGTTTGTTTTGAATACTATTTTGGACCTAAGTTTATGTTATGCTTTTAAATGTAATCACCTTCAGAAACACACCACAGAAAATACAATACTTCAATTCCATCATTTTCAGAACAGGTTCATTCAGGTCTTTTCAAAATATTTTCTCACACTACGTAATTTTATAATTTTTCACCTCAGCAATTACGAGCTATTTCAAAAAGCTAAGGCTAATCCTTTTGCTAAACACTTTAAAAAATCATAACAACCTAGTGGGCTCTTCAGAATTTCAATTAAAAAAATGTTACTTTCCACACAGAGGAAAGATTTCCACAAATTAGTAAGAAAGCACAGTGTAATCACAGGGGTTCTCTGATTTGCATGCATTAATAATGATAAAAAGCTGAGTTTTGAGCTTTTTCTGCACACTTCGTACCTTCATTCCCTTACCAAAAGGTGACTGGGCTGTCATCCAGCAGACTCAAATATTGGAGAAAATAATTTCAAAACAAGTAACTGAGCTCATACCTCCCCTCCACCTCCTGCATCAAAATAACCCCTAGCTCCCACACCAGACATGCTAAAACGTGCTCTCATCAATTCATTTGCAAGCAAACAAAGCTTAAAGCAGCAAAGGGTGAGGATAAGTACTGTATGTTCTAGACCTCACATGACTGCTTTTCTATTTGTCTGATATCAGAAGCAGCTATTACAATCTTAGTGCTAGAGACATGATTTGGGGAAGTACACTAAGCTGAGATTTCTCCAACACCAAAACCTTATAAACAGGATTTCCTATATCTCATTCTTACGCAATATTCACTGGCAGTTCTTATTAGCTCCATCCACAGACATCCTATGTATAAAATAAAACCAGAATACGTGCATTTCTTCATGGGAGCTGTAACTAACACAGAAACTGAAAGTGTTTCAATTCAGCTGTCCAGAAGGCATACTTGTTAAGCAAATGTCTTTCAGGGTAAGATGCAATGCTGAGTTAATTTATAAAATAATTCAAGGCTACATTTCTTCTAGGAATAGGATAATCTTTTGCTAACAACCTCTGTGGCAATCTTTACTGAGAGTCTAATATCAATAATGTGTTACTGAATTAGACCTACTGCCCCCTTTTTTACACTCACTCATTAAAAGCCATGACTTCTCCCATAGAAAAGGGCTGCTGTGTAAGCAGTTCTTATACACTGATAACAGGACAAATGCTTCACAACAACCATGCAAAAAGAAATGTAACAATTACAGCACAGAGTAACTACACCAACACTTCAGCTACTCCTTCATAATCCTCAACACCGTGAATATGTACCAATATTTAAATTTTTATTATAATGTCTTGATAGTTTTCTGCAACTGTTTTGACTGTTCTCTGCTGTATCAACTTCTGCTTTATACACAGAAAAATATGTGTCATGTTTCATAACATATAAAACATGTGTCATGTTCTCAAGTGTCATCAACCAAAGTAGCTCAAAAGACACTAATGAACACATCAAGTTTCAAGTTGAGATTTTACTAGTATTCTTAATCAGATATTTTAACTGTTGAAAGGGATCTGAGATTTTTACTTTCATGTTCCAGAAGTCAGTTTTGGCAATAGTGTAAATTTAAACTCCTGTCCTTTTAACCAATATGAAATACTTTTTACTTATTAAACTCCCATAAGAATGCTTCTGTTTTGGAATTTAGTGCCCTATTACAAATCTGCTTAATTCTACCCCACAATGTTCACAGAAAGAAGCTACTGTGAGGTAATTTTAGGCACTGGTCTGTAGCTAATTACTGTAAAAAGACATGCACTTTACTCCAGTGCTGTCTCCCAAAAAAGGCTCTTTAGAGCCTTCCCTTTTTTAGTTCCTCCCTGCCACCCTTGAATATTTGTTTGCCTTACTGAGATGTCCTTGCTGCCCCCTATTTTCTGCTAGCCAACTGCTTGTGTGGCTGCACATAGAACCAGAAACCAGCAACTGGAAAAGGAACTCCCATAACATTTTATAAGCCACACTGGCTCTCCAAAGCAGTTAAGAAAAACAGAACCCAAATCAGCAACAGTAAGACCTTTGGAGAAAGCTCACTGGTAGTCACACTCTTCTAAGAGGGCTCACATTAAAACCCAGCAAGAAAATAGCTTGTGAACTTCATGTTTCAACAGTAGCTTCCTAAACACAATTAACTCCTGTGGGGAATAAAGATCTCTAAAGATAATTTACAAGTACTGAAAATCAGAATTATCCATTCCAGGCTAGCTACTGAAGCAGGCAAGACCTTTCGCCTGGTAACAGAAGCTTTTGTGAATAGGCCTCAACATGAATTAATTCTTTGTAATCACTATCAGTGAGCCACAAATCAGTGCTTCAAATTACTCACCAGCTAGGCTGCTAGTGTTCTGGACTCCAAAAGAATTTAAATTTATATAGCTTGTGCTCTGGATCTGACCCACAAGCTTCTCTTTACAACTGCTTCAGATAAAGAGAATAAATAACATTTCTAAATCAAAACTCAGCCACCAGAGCAGCATCAGAAAGCCTCTCACTGGTGTCAAACTAAAACCAGAGCCTTTCTTTAGGTACTGATGCTGGAACATGTAGTCTCTCTTCCCCAAACTCTTGCTTCTGCAGGGGATCTTTCAGCACGTTGATCTAACTGTTGATGCAGCTTTGCACTGAGACAGATGAGGAAACTATTCTGAGGAAAAATAACTCAAAAGAAACATTATTTTTTTACGACACTTGCATATTATTCGGGGCATTCAGAAGACAAGGAAAACAGCAGAAAACTTTGAACACCACTTCTCCTCAAAGAAACACTCAAGCCTCAGTCACATAATTTCCCATCAAACATTAATTCCCAGTGGTTACCTTCTGTTCTTCTCTTTCTGTTGCATTTTGACACTTCTCAATCTTCCATTGCCGCATGAAATCCCGCAGATATCCAAAGAGAGTAAGAACACCATAGCCTACATAGGTCAGCACAGCAACCAGCATAGGTGTTTCTTCAAAAGCTTCATTGAAAGGCCTTTTGTATAATCCTCCATTGTGCACAATATGATTTATCTATAGTAAAGATTTAAAGAGAGGTAGTTGAGGTATTAATTGGAAAAAAGGCAGATAGACATCAGAGTAGTTCCCAGTCCTGTGGTCAGTTGTAGGCTCTGCACCCCTCACCACTCAGCAAAAACTGCTTCCAGCTAAATTCAGCCATTACGGATAAATACTACCAGCCTCCATACATGTAGTTGCCAAGTTGCTGATATAACCCAAGTCACAGTTACCAATCCAGGGCAGTTTCATCTAACATCTCATTAAAATATTTAGTTTTCTAAGCTACATACAGAGCATTGCTTACATCTAGGCAAACCAAAATGAAAAAAGTGCCTTCACCAAGAGGGCACAAGTAACAGAACAGTGATGCATCTCAGGATTACTACAGAGAAAAAGAAAATAGAAAGTAAGTTTTATGGATCTAAACAATATATTCTCAGACTTGGAAGCCTATATTAGTGTAACGAAACAATCATAATCCATGTGTCTCTGTAGCTGTTAGCCTAAAGATGCTGATATAAACACTGCATTCATCCATGAGGCAGACATGACACCACAGACAAAAAGTCATTGTATACAGAGTCTCAACACGGCATATATGTCAGCATACAGAACAAAGCATGGCTTTCTGCATAAAATCCATGCTAAAAGTCATACTTATTTGCCATCCAAAGGTAGATTTACTAGCTGCCTAGTGCATACAGGTCTGTCTCAAGTATAATTACTGGAATATGCAACATTTGCAATTATTACAGAAAAACTTTACAGCTACAAGGCAACTGCACACCCAATATTAACATTGGGGGAAAAAATCATGGTTTTAACTAGACTATATTTTCAAATTGTTAAGTTAAAGATCAGCTCTCGTAAGTCAATGAATGAAAACATAGAAATCTAGCCATTAGATGCAAATTGCTTTCTGCATGGCTATGTTACAGAATGGCTGCATGATAACAGAATAGTGACATATGAAAGAAGACTTTACAAGATATAAATCCCCTTCGTGTAGCATCAAATATATATAAAAATAAGAAATGTATTTCTTAAAATGTACTAATGAAAGAAACAACAACACTTAGGAAAGAGACTGAACCTAAATTCATCAAAAAAAGACAATGGCAAATCATTCCTGAGGGGTCTGGGGCAGCAGACAAAATAAAACCAGTTATTTGCCCATGTCACTCATCATATGGGGAAGTAAGATAGAATCATACTAACCTCTACAACAGTTGATGAATTAATAAGGCACACATACTTGCTGGTATCACCAGACACTGCATTATTTGGAAAGTGATACCTGCTCATCTCAGGTGCTGGAGCAAGTCTGTCAAATATTGTGAAAGCAATTTTTCAGAAGCAAGGGGCTGCTCTTAGCAATACAATTATGCTATAGCTATGCAGTTACCACATATAAACCACAACAGCACCTTCCCTTCTGATAGTCATTTCTAACTCTTCCCTTCTGCTGAAACAGTTTCAAGCAAAGCAAATCCTAGATTTGGTCACCATAGCTGTGGGGACTTAAGAATATGTCTAAGTATGGAAACAAAATAGCTAAGACAGAGTAGGAACTTCTCTTTTAGCAGCAGCACTTAAAGACAGATGCAAGTAACTAATTTGCAGCACTTTGAGGCCAGGTTTAATACTGAAGTATTATTTTCAAAAACATACTGCATACAGTAGTGGGTTAAGGTAGAAAATTACCATAGCTTTGGCACAAGTGTAGGAACACTTGCTTACTACAGCTCAAGTACTGGCAATTTAAGGCTTTAATGCAGGCCAAAGGTTCATACACTGTTCCCTTCATGCTGGCCAAAGAAACTGCCCTTGCCCCACTCACTCCCACTTTGAGCCATCTGCACCAGCCTCCAGCTTGCACAGCTAAAGCAACTAAATCTGATTATCAGCATAGTGTCCCTTCAACACTGAACCAATCCATGTTGAAAATATAATCGTTTGCAGAAGGTTATGCATTAGACCATAACAGTCTTTACAGCACTGCTCCACAGTCATGGATAGAGCTCAGCAAACAAGAGGCAGCAGCTTTTAGAGAGAGAGAGGAGGGGCAGCAGCACCATGACAATGGCAGAATCAGTGAGCCAACACTGCAAAGGAAAAACCATGGAAGCTGCCTCTTCTCTATTACTCTCAGGATTGCTTAACTGTATCACTATGGCTCCTGTACAAAAAAATACAGAATTTTGTTGCACCCAGATACAAGAATGATTATGCACTAAAGCTCTGACCGCCACAGTTTGACAGCTTGGGGAATTACAAGTTGAAGTTTGCATCCTCACACTGTCAGATCAGGCTGTCATAGCAGCTGTTCAGGAGCAGACACACTGCATACCTGCCACCTGTGCCTGCCTACCAGCAGCTGATTTGTGGATAAGCAGACAGAAAACTGGTAGTGACTATTTCACAAATTACCTAGTATTGAATAACTAGAGAACACATCAAAGCTTCTAATGTCTTTCCCACGTAACTGGAAGTTCATCTGGAAGAGATGAAAGGCTACATCCTAAGATAATGGGTCTGAGGTTACCATACACCAAAAAGTAGTTACTGGGAAAAAAAGAGACCCAAATCTATATGCAAACTTAATCAGAACATTTTTTTCAGGTCTTTGGGGGTGGCTGTGCTTGTAACAAATGCTAAAACTAAAAAACCTATTCAATATGGCCAATCCCAATATTTCACTAAGAATGGCTGTTTTAGGAATACCTGTATTGATTCAACCTATACTTCAATCAATTTCACTTCTCAGTGTTCTTCCACCTCTGTGCTAATACATCCTTAAATTTGCACAGCAGCTAGCACATCATCTGAGAAGCGTTATCCTACATGAATCAAGAAATTAAAGAAAAGACTGACTGCAATACCACAAACTCTTCATGAAGCATAAGACCGTAAAAAAACTCTAGAATGTGACAACAGAAGAGACATTTGTAGTCACATTAAATACAAGCCTATTTGTTTTTCTAAGAATGCCTTATAAATCCACACATTAGCCTTCAAATGAAGGCTTACATGCTGCGAGCTCCAAAGCTGCTGCAAAACACCAATTTTAGTTCCAGAGACCAAGAAACAAGGTGGCTACAGTTCAGTGCTTAATTTTCTTTTACTGGGAAGACAAAAACGGTGTGGAAGATTAAGACTTTTATGATTTCAACAAGGCTTCATAAAGTGAGCTATGACCTTTGAAGTAGAATATATAGCATATCCAATTATAAAGGAAAGTCAGAGTTCACTTAAACACAGGGTTCAAAGAAAGTACCTGTATGCTCACCTACACCTCTCTTTCCTGTACTGTGCAGAGTACACGTATGCAGAAGAGCACCACTGCATTAAGGAACTCAGCTGCAGGAGAAGCAGAGAGGACAGCTCAGCTGGTTACAGAAGGCAGCAAAGAACCAGCCACAAGTAATGCCTGTGTTGGGCTGAACTCTTGGAGATGCTGATTTGAAATCACATGAAACAGTATTATAGTAGTTACTGAGCAGCAGAAGCAGCATCACACAGCTACTGCTAGAAAGGACTCCACTGGTCTAAGCAAAACACATCAGAGTCTGATGATAATCACAGAATGTTCTGAGTTGGACCCACAAGGACCATCGGGTCTGGCTCCAGCATAACCCCAAGAGTCACACCATCTATTTGAGGGAGTTGGCCAAGAGCTTCTTGAACTCTGTCAGCAGGTTTGGTGCTGTGACCACTTCCCTGGGACACTGTACCAGTGCCTGACCACTCACTAGGTGAAGAACTTTTTTCTATTATCCAACCTAAACCTGTCCCAGAAGAGCTTTATACCCTTCCCTTGGGTCCTGTCACTGGCCACCAGATTGAAGAGATCAGTACCTGCCCCTCCTCTTCCCCTCTTGAGGATGCTGCAGCTGCAATGAGGTGTGCCCTCAGTCTCCTCCAGGCTGAACAGACCAAGTGACCTCAGTGACTCTTGGTAAAGCTTTCCTTGTAGATCCCTTCACCATCTCTGTAGCCTTCCTTTGGACGTTCTCTATATCCTTTGTGAGTAAGACAAAAGCCATGCACAAACACGGGAACATTTGCAGATTCTACTGTAGACAACACACAGGACTCTGGGCACACACCTAGCATTGCAGGCATGTACTTTAGGGAGAGAAGATGCTCCAAGTGCAATACATGCTGCACATAGTACGAGAGCAGTACACAGTAACTGCTTATTGCTGCTAACCTGGGAAAGGTCCAGCACTCTGTATTAGAGGCCATTTCATTTCACGCTGACAGGAAGAACAAATTCAGAACCTGGCAGACTTTATGTAAACGCATTAAAAAGATTATTTATGCCAGAACACAACTTTGCTAAATTCTTATTAAAATTTATTATCTTCTCATTGCCACATACCACACATGCGGCAGAAATTTTGCTAACAGGTTTGCTGCTTCTATTTTTAGAAACACACTGTGAAAGACCACATCCATGTGTGTGCCTCTGCACGCAAAAGTGGTCACATTCATTACAAAGGATTGAGGAAATCAGCACTACAGAAACCACAGCAGTGAGAATTCCATAAAGGCAGCTGCTCTAAACTGTTAGATTTTCTGTGGTAGTTTTACTGTCATCTCTAGCCCTTTTCCTTGCACTGCTTTGCTTAGACTTCAAATCTCAGACTGTTGCATGGGTAAAAAGGCCATGTATTTATTACCAAAATTAGAATTAACTGGTTTGAATCACATTTTAAGCTTTAAAATAAACCCACAGGAAATAAAGCTGTTTTATAAAATAGACTTTAAGAGTATATTTTTAATTAAAGATTTGTTCTTCTTGACAGGTATTATCAAATATTTTTATTTACAATTAGTCACAACAAATTTGACAGTCTTGTTTAAGATGCATTTGCCACATCTACAAAAACAGTGTAAACCTTCATAATCTTTAAAAGTTCTTTGAGTTTGGGTTCTCCACTGCCCCCCACTAGCAAGTAAAGGATGCAATTAAACTTGGGTTTTTTTGCTTGCTACATATAGGTAGAATTTGAATTCTACTGAGAATATACTACTTTTCTGACACTTTACCTTAAATTACCTTAAACCTCACATGGAACTTTATCTATTATGTTCAGTAAATTTCAGGCATATAGAATACTAAATATGATTACAATAAAGATTTCCAAAGACTAACAGGTCTGCAGTGCTTCCCTAACCCGTCAATCTCCAGGCACTGAGATACTGAAAGCATTTCCTTATGTATTTTAGAATTTGCTCTCATTTTTATAGACGTTAAAACCCATTACTTTCTAAACTTTCCAACGCCTGTTTTCTCAACCATAAGTATTCTTCAAAACTGTACATTTGAATTAAAACCAGTTCTTTTTCTATGATTCATTTCTTAATGATGGCAAAACAAAAATCTGGAAGCCTCATTAATATGGGCCAATGTTTTACGTTCCACCTAGAGAAACTGAAGTCAGTAGGTAATTCAAATAAAGCTTTTGTCCCCTGAACAAATGGAAAACATGAAATTTAGAAAAAACATTGTTTTTGTTGCACAATTAAGACAGAAAAATACAATATAACACTCAAGTAGATATAATTTTAAAAATTAACTTGTATATATTTATAATAATTTCTTAGAGCATTTAAGGCTTATCACCAGCTAAATTTGAAATAGCAATCCAAATATAATCAATAGATTTTAACATGTCACTGATTTCTCAGTAGCACATATTCAAATCTAAGAGAAGTCCATCATATCAGCAGCTGCCATGGGCATTTGTTTTTATACCAGAACAGACACACAAATTCTCAACAAGTACAACACTGGCAGTATGCCTACTAATTTAATATGATAGCCCCAAATATTCATTTAGCCAGGGAAAATGTTAAGTAGTTATTCCTTCCACAAAGGCTTACAGTCTTTTATAACTGAATTCGGTAGTAGAAAAAGATCGTTGTGCATGGGTACATTTTTTCAAAAGTAAAAAGTTCTGTCAGTTAGAATACCTGAACAAGGATGCAGTCTTTTTTAGATCAGACAACTTTCTTCTTATTTCAGTTTTATGTTACTGACACAATACAGTCAATCATAAAACCAATCAAGAGTCAGAAAGTAGTGATTTCTTTCCTCGGGTCTGATGTAAGCCTCAGAGTACTTGCTATAATATAAGCCCTAAGGCGCCCATTTTTACAGGAGTTCGGGGAGTAAATGCTAATGTCTAAACCTGGACGAACTCTCCTGCAGTCCATGAGTTCACCTCTGTAACCATGGAATAACCAAAGTTGGAAGGCACCTTCAGTGGCCATCATGTTCAAGCCCCAACTCAAAAAGCAGGGCTAATTACAACAGGTTGCCAAGGGCCATGTCCAACCATCATCCTCTATGGATGGAAATTTCACAACCTCTTTGGGCAACTTCCAGTATTTTACCACCCTCGTGGGAAAAATTAGTTTCCCTCTGTGCAATCAAAAATTTCCCATTTCTCCAAACTACATGTGTTGCCTCTCGTACTATCGCCACATGTTTCCAAGAGTCTGGCCCCATTTTCCCTATATTCTGCAGACAGCTACTTAAGCCTTCTCTCTTCCTAAGGTTGTGCAAACCCAGCTCTTGCAGCCTCTTCATTTCTCGGGGACCTGCACTGGATTTACAGATTGATGTGGTTATACCAGCATCTTTCTGAGAAGCTCAAAATTGGACACCATTTGCAAGATGCAGTCTCCCAAATGCTGAGTAAGGGGGAACAACCATTGCTTCATGATTTAGTTAATGAGATTTAGTTTCTCAGGATAATTTTTTTTTCCCCATCAGAAATACCTGAATTTTAAATTTGCACACAGATATGAAAAAACATCACAAGTCTGTACTCCAATTCCTTTTTATACCAGTGGATAGGGTAGTTACTTAATACATTTATCTTAAACTAACTTTCATCTGAAACAAAATTCATATCACTGCTACCACTAAATCACTCGTAGCAAGAACTTGCAACTGCTGCAGTCATCTTAAGTGTGCTCTCCAAAAGAAACTACACTAACTTGAATTCCAGCAGAAGCATCTTAAAAATCAGGATGAAGTCATTGTTCCCCTGCATCCTGAAGCATCCCACAAGATGAACCTGTAAGCAGTTTGCTCTGTTTAAGAAGAACGAACACAAACCACAAGACTACACAAACTGTTTTCTGTATGTCTACGCCAAAGCTTCGAGGAAAGAAATATCTATGCTGGGCATTTTAATAGCTGTTAGAATTCAGGACTTGCGACAGTCTTAAAGGAATGCAAATCCCACAGTCCTCCCACTTTTCTCAACCAAACTATTTCTTGTCTTCCTGAGGAAGCAGTACAAGACCTTGTTTACAAAGGCATGTATGTTATCTGGAAGTTGCTACAGAATGGCATTTGAAAATCTTCTAGAAACATGAGGGAAATTAATTTTTTTTTATATAATTCCAGTTCCTATCTAACTGACTTGGAGACACTGCACACAACAGAAATTAAGAACTTGGTATCTAAAACCTATATTCCAATTTTATTTTTTTAGGTTGAGAGTACTTCTTTAAATTCTAGAAGCACAACAGAACCATTCTAATGTGAAAAGCTCAATTAAGGAGTAAAAAAAAAAAATCGTATTACTAAGAATTTGTTCACAATAATAGATGGATTCAAATAAATTATCTTGGAAAATAAGGACATCTTCTCCCATTAAACATGTCCCAATCTCCCTATTCTAAGCAAGAAAAATCTTTTAAGATGCAGGATTGGAAAACCATTTGTCATTTCCAAAACATTCCAATAGAGAAGTAGATTCCAGTTTTAAATTGCATTGCAGAAAGAAAAAGCAATTTCCCCCCACCTATTATTCCCACAAGTGTCTTGATAGTTCCTAAACATCATTTTTATATTGAACTCAATATAGAGTTCTCCCCAAAAGAGCAGAAGGGCATAAAAAGCAGAATCATGCACAACTTCAAGAGGTAACCTCACATCTCTTTTAGTAAGATTTGCTCTCTTTCTCTTACCTATGTACAATTCCTCACATCATGACAATACCCTTTGAGATGTCAAGTTGTTATCTTACATAGTGCAGTATTATACCAGCGCTCTAAGTCAATATTAAGTTCATCCAAAAATTGCTATTCTTTCTAACCATGAACTCCCTTAATTGTACACAGTCAGAAAAAAGTCACTTTTCTCCAACATTCCACAATTTTTAATTTCTGTGTGGTTCTTCAACCTCTTTTAATTACGGTGTTCATAATGAGATTGAAATTCAGTAAATGCAACAATCTTAAACAGATTAACTTCAAGCAGCAGCCAAGTAACTTGAATATAAGACATTTCAGGAAAGCCAAGAGCTGTTATTTATCTTAGTATTTCAGCAGAATGTTTTTACTATGTTGGAACCTTTACTTCAAATGGTCACTTTCCTAGTCATTGATGATATTTCATGAATCTCCAAGGTAGCCAAAGTCTGTTACTGCAGTTTTCGTAGGCAGCAAGTTTCCCTTCGTCTTACCAAAAAGCTTTAGCACTTCAGAAGGAACTGCTTTCAAAATTAAGCAAACAATTTCATCTTCTGTTCATGCTGGAGTAACAGTAAAGAACCCACTCTATGTCAAATATCACCCTTAATGGAGGGAGTATCATAAAGAAACCTTTGAATTTAAGCTTTACTTTTTTTTAGGATAAAAACCCCCAAAACATCATAAACAAATCAAGAATTAAAAAAACCCAAAATGTACATAGATAACCTGAGCAGACACGTCCTAGATAGAAGAGGACTTCTTTTTTTTTCACATAGTTAAAAATGGGTAAACCTTTCTTGCACTATCAAGCCCTACTAGAGGGCATGGTAATGCACTACCCTGACTAAGGTCTCAGGTCAGAAGCTCCACGGTTTTCCAGATAAATTGTCAATAACTGCAACATTTCTTTAAAAGGATGGTTTTCCTTACCTTTCCTCTTCTCATCATTTTAGCTAGATCTCATTTTGCCTCTTATTTCTTGCACAAAAACCAGGAAAGGCTTTCTCAAAAAAGTTCTTTTCCACATCCTTACTTTTCTGTTTGCTTTTTTTTCCTACTAAGTAACAATTGCATTATTTTGTATAAGCTGCCTCTTTTTTGGTACTTGCTTACAGTTGCAGATTCTCAAGTGCTGTATGTGGTATATACATAGTATATATATACATAGACAAATATATTCAACACCAAGTGAGCATTCACATGTTTCCCTTCTTCTGTAGAAAGGCCCAAAAAACAAAATTGAAAAGGGAAGACACCAATCAAGTAGCCAAATCTGTGATATATCAGCAAGCACATCTTTTGGCAGCTTACCATCACTGATACTATCTGAAAAAGCTGGAAATAATTAGTTCTCCTAAACAACTGCTTCTCCAGTCCAGTTCTAACACTCAGACCTTCACTTTGAAAGTTAGCCCACACAGAATTATAGAGAAAATAATGTAATACTCCTAATTATAGATCTCTGTTTGACCATCAAGCAGCTGCCAGAAAGATATCAAACTTTCCTACACTCTTCTTATATCCTCTACTACAGTGCCACTACACTTTGGGTTTTTTGTAAGATTTCTCATGGGCACTCCTCCAGTGAAACCTGACCCACTTTAGAAACAGTTATCTCAAATGCCTCAGGTCTCCAAAACATATCTGAGCATAGTATCACATGCAAGCTACTAAGTGAACAGAACATCTCATAAACCAGCAAGGTTTTTAAGCTTCCTCAGTTCGACCTCTATAGTTCTTCCCATTCACATGCTGCATTACCCATGTTTTCCAGATACACAGGTGAACAAGGTCCTTGAGGAAAACGGAAAATGCTTCCCTACCCCATTTTCTATTCTTTTGAAGTAGAAGAATATAATTGTATTCAGACCTTCTTCTTTTGAAAGCACAGGGTGGGAAAAAACACTCACAGAACACTCACCATCATCACACTTTGTCTTATTACAAAGATTTACAAGTAAGGTTTTATAGTCAGCAGTACTTAGTGTTTGCAAGGCTAGTCTACCAAAGCCATGGCTCCCTGAGCCAGTACAAGCTGACACTGCTGCCACATGAAGGTACTGCACCTCCCTCCATTTGTTCACTTCCAGTACTGAGCTGTATCTCCCAAGGGTCAGGGCAAGACTATGAGCATCCATCCAGTCAAAGAAACACAGTAAGTATCCTCAAAAACCAAGTAAAAAAAGCTCAGAGAAAAAAAAGTTTCGTTTTACCCTACATCAGTTCCCAATCCAGTTCACACAGTGAGTGCACAAGCCTACACTGAAAAAACAGAAGAGATAGCAGAGGACTGAGAAACAGAAGCAGCAGGAGAGATGATGTTGAGCTTGAGGAGTTCAAGGAAACACAACTTATTGCCTTCTGCTGAGGCTGACTTCATGACAACCTTTAAGTTCCTTACATTACAACACAAAACTTGAGTGTTTTGCCAAGAAACAACCGAAGTCTGCAACCACGAATACATACTTGCATCACAGGGCGTTATAGAGCCAGATGGGCAGTGCTGCACCACCCTCCAACTCCGCTCAAGAGGAAAGCCCCTGCTCAGGGCCACTTGTACCCACAGCCCCGCGCGTGGCACCTAGAACAACCAAACACCGGTGGAGAACTGCTAAAACCTTTTCTTCTAAACCACGGACCTACTGTGCGAGGTTTAAGTTCAAAGCTCTGCCACAGTAAAAGCCTTGCAGTAAAGTTACAGCCGTGACTCCAGAGACAGTAATTTCCCACGCCGCCACTAGTGCGGTGAATGAGCAGCTCCCAGGCACTGCCCTCGCTCCTCAGGCAAGGGACGACGATACAAACCAAACCACCCGGCTTCTGCCGACATCTCTCACAGCCACACCTCGGTGCCTCCCGGGGCCCCGCCGCCGNCTCTTCCCCCAATGGCCGGCGCGAACGTCACGCGCAGGAACGGGCCCCGCCTGGACGCACCGGCGCGCGTGCGAGGTGGGCGGCCGGGGCCCAATGAGACCCCGCGCGGCACCCGGGCGGGAGGGGGGCAAGNNNNGGGAGCAAGGCGAAGGGAGAGGCTCGCCCAATCGCAAAGCGGAACGCCCGTGGGGAGGCGGAGCCAGGGGGATGAGCAGTGCCCAATCACTTGGCAGAGATGGGAAGGGGAGCGAAGAGAAAGGGAATAGTTAGCCAATCACAGCGCGAGGCCGAGGGAGAGGCGCGAGAGAGAAGCAGCGGCCGTCCAATGGCGAAGGGAGGAGTGGGGCGGGGCTGAGGCGGTAGCCAATGGGCGGGCGCGGGAAGGATAGCACAGCACAGCCATAGCATAGCATAGCACAGCACAGCCATAGCATAGCATAGCACAGCATAGCATAGAGCTGGTGGTAGCGGGGCTGCCGGGGCGGGGCTGGGACAGAGCTGCGGGGAGCTGCCCCGCCCTCCTCGTTGCGCTCCGGGAGGGAGCGGCGCGTCTGTGCGCACATTCCCTCACGCGGTGGGGAGGGGGCAGCGCGGCGCGGATCGGTGCTGCTGCCGTCACCATCCCTGCCGGGACACCGGCAGCCCTGCCTCGGGCACGCTGGTGGCTGAAGCGGAGACAGGGCCGGGGTGGGGTAAAGCAGCGGGCAGCCCCTCGCTGTTTGGCGTTGAGGGAGCTGATGAACGAAGCGGTTCCTCCGAGACTTGGAGGGCTGTCCAAGGACGCCTTGGGTTGTGTCCTAAAGAAATCATCCGACGGAGAGCCCTGGGTGAGAGCTCCGGAAAACGTTTAGGAGATCGGACATGGTTACTTAATGCCCTTGCCAGCAGCTCGGAAGAGATGTGTCTTGCCTGGAGTCCGCCAGGGCATCGAAGGCCCTTTCAGGGAGCCCTGCAGAGCAGCCTCGGGCAGAGCTTAATTCCAGCAGGATTTACACTTGGGCTGAGGCGTGAGCCTGACCGCGCTGCTGAGCTGTACTGCCCCAACAGCTAAAGCTGCCCGACTGTTCGCTCTGCCCATAGCTCTGTTTAAAACCCGTACTAGGTTTACGTGCAAACGTCTCTTCTGACGGGGTTTGAAAAGATGTACTTCGTTCAAAGACCAGGGGAATTAAATGCTGTATTTAGTTCGGGGTGGGTTTTACCAACCGCAGTACAGTTTGAGTGACTGGGCATCACGCAGACAAGGCGAGAAGGAAACCACAAAGTGTCTATTTGTGTGCTATTAAACACCTGTATGAATCCTGGTGAGGGAGCAGGGAGCGGTTCCCGAGCTGCAGGGGTGTTAATTGGCTGAAAGGAAACAGCCAGACACGTTTAATCACACACTGAAAAGATGACCTTTGATTTATCCAGTGTAATTTAGAGGGAAGGACTGAGGCTTTTCTTTGCACTTAGCAACAGGGGAAAAACAAAATGAAGGGTTATCAAGTTCAAGCATATTAATTTGAGAGAATGGTCTCATCCTTTTCTCTCTGATTTGCTACTATTGATAGTTATTTTTATGTGTTATAGTCACATCTTGGAGCCTTTGTCATGGATCTTACTGCAAATTTGGCATGAACATGCAGTACCTAACAAGCGAATTAGCTTCTGTGAAAGACAGTAATTTTTCTTCCCTCAAGAGGACAGGAAAGCTTCACAGCCTGGTTTCAGTGTATTTGTAGGCAGCAGTGCATGTCCAGTCTGCTTCATGCCTCGTGTCTCCTTTGGACAAGAGGGCTTTTTGAAATGAGGGGTACAAACACAGCCCTAGCAGTAACAAGTGCAAGGTAGGTGTTTGACCTTGTTCCTTTCCTTGCTGTCTGTGGCCACTCCCGTGCCTGGACTGCCACTGAAGCTGCTATGCACTTCCCTCAGTAGTAAGCTTTCTTCACCTGGTTTTGACATGCAGTGAGAGAGAGCCACCAGCTAAGATGGGCTGGGCCATGTCCTATCTCTTGTCTTGCCGGTTGGCACGATCAGGGAGACTGGTGTTACTAGGAAGGACCTTGGGATCAAAGCAGCAAACATCCCTGCTTAGCACTTGAATGCTTGTGCAAGTAGACTGGCTTTGATGTAGGTGCAGTGAGGAGCACTGGTGGGGAAGAGGTACAGGTGCTTTATTTCTGGATGAGCAGGGGAGGGCTTTTTCAGAGTTGAAGTAATCTATGAGGAAACTAATACACATAATAAAAAAAAAGAGCGAGAAAGAGAAATGTATTAGGGGACCACATACTGTAGACTGTCTGAAGTATTTTTTCCCCTGTTGCCACAGTTGGCTATAAGCATTTTTCTCCTGCCTCTTCTCCCTCTGAACAAAACAGATTGAATTATACTGACAAGTTTTTGCTATGAGGTGCAGATGGTCCATTAGTCTATGCTCACAAGGCATATGTAGGAAAGCACCCTCCGCTCCCTGCCTGCCCACCTGCACAGGGAGGAGTTTCGCCTGCTAATGCCTTACTTCTAGAGAGGATAAGCTGCTTCGCCTGCCAGGCACAGGATCTCACTTCTCTGTTACCTATTAAAGCACAAACCGTTTTCACATGTAGGTACCTACCATCTGTTAGCTACTTCATCTGTCCTTTAAACCAACTGGCATGAACCCTTAGAATATGATGGTATCAGTTATGATTTAGGAAATGTAAATAACATTAAGGGACCTATTGGTTAGCTCATGCAGGACTGTACAGTCTCACACAGCAGCTGCAGTGCTCCCCTGCACAGAGGGACCTCACCCTGCCCTGAGCATGGGGCCAGCGTAGCCTGAGGTTTTAGAGGCATCTGGTCCTTCCAGCACAGTGCAGGGGATACGGAAGGCCGTGCTCATATGGGGACTGGAGTGACAGAAGAGTCCAGGATATCCATGGAGACAAGTCGCAGCATGGGGATGCCATCTCAGGGCACAGCTATTGCCTCAGGCAGCACCACACACACCCACAGAGCTCCTGGAATCAAACCTGCAGGCTACTCTGATATGGCTCTGTGCACTGCACAAGACACCTGTGTACACAGCTTATGCCTCTGAACTAGGCAGTTGCAAAGTAGGGAAGCCAAACAAAATTTGAAGAGCAAATTCCAGTTTTAAATTACATTTTAAGTCTCCAGGGTACTATTCTAGTGAACTGACAGAGCAAACTGTCTTATTCCACCAACCTAACAATACTAATATCACCCAACATGGGTGTCAAAAAAGGCAGAGATCCTGATCATGGTTTACAACCATGGGACTGTTTTTTGCTGTTGGGGGCGGGGGGAGACAAGCGAGTCATCACTTGGCTGATAGGACTTTCACCATTATGCGAGGTCAAATTCCCGATGTGTTTGTGTTTGAGTTTGAGGTGGAGGCATTAGGAATTAATATACCAGGAAGCCCTGAACAAAGGGCATGGATCAGAGAGGGGAGTTTTGAACTTTGGAGATGGCAAAAGAGCAGCTCGGGTTGGTGACTGGAGGAGCAGTGTACTAAAAGCTTTAGGTCTTCAGGTTAGTTTCTGACAGTGTATCTAAACAGGCCTCCATGCCTGTTTCAGAGCTCCCTGGTGCATTCATTCCTAACGCCTTCTTCTCAAACTCAAACACATCGGGAATTTGACCTCACATAAGGATGAGGCTCCTATGAGAGTGATGACTCACTTGTCTCCCCCCTTCTACAGTAAAACAGTCCCATGATTGTAAACCATGATCAGGATTTCTGCCTTTTTTGACACCCATGTTGGGTGATACTGAACTAGTGAGTTCATTTTGTTTGTGCCTTGCTTTCTTAGTCCATAAAATGAAAGTAGTGAGCCCATTACTCTCCCCGCCCCCCCTCCCCATCCAGGATGAAGTGAAAGGCTGCATCTGTGCGGTATAAACAAAACCCTAATTTACATGTAAATGCGTGTGATATCGCTGTAGCAGCAGAGTTGTAGCAGTGAAGCCCTCCTTGTGTGCAGGCGGCTTATGTCAGCAGAATGAGGCTCTTTTTTGAGCAGAACTTTACCGAGCACCATCAGCTCTATCAGCAAAAACACTGAATACCAATATAACTACATCCTCATTAGGACCTCAAGGGCTGTAGTATTTTAATTTCTAACTGCTTTCTAGGTGCTTGAATACTTTTGAGGATCTGCATGTACCTATTGGGACTATGGAAGTTACCCTTTTCCCATCAGAACCCTGAAAACAGGTTCATAGCAGATGTGGTCTCACTTTATCAGTGGCTGCGGAGGTCTCTGAGAAACTCTGGTAAAGGGCCCATAGCAAGATCAAGCTGCTATGGCTGACTTCAAGGGCAACAAAACTGCTATTGATGCTTCTGACAGTGCTGTTAGTACTGCAGGAGATTGGACAGGTTCTTCCTTAATCATCTTTTCCTATAAGAACAACAGAATTAAATATGGTGTTTCTTTGAAAATGTCTTTGTTGATAGTTTACATTTCATCCTGTATTGATGCTATGACAAAGGTGGCATATGAGAAGACTGCATATTATAGAGAAGAGAGACAGTGAAGATAGTGCTCTAGTACCTGAGCAATGACCAAACCTTAGCTTGGAGAGGAAGGAAGGTGCAATTCGCCACCTTTCCAGTAACGAGCATAGTTTTGCAGGTTCTTATTTTCCTACCTCTCTTTAGGAAAAAAATGAGTGAAGGAAGAACATGGACAACTTGGCAAAAGACATGGCTAAAGTAGCTTTTTTTTCCCCTTTTTTTAGTGCTCAACTTTCTACTTGTAGAGAGAGTCAGTTCAACTCATCCAGCAGAAAATTATCCCATGGAAAATTTTCTTCAGGCTTGTGATGGAAGCCTTCTAGAGGAAGGTGGCCATAGATTAGACATAAGGGGAAACTACTGTGCAGCAAACTGCTTTTGAATTACAAAATCTGTTATTAGGGGTGATGGGAGCACAGAAAGAACCTGAAATTCAGTTCAGAGTAAAAGGTCAATACAGGAAAACAGAAGGCTGCTGTCTCCTTTTGGCAAGCATATTATTATAGATTGGACAGAGAGAGAGACTTTGCCATACAGTGAAATGGGGCAAGGTAACAGAGTCCTTAATTACCCATAACTAGGGAGTTACAAACTTTCCCTTCAAAGTCAAAGGAAGTAAAACCCATACTTAACTTGAGGAGATGAAAAATGTTAGAGGCTGTACACTACCAAGAGGGGAAATCTGCCCCAGGACTAGGGATTAATATTTGGCCTTCCATCAGAGAAACAGTGTGATGCTTCAGGCAGGACTGAGCACTCATGTCTTTCCCACTCACACTGCTCACAGTGTGTGATGCTCAGCAGCAGCCAGACAGGACTGCAAAGCTCACTCTGTGCTTGAGCCTCGACTGCAGGGGAGACACGTCTGTGTCCAACATGTGTAATAGGAAACTGGGAAATATTTCATAGGTATAAATTCATAGGAAATTCATAAATATTCATAGGAAAATCCCATCTCCAGTGAAGATGCTGCCGGCCTGCATGGTTGCTGTATCGGGCATGGCCATAAGAGGGAAGTGTGTACTCAGGCATTAGGTGCTTTCTCTGGGCTGGAGCAGCCCCAGCTGTGCTGGCTGTGGGCTCTGCAAGCACCATGGATCTGCCTGGGTCCCACCTCCTCTGCAGGGCTGAAAACAGGGCCAGTGCCTTCAGAGGTAGTGTCAGCTCAGCCATAGCCAAGTGTGCAGGTAGCGATGATGGGGCCTGGGGTGAGAGGGGAGCAAGGGTGGGAAAGTGAATTGTCACTTCCCACTTCCTGGAGATAGGGGAGGATGAGACATGCAACCCTGAGCAGTCCTGAGAGAACTGGAGATGCCTTGCCCAGAGATGATGGGCAGTCAGGTGGAGAAATCTCATTTCAGTTTTCTCCTCACACATACACAGATATCTGGCTGCATTAGCTGGATCATACTCAGATTAGGGCATTCAGGCTCAAAGATGGTGATATTGAGGTGCTTTTAGGAAGGGTAGGGGACCACAGGAGAAAGACAGCCGAAGTCAGCAAGCTTGAAAGATTTACAAAGAGGAATAAAGGTCCAAAAGGATATGTGTGGGACCCGTGCTAGCTCTCTAAGGGAGGCATTTTGCCTAAAGCACTTCTAACAGCATTTTGTGGGCCACATGAATAAAGCATACAAGCTGTGTAACAGGAACAAGTGGGTCTTGGTTGTGAGACTTGGGTGGCTGTTACCCTCAGCCCTGGGCCATCCCTGATTGCCTGCCTTTGCTACATGCTTGTTAAAACTCGGCACTGCACAAGGTAGAAAAGGACACTTACACCATGTAATATGGGAACTTGAGGCTTCACTTGTGCCTGCTGACTACCATGGACCCTGTTAGCTGGAGCTGTCATGTATGGCTGAGGAGTTTCTGCTTGCCTCCTGGGGGTCCTGCAGGGACCCACAGGATGCTCTGGGGAGAAACAGTACTAAGATTGATTTCCTGTAGTTACTTGCCAAGAAATGCGAGCAGCAGGGTCCAGTCAGGAGCACCAAATGATCAGATCACCATCTTCCCATAGGTTGGCTCTGCAAAGAGGCATTCAGGCTTCTCCTTATAGATCTGCTTCTCTGGTACATTTTTATTTTTTTGCTCAGAGGCAGAAACAGAGGAAAATGAATGGGACAGAGTTGAATTTATTCCTTGTTCATGCCACAGCATGAAAACAAAATGTGTCTAAGAATAAACTGTACAAGAGCTGTAGGCAGGTGTGGTGGCAAGGCTAGGCAGATGGGGTGGGTGCATCTTTTGGTGCCTGGCTGTGCATGGGCATCTTATGTCTGTGCAGTAGAGAGACCTTTAGTTGTAGGAGCAGGGACTGGGTGGTTATCTAGAGGCATAGGTGGTATGACAGGGAGAGAGCTGAAGAAGTGTGAATTGCTCAGCACATACCTGCTGTGTATTATCTAGGGGCAGCAGTATTGCCCAGAAGGGATTATGTTGTGTAGCAGTGGGCTGAGGGCAGGGGGTTACTGTGCTGGGATGACTACAAATAACTACATGAGGTCACTTGGCAGTTAAATGAGGCGAAGAATTGCCAAGGTGACTGCACTCATTTCCCTGACAGATGCCAGACTTCCAGGCAAAAATATTTGTGCATTGCTCTAAAACCCCCAAACTCTCTCTCCCTCTTTTTGGAAAAGATGAGGACCATCCTGCCCCATGTCCAGACTGGGAGAATGCAAATACCGGGATATGGAGTGGTTTCTGCACACTCCAGCTTTCAGTAGAAGGGGCTACTCTCCGGGTACCTACTACACTGGTCACTACTGCAGTGCATAGACGGAAGGGCTGTGGTTCAAATTACTGTGGCACAGTGTGGTTCTTGCTCTGTGTGTCCACTTAGTGTCCTCAGGAGCAACGAGGTCTGAGCCGGCTGCCAGGCCTTAGGCACAAACTGCATGTGTGCAGAGCTGTGGGTTGGAGGACATCACACCCGTGAGCAAGGGGTGCTCAGGGAGCATCACAGTGAACAGCTCCAATCTTGGTGCCACCAGGAGCTTGGGGCTCACCAGCAATAGGTACTGCAAGACCCCAAGGACAGACAAAAGACAAATGTGCACCAGATCATAAAGGCTTTTTGCACCTAGTGTAATTGACACTTGCTTTTAGTGCCCACATGGAACACGTTCTCTGGTCTTACTTAGTTGGATCTAATCATGTCCTATGCTGTTTTCCTGGCAAAGAAAGTACAGATGCATCTTTCAGGTACCACAGGTGTTAAGGTATGTTCCTCAAAGATTTCTGTATTTCATCTGCAGAGACCTTACTCCTTTCAGCTTCAGAAGCCTTATTTCTTTCATCAGTTCTCTAGTTCTAACTGGTCTATGAGGCTATTATAAATCCTATTTCTCCTGTGTTCTCAGTTAGAGGTTTGGGGAGATGGTTACTTTGTGGTCTGTAAGGAAAACTTGAAGGAGGAAAGGCTTTATGGACTAAAAATCCTTGAAGATGCTTGGTTTGGGGAGCAACACTGATGCATCTTGCACAGACCCATGAGAAAAGGCTGGAAAGAAGAAACCCAGTAGATGGTCATGCTGATCCTGTAGGCTAAAGTACCACAGGAAACCAGGGAGGTGCTGCAGACTAGCAAGTAGGTCATTGTGTCACTTCTTCCGCACTGGTATTTTGCAGACATGCAGAACACAGCTCAAGGCAAAGGTCCAGAGCTTCTCGTCACCCATCTTCCCTTGAGTACTCATACTTTCCTTGTAAGGGTTTTTGTTTAAATCACAGAAAAGCATTCTAGACACTGACAAACAGGTATTGTCATCTTGCAGAGAGCTGGCAAAAGAACAAATAGCTGCACTTCAGTGGAGGTTCAGCAATCTTTCCAAACAGCACAGATTTGCTAATTTGCATGGTCATAAGGTCTCATTGGAAAGATATTTTTAAATGAAAAAGCAAGGAAATGATGCAAAATAGATTTGAGCTTATGTCAGGAGATAGCTAAATTTTTCATAGTGAAACCCAATAATAGATCAGTCTGTGTGCTATGAACCTCTCATCACAAAAATATATCACAGGAGGCTTCTGCTATCTATTCTGGGCTGAGCACTGACCTTAGCTATTAGATCTCAATTAAACATGTATGTGAATAATGCTTCTTTCTCTTACACTTTTCTGCTGCAGAAAATAATATTCATGGAATCAAACGCAAAGTACTTGCAGATTCACTCTCCAGATAGGACCCATGGTTTCTCAGTAGGTTTCATGCCACGTGAAAAAAAAGCACTTCTAGTGTAAAATTCAGGGAAAGGAAGTATTAAATATCTGTGGAGCCAGAAATTGCAGCCTTCAGCACTGAGCCCCTCTGCTGTTCCAGAATGGTGTGCAGTGATGCTAACAGCTGCAGGCGGGGTTGAGTAGGCCACAGGGACAGAAAGAACATACCATATCTTCACTTCTTTATGCTTGCTCACCTGGCATCCTTCTTTCCTTTAATTTCTTCTCATTTTGATCTAAGAGAAGGAAAGAAGTGCTAGTGAATTTGACAGCGGTAGTAATAAGACTATGCAAGACTTGCTTTGGTGCTTAAGGCTCCAATGCAGCCAGGACCTGTCTGCAGACTTGTTCCACTTTCCGCTCAGGTAAATGCCGAACCACTAAAACAGCATGCCAAACTCAGATTTCTCCTGGAACATAATTACAGTGTTGGCCTAGAAAGGGCTTGGAGACAATCATATCCCTACACTCATATTTGATAGGTCAGGTCTCGGGACTAGAGAACTGGTGAGCTTCACCTTTATCCCTGGGAAGATCATGGAGCAGATCCTTCTAGAAAATATGCTAAGATACATGCTATGCCAAAAGCAAAAGGGATGCCAATTTTTCACCAGCCTTGTGATGAAGATTTGATGGAGCAATGTCATTGCAAAGAATAGAAGTCCAGCCACAAGGTGGAACAAAAGCCTTGCTTTAAAAGGGCCTGAGGTGTGTTTTCAGCTATGTGGACTGAAAAGAGGCTTATTTGTGTGCAGCATTCAGTGGAGTTTAGAATGGCTGCAGATTATTTGCAGTAGTTTGGCTAAAATCTTCCTTCTGGTCATAGACATCAGACAATAAGCAATTTTCCCAAGTCAGATTTCATCATAGCAATGAGAACAAGGTGACAAACTCAAACCACTCATCACTAGATTGGTGCAGTTCTCTGACAGCCTTTCCAGGCCTGACGAAAGGTCAGGCTAACATCTGACTCTAATCTTAGAGGAATGTTGTCTGAAAAGTCAAGGGGGAAAAGGCTAGTGAAAACGAAAATGTACTGACTGGAGTGGCAGAAAGCTGTATCTAAGCTTCGTCTCAGCCACTGGGACCAGGTAAGATGATGCCAAATCAATTTTCTCTGTTCTCGAAAAGATGGGACATGCTACTCAACACCTGGTAGTGAGGGTATGTTGGATTTTGGTGCTTTTCTCATATTCAGAGTACGTTTTTTTTTTTTTTCTATTTCTCTGCCTGCCCAGGCCGTGGTGAGTAGTGACACTTTGTCCTTAGAAGAAACTATTTCCAAACTTTTTTTGTTACCGCTGCTGCTAAAAATGTCTTGATGCTCCACTCAGGCTTACTTTTTTTCAGCTCCATTCCATGATTCTTAGCTCTCTTAATCTCAGAATTTGTCTAAGAAATTATCCCATTATGAACCAGCGAGTCTTGCTAAAATTTAAATTCTGTCTGGAAACAAATCTAACTCCAAAGCTTTAGCATCAACCAACACCTCTGCCTGGTCTGATTATTTTCAGCAAGAACAGTGCTTTGAAAGATGAGTCTCCTTTCCAGGCTATGTGCTCCCTTTTGGCTACTCCATCATTTCCAAATCAATAGCTGTCTCTGATTGTCGTCGTCGCCCCCCCTTCCCCGCCCCTGCCACTAGATCCTGCTCTTTGCTACCTCATTTTGGTTTTAATTTGCCACAGCAAAATTGCAGTCATTTTCCCCCCACCCTAATTAAGAAACCTATCCATTAAAGAGAAAGAAAACAAAAACAAAACCTTCTTATCTAAGCCCTTAGCGCAGAACAAAGGAGGAATGATTGGTGAGATGATCACCTCTAGAAAGCCAAGGCCTTTATTGATTCTTCTGGCCTTCCTCAGTAAATACAGAGTGAGTATTTTAAATTCACTTACAAGGAAGCTAAAAGTTAATGTAAAATACTGACTTTTCAACATCAGAGGAGGAAGAGACTGTATGTCTTCTAGGCTGACTCACTTTTGGTTCTCTATACATAGTTCAACAAGAATATTTGGAGAGTGTTTCATTGTGCCTCATAGATTCATAAAATTATTTAGTTTGGAAAATACCTCTAAGATCATCAAGTCCAAGCATAAACCTAACACCTAAACTTAAACCTTGGCTGTAGTTGACAGCCAGGTCCACCACTAAACCAAGTGTGGACCATTTCTACACCTAAGTGTGAATGCCACCTCACATTACCTTTCCTTCAGTTTCCACATATTTTGTTATAAACTGGCCTTGCTTCTGAACTTCTAGGGACTAATGGTCCTGACCTATGCTTTGGAAGAGCTTTGAGATAATAAAACAGATTAGAAAAGATGTATTGTAGGCAGGTGGCAGCAGCACTGAGCTCTTGAATTAAGGAAATAAGCATTAAGTGATGGTGAAGGAGGGCACAACCCCAGTGCTGAGATATATTATTACATGGACAAAAAGGGTTAGGCTACACAGAGAAGCTCGGGGAGAGTCCACTACACATGAGGATTTTGTGGAAGAGGACATTCAACAGCCCCACGGGAAAAGGTCAGAGACAGAATAATCTCTACTGACTTGGAAAAAAACAATATGGGAAGTGTCTCCATAAAGTTAAAACTTTTGCTTCCTCATTCAGAGGAATAAATACCTCTATCCTGAAAAGGGAAAAGAGGGAAGGCTACTACAGGTTTTTCCAGACTTTATCATCTTTCTCCTTCACTCTGATCCAGTGGAAGTGGTATTTTCCATGATGCCTATCTGAATACAAGCCCTAGCTTCGAATAAAAATCAGGTCTGACTCCCTGCTGTACTCCAGAGACTTCTTTACCATCTTGGAGATAAGCATTTAGCTGATTAAGTTCAGTCTCTGTGCATAGTCAGCTGCTTCTAAGGGGCGTTGATATAATTGCAGGAACCAGATGGGGATTGTGTCTACTGGACTAAAATTATTCTGATATTCCAGATTGTTTCTCTCCTCTCTGGGAAGTCAAGAGCAGAATCCTTCAGAGCAGGACCTGCTACAGAAGTCCAGATCAGCTTGCATTAAGAGCATGAAAGTATCCTTTTGAGACTGGTTTTCTAAAGGAAAAAAGTCTACGTTCTTATGGGTTGTGCGTGTGTTAAACTTGGTGTGTTCTTACATTTCTGTCCAGTAATTTTGAAACCTGTTGGTCTATTTTAGTTAGATTTTGTAAATTTCACAGCAAAGTTCCTGCAGGTAGTAGGTAGCCAGTTAGAGGAGAGGGACCCTATAAATATCCTGATTCAGGAAAAAGGTGCACTCTGCATGTCTTAAATTCTGGGGACATCACATAGGAAAAAATGACATACAAATACTCATCTAGATTAAAATCTTCAGTGAGAAATCAATTTTTTAGGAACAGAAATTCATAGGGGACCATAGTTCATTCATTCTGCACCTCACAAAACTACAACTTTTATTTTGTTACGATGTAGATAGGAAGAAAATTTATTTATTTTAGGAAACACCATAAAATATTCAATCTAGTACATCTAGCAGATTTAGGAACTAGGATTCAAAAGTCAGTTTGTTGTTGGCTTCCTGATAGTAAGAAAAACTAGCCCTAGCAGAGAGTGGTGCAGCACCTGAAATCAGACAAGGGTCTGAACAGAGCTAAAGTGAAGAAAGGTGGGGGTCCAGGGCAATTTATCTATGGGGAAATGTTGTGGTTCCTGGGGTCCTTCCATGCAGCTCAGAGGAGACTAAGGGGAGATGGTCTAACTGTAGACTTAGTTATTTGTAGGAGAGTTACAGAGAGAGTGGAAGCAAACTCCTGGTAGTAACTGATGGTAAGAAAACGGCAGAGAGAATGGGTTGTATTCTGAGAAACTCAGGTGAAATTTCTTCATAACGTGAGTATGACAGCACTGGACACAAGTTACATCATAGAAGGTTTCTACGTCTCATGTAGACAACAGCATTAATTCCTAGTGGGAGGTTGGACTAGACACCTCCAGAGGACTCTTCAACCACCATTTCTGTGTCCTTTACCTTCTGCCCAGATGAGGATGAAAGAAAACAGCTTGTATGAGCAAAGCTGTCACTTAAAGCGTAGCAACTTTTATCTCACCTCAACTTCACCAGAGGACATATGAACATATTAGTCATTGTTCAATTCCTTGTATAGAAAAATGGTTTTATTAAGGTAATTATTATTTGCTGAGTATAAATAATGAAATGTATTTTGTACTGTGCTAAACTTGTGTCAGACACATGCCTCCTATAGATCTGTAGCACTATGCTATAGGCTATTTTCAACAAGCTTTGGTTGTTAGGATTTACAGAGGCATCAGCAGACCATGGATGACTGTCACTGGTTTTCTCGAAGTCTCTTCTTGCATAAAGATTATTAAAGAAAACAAAAAAGCCTTTTATATATAGGTCTTTTGAGGCCTCTATCAACATACTTTTCTGGATCATTAATATCATGTATGTAATGTTCTGTTAACTTTCTGAGGTAATGTGTTCAGACTCAGGCAAGTTTTATGATTTCATCAGAACTAAAGTATGCTTAGAGCACACTTATTGCTCAATTAATTTTGCATCCTAATTAAGTAGAAGACAATCTTATCACTGACAAGTCTCTTTTCTGTGTTAAATCTATCCTGTTTCAAGTGTGATGCAGAGAATAACTTATGTGAATAGGACAAGATAAATCTGAGCTGCTATCTGCACTACATAAGATACTGGCCAGCTTCACCCCAGCCACAGCAGTGTGATGTCACTGTCTTGGCAGTCCCTACCCAGCTTCTTTCCCCAGCCACTTGCTTCTCTCTACCTACTAGCACAGCAGAGCACACAGCAAAATAGAGGAGCTTGGGTGCACCTTACTACAATATGTAGAAATATCTGTTGCAAAACAGTGAAGAAAAAATGTCAACAAGCTCTCAAAGAAAGGAAAAATACCTAAGATCAGAATCATTCCAGCAGCAGGCACAGCTTTAGGGACTATCTTGCCCATAAGTTACTGCCTGGCAGCATGGAGAGGCCATGCAGTAAGTCTGTCTTGGGGTCTAGCCAGCAGTCCAGTTGTAACGTTGAATTGTTCTAGCACAGTTCTCTCAAGACGACTGAAAATTTTTAGTTTGTGCAGGCAGCTTCCAGTATTCATCCCACTGCACTTTCTCATTTAACTGGAGATTTATTTTCCCTTTATTCTTGATTAAAAAAAAGCAGTAATTATTGGACAGCTAGCTTTATCTATAGATCACATCATGAACAGCATACATGTGGTAAACAATGTGCTTCATTTCCAGGTGGCTTTGAAAGAAACACATGCTTATCTTCCTGTAATCAACTCATTTCATAAATTTTCTTGCAGAATTGGTCCAGATGTCCTCTTCTTTCCCTCCTCTCCCTCAGAAGAATTACAAACTATAGAGATTATCTCAGCATGCACCTATATGAACACAAGCAATTTTTTGTGGTACTTATAGACACAAAAATTTGATCAGTGCTATGAAAAAATCCTTCTATGTCATCACAAACCCAAGCAAATGCGGTGCAAATGTCAGACTCTGAAAGCTGTGTGGAGTAGGTCAGTGGTTCCTGAGTGTATTGATGGATGCAGCCCTATTTCCTGCCTTCTTCCCAGGATTTACTGCCTCTTTGAAATTATATTCTGGAAGCACAGTTTGCAGAGCCTGCAGAAGTCCTGTGGTTTGCTCACTTGCACTCCACTCTGCTCTGGTCAGAACCAATGATCCTGCTAGGCTGGCAGTTCAGGAAATTCTCTCTTGTTGTTTCTCCTGGTACATTTCTCTAGGTCATTTCCTGTATGGCCATTTCTGGGTCATGGATTTTTTATTTTTTGGGTGTCTGATACAGAACTAGATAAGAGCTGCCTTACAATGGCATTAGGTAAAGAGCTTGACTGTAAGTAACTCAGCAAATTCTTAACTCCGTCACATCTAAACATAATGCTTCAATGGACCGGATATTTCTCATGACCAATTGCTATCAGTAGTTTGCAGCATTTACTATAATTTTTAACTGCAGACAGTGAACAGTATGGTTTCTTGTCTTTGAATCATAGGAACAACTGAATCCTGGCATAAATGCTTGCTTGTCATATATTTATATTTATATGGAACAAAATACATGAAAACCATGAACTTACAATTCAGCCTGTGACATGAAGAAACCAGCTCCTATTCATCACCTTCTAGTTCCATGACTGTCTTGTCTCATCATCAGAGATGAATGAGTTGGACAATCTCTTCTTCCTTCTCCAGAGTGAAGAACAGTCAGTCTGCCTTCTCAGGAAAACAGATATTTCCTCTCCATCCTTCTCCATCTTCAGGTGCACCAAGGGAACTTTGCTGTTTTCTGAGCTTGACTCAGTCAACTTTTCTTTCTAGTCATGTAACCTCTCTGCACAATATATTCACTCTCCTAGGGTTCAGCTGTAAATATACCATGCCCAGGCTACAGAAAGGACACACATCTAGCATAGAGTAAGATATTAAAACTAATATCTAATTATTTTAGACCTTAAGTTACTGGAACTCTTTGCATTATTGCATAAGGAATTAATTGCATGCAAACACACATTCACCTCCTATGAAATAAGCAGACCAGACCACTTGTCCCACGAGGAAAAGCTGCCACATATATACTAAACCGGACTTTGATACTGCAGGCAACAACCCTCTGCAACTGCCCAACAAACCCCAAATGCCCATAAGCAAAGCAGCCCTGCAGGCCTCTTCCACAGGAACTGGGAGATTGCAGAGGCAGTAGATCCAAAAGAAGCCTGGAGGGAACTGCACAAGAGATACAGCAGCATTAACAATACACTGAAACAACTAACAGGGAGAAAAAGAAAAGAAGAAAATAGCCAGCCCAAAACTGATAGAGATCTTTAATTTAAAAACCAAGTCAGTTTATTCATTGGGAAAGTGCAACAAAATACCCCAGGGATACTGCATTCCACTCCAACAATTAAAATTGCATTAAAAAGTAGATAGGAAGGCCTGAATCTTAAAAAGAACTAGCACAAAAACTAGTGCTTTTCTTTGTTTCAATATATTTATCTTTGGGTAACACAGATAGTCACTGATTAATTTTTTAGGTACTTAATTTACAGCTTCATTGCTTTTATTTGCGAGTCATCCTGTTCCTTAGAGATGCTAGCTTGGGATTCGAGAACTGTAACACAGAGGCACTTAGGAGAGGGCAGTTTTGAAAGAATGGTGATGTTGGGCTCAGTCACATACTTCCTGCTGGGAGGAGACCCAGTTGGGAGCTACTAGATATTCTAAGCAGATACCGGCTCCCAACTGTTTCTCTCTAAAATCTGAGATAAGATGTTCAGTACCATTCATAAAAGCAGATTCTGTGGCAGCTGAGGGGATGCAAGCAGGCAAAAGGAAAGCACAGGACTACAGCAAGCTTACAGCAGGTGTTGCTTGTGGGAGCTACCAGTTTCTGACCAGTGAATTAATTTTTGCTGTAGAAGTAATTATATTGAAAATGTTGCAGGTAGGTCTTATACCCGTAGCAGCCGATGCTCATTCATACTTGTTACTTCGCTTCAGCTGAGCTTTACAATCCCAACAGGATTCTCTATCATATAGCAATTATGTATCTTTTGCTAACACAACACTCTCTGCCCCATGATTTCAAAATACTTTATATGCCTCACTCCTAAAGCTTAAACCAAGCTTCTCCAAAAGCTTAAACCATTTAAGCTTAACCAAGCTTAAAGTTCTCTGACATACAGGTATTCTAAAGAAAACAGAGTACAGTAAATATTGCAACAAAATGCCAATAATCTTCTGAGTACCAGTCCTGAACATATCCTTCTTTTCCTTTTAAATTCTTTTTCTCCTCCCACCTATTTGTTACAGCAAGAAGAAGTTACGTTTATTCTGCACAAGTTTATTAACCACAATACAGACAAGTGACTTCCAGTATGACACCAGTTCCTTATTCCATATGGAGATTGCCTGTCCAGTCCATGTCAGTATGATCACCTGGTCTCAGCTGACTGTGTTTGGTTTATGTCTTTTGGCTTTGCTGTCCTCATGATAACTGTCTTCAGAGGGTGTTTGGCCCTGTCCATTTGTCCCAGATTCCTCTGGAAATTTCTGACCCTCAGCCAACACCTGTCGTATAGTCATGTTGATGCGGGAGGACTGCAGGTACTTGGCACACACCTGCCAATCCTCATCAGAGCTGTGCTCAATGACTGAGCCAACAGGAAGGTCTGAAGAAGGAGCTTGGTCGAGGCACGAAGGCAGAGCTGTCCCCTCAGGGTTGGGGAGGACCCGGGGGACAGCGTGGTACAGCAGGCGGCTGAAGCCAGACATCACCATGATATCTCCACTGTGCATGAACATTGCTGTTGGGGCTTCCTCCCGCTTCAGGCCCCCAAGCAAAAATATGGAGGATTGCCCAAAACTAGAGATGGTATAAGGATGGAGAAAGAAGAGAAAACAAATTCAGGTAGAGAACAATTTTCTGTACAGTAAGAAAATATCAGTAGTTAAATTCCTTTCTAAAAAACACCCCTAGCAATCACAAAAAACAGAGCGACTCCTAAGAACAACTTTTAGGTGGGAACATGGCAAACAGACTGAGATCTGATTCAAGATAGGTGCAGGGTGAGCAATTGCCCTGCCAGGTTTGAAGCTGTGCTGAGATACTTCTTTAGTACCCAACTGACACACTGCTGCTTGAGAACAAAACTGTGCTCTCTGCAAAAGAACTCTTCACTCCAGGCACTACATCCATGCTATTCTAGCAGCCCTTAAAGAAAAACCTATGTCCCTGACCTACAGCCTTCTGCTATTCAAATCTGCTGAGAGTGAAGATTATGTACCCAATTAGCAAACTACATCATACTGACTTCTTATAACCATATGCGGCCCTAGAAAAAAGCCACCGATCTTTCTGTAGCACTCAAGTGTGCTTTCCTTGACTCACCTGAATGATAACAAGGGTCGAGAATGGTCTAGTTCAGACTCATCCACATGAATTCCCAGTGAAGAGTCAAAATGATAGTAGTTCAAGATCCCTGCTTGGGCTTGGAAACCCCGAAATCCACAGGCTGCAGCCACTTGTTCTGATAGGAATGCAAGGTCTGAGGGGAAAGGAGCGTGGTGATTTGCTGAGTACTTCTGGAAGGAGGAGAGCGGGGGCGGGGAAAAAAAAAAAGAAAGCCACACCCAATACATCAGAGCAGCAAATACACTTGGAAACAAACATTGAAAAATAACTCAAAAGCCTGGCTGATAGTCATGGAGAAGGACATCACATTTACCTAGAAGAGGACTACAACACAGGCAGAACCACAGCAAATTTACCACCTACCATTAAATTCGTGGCCTAGGCTGAGACTGCCAGAGATTCAAATAATTGTGCAATTAATCATTATACTAGATGCTAAACTTGAAATCAGTTAAGATTAGTACCAACATCCTGAGGGTGTTCTCAGTCACAACCTGAAGCTGCCAATGGAAAGACAGTTCTGTAGCTCATCAACACAGCTCCAAAACAAGCATCTTTATTTCTTCATAAATTACAAGCAGTGATTAGTTGCAAACCTACTTTTTCTTTCTCCCATAAGTCATTCTGACAGGACTGGAAGATGACAACCAAACTTTCATTAAGGCCATCCAGTAACAGGTTGATCTGGTGAATAAAAGGCTGCAAGCAGATTTGGTTATCTGCAATATATAGATAAGATGCATATTCACTCTGCCAGTGTTTATCAGCCTCCATCTATCTCAGTCTCATGAAAAAAAAGTTTATTTTGATCAGGATCCTCAAAACAGCTGTTAGTTGGTAAGAATGCACTATAGTGGTTCAAACTCATTTAAGTTCAAAATCACATGAGCAGCAGTCTCTTCTTGCTCTTGCTCACCCCACCAAAGAAGAGTAGTTTCCCGGAAGTCACACTCAGCCTTAAGTAATTAGCAATGCTTTTGTAATCATCCCTTTTGGTAGGTAAAAATGCCACTTACCCTGAAATAGTTGCAGGTTTAGAGCTGATCATATGCTATCACGTTAACTTTCAAAGGAAAGAATGCAGCAGTGGATTTTTGCTGTTAAACCCTTCACAGTAAACCAATATAGATTAAAATATTCTTAAAAGCACAGTTTGTTAGTGCCTTTCCTCAAGACTGTCTTGCAGGATCATAAACATTTTACTTCATTATGTCCTTCTCTGTTTGCCATTCTGAGTGCTTATGGGTAAGAAAAATGGAGAAGAATTTAATCTCAATACCTTAGTCTCCCAGTTATAATGGTAACCAAGGGTCACCCAGCGCAGCTTCTCCAATAGGCTCCTGGGCTCCCATTTACTGGAGCCTTTCCTTCTACAAAGACAAAATATAAAGAAATAGGATATGTGTTAATTTCTGAGGGGTCTTCTGGTAGTGCAGCATACAGTAATGAGATTCACTCATCCATTTCACAGCCTATTAAAACCAATCAATGCTATTAAAACCAATCAATGCTAAACTTTTATTTTTAGTGCCAATACTTTCTTCCTCCAAAGGCCTTGAAAATTTCATGGAATGTGTGCAAACTAGGGGGCCTACTCCCAACTGCTGTCAGTTTGAAAGCTTGTATTTTTAACGTGGTACCTAAGAGATTATCGGATGGAAACACAATGAGCAGTGCAGATTAAGAAATCAGAATTAAACATGTCCTATTTGAGCACCTGAAAGTGAAAGACAAGAATCTGAAGATCTGAAAGCTGCAAATACAAGGAAAAAATATTCTAGGCACTTAATGGAAAATTACAAAAAAGGAAAATGAATTGCCTGACAGTGAAGCATAGCATGCTGTCTAATATTGCAAAGGACAGTTAGGTCTACTACTTGGCACTTTGATAAAATGTCCTTAGGACAGACTGACTCACAGTAAAAAGCAAGACTTCTCTAGCTATGACCACAGTGTCATGAAGTCTACACTGCAGGTGCCCCCTTATCCAGACTGCTATGCAGGGCAAAGAATTGTTCTTCTCATGTGACAGCCCTGAAGTAAAGGGACTGAGTGGCCTGAAGCCATACACCAATTTACCATTCTTACTTGAAGGTCATGAAAACAAGAAGAGACTTCAAGGAGAGGTTTCTAGTACAGACTATGGAAAAGCCCTTGAAAAGTTACAGTGTGAGTAACTAAATAAGATAGAAATATGTTAATGACAAATAAAAAAAGGAAGGTACACATTTATCTTCTAGTCTACTCGTTCTAGCAATTTCAGCGTACTTTTCTCAAGCCAAGTCACATGTTAAGGTAAAAAAAAGAAAAGGACAGAACAGGGAAATATAATCAGAAGATAAACACTAGTACCAGACGGCTGGCTCTTTATAGCCTCATTAGTTCAGCATGATATGCTCTCTTTAACAAAAAAGGATTGGTATTTGTGGTACTATGGTCAAATCTCAGCCAAACATCTGCATTTAATGTGCATTTCTACCTGGATATGCACCTTGTTCCTACCCTTCAACTATGCCATACTGATAACTCCTAAGATAAACCAGGAACAGGAGTAAAAGGCCGGTTTCTTTACCTTTAGTAATTTTTCTTAGCTCACTGATTACTGATAATAGTCTTTCCCATTTCCATCTGTCATAGGGTAACAGCAACTGCAATTACCATAAACACCAACACAGTAACTGTCAAATACATGCTGCTTGGAACAGTTTGTGCAGCCCACAAGCATGTAACACAGCATTTAGAAAAGGGAGAGCCCACAGTTTGTTCTTGTACATCCTTCAACTGACAAACAATGTTCATAATGAAACAATTTTAGCACGTGCCTTTTGAAAGTGCCCTTCTTTTGCTACATTGCTGGAGTTTTTGCACAGCAGCAAAAGCCCAAATGTGTGTGGGAAGTCCTTATTCCCAGAACTTGGTTATTTTGCATGTGATTTCCTATGCAATTGCTAAGAAGGGGAAATTATGAGTGCTGTGTATCTGGAAACAATGAGGTCCCACAAGAAAGCGCAGAAAAGGTCTGCTATAACTATGTTAGAAAATGACAGCACAGTTCCAGTCATAGCTGAGCTTAGCAAGCTTCAAGCAACACATCAGCCGGGGTCACTATTTAACATTTCACCAATAGCTTTACAAGAAAATCCCATTGAGAATGAAAGCAGAGAATGAACAAGGATGTACATGAAGCCATGAAATATCCATCTTTAACTTGGCATGTCTGACACCATCTGCATTCTGCCAGCATATACACAATCTTCTTCAGCTTCCCTTCCTTCCTCAATTTTCTTAGACCTTATCAAAGGTGAGATCTGGCACCATTAATTTTGACCACAAAAGGTGACAGTGGACTTACCTCAGCTGCTCCTTACTCTGTCCCCACAGGTCAGTGGTCTTCTCAGGAGCCATGTGCAGGTCCAGGTTGCAGACATTGGGTTTCTCAGGGTATTGCTTGAGACACTGCTTCACCCAGTGACGCTGGCAGCCCGGAAGGAAAGGGTTTAGTATGAAAATAAACCCTGACCACAAAGGAAAAAGGAGAGGATGGAGACAAAGTAGGATTAGGCGTTTCCCTGTTTTTTTTTCTGAATCTAGAGCAAAGTCAGAGGTAGTGAAAAAACTCTTAGACATACAACCACTGACTGTGTATAAATCTATTATAGTTAAAACTTACTGTTTTTTTCAAAAAAAACCCAAATGGTGGCACAAGGTAGAAGGCAGAGAGGGCAGCCCACACTGGTCCAAACAAAAATTACAATAAAGGACATATTAATGTAATATGTATTGATTACAGGAGATAAAGGAGTAAGAACATGGAAATCCAATTGCTTTGGAGTAAATTTTATTTTTTAAATTACTCAGCATGACTTTTCTCTTAAGCCCAGCAAAATTAAAGGAATTCTGGCCTAGTTTTTCTGTGCTTCAAACTCACTTTATTCCTGTCTCTGAACTCATACTGTCTTCCTATTGTTCATTCAGAAAGAAGTCCCTGGGCTGAGTAAGTGTCTAGTAATGTAAAGTGTCCTTCCCTTTGCTTCATGCTTATTTCCAGGTAAGTCTGGTTGTACCCATATTTGCATTTTGATATGGTAACACTCAGAAAGGGGCATGAAAGTCAAATTAAATCCCAAACTGCTTGTTGTTGACTGCAAGTACTTTGCAGGTATTGTTAATTAACACAACAAAATAAACACGCAGCTATTCTGCACATTTTTTTAGCCAGGAACCTCAGACAGGATTCAAGCAGCAGCCCATATGAGAGATGCTATTAATCTGTACTGTACCTACTCTGAGAATCAAGGCACTCTCTCAAGGACTATCAATTCAGTAAGACTCACCAACACAAAATCCACATGTAAAAAGAGATAAGGATATAAGAGGAACAAAGGAAAATAGGGTTTTAAGGTTTTGGCCTACTGTGTCTTTTTGAACTTCTCAGTCATATCAAGTTAACAGAGACAAAAACAGATGAAAAAAGAAGCAGCAAAGCTAGGAGTCTCAGTAGATAAAAATTTGCCTTGTGGCCTTATGAAAATGGTAATAAAAACACAAAAAGAGCTACCTGCCAGCATAGCTCACAGACTCAAGATTAAAGTACCTGGTTAGAAAAAAAACCTTCACTGTATTAATAACTTACGGTGATTCACTTCACTCTGTTCCCTGCACTTTCAGACTAGGGCAGCCTTCTGATAGGTTTGGCTACAAGAAGTTTCTTTGCCAGAAGCATTACATTTACTTTCTGTTGGCATCTGCATAGAACAAAATAATAATATTGCCCTTCCTGTCTACAGCTTTTGATGTGGGGTTCTTGTGGGGTACATTCATGAAACTACACTCTACTATGTATGTATTATCCCCAGATATGAATTGAAGACTGGAGAGTTAGTTACAAGCAGAGATGAGAACAAGAATCCAGATTTTATGGCTTTTATATTACAAACTTAGAACATGCTCATGACTCTTCAAACCTTTCCTTGACCTAGGTTTCCGTTAAGAAACTAGACTGGTCTGGATTTACAAAAGCAGTAATGAAAGTGAGTTACTACTACGCTTATTGTGTCAAGAAACGCAGAAACCGAATTTCTCACAGTTGCAGAGTTTTACTATAAAATTCTATGCAAACATAGAACAAAGACTAATAGTGCTAAAAATCAGTGACTTACACACATAGAAGGGAGAAGAGTAAGAAGTAAGAAATATTCTGTAGCAATCTTTCTGAACTGACTGAAGAACACCACAGACAAACTTCAAAGACAATGTAATTGAACCTCTTGGCCTTGAAAGATATGGGGGAAGGGCAAAATAATTATTCTTTGTGAATCTTTTTACTAAAAGAAACTGCCCTGAGGAAGCAGATACAATTCTCTTACTGTAGCACTATCTTGCTATGTACTACAAATCAATTTGCACCTAATGGAAGTGGTCTCCAACCTCAGTGAAATGAAGGATAAGACACGCAGATGTCTAACAAGAAAAACCTCTCATTAAAAGAAAAAAAAAAAGTGTCAGTTACAAAGACCCAAAGACAGCATCACATGCTTCTCATAGAACTCAGGACACCACAACAGAAATTCACCCAGATTCCTTAGTTTTCTATTTCATTGCTTACTGTGGGGACAAAACCAAATTACTTCCTTTCCACTTGGTCATATAAAAAATGAAGAAATTCTTAGTTCACTTAGAAGGCTATTGGGACAGCTGGTAAAACATCTCCTACTGTTTTAGGATGTCCAGAAAAAGGAAGCTGAAAAATGATAAAATATTATTCCTTTCAAGTCCATACATGACTTGATTGGAAACATGACTTGTCAATGTATTTGTACTTCATTTTAGTAATAGGTTTCCTTTGCCAAAGCAGAAGAGAAATGCAGTTAAGTGGAACACCTGTGATTCCCCACATCCCCTATGTAATTACTAGGAAAGACGTTTAGACAGACAGTAAATGACAAGCAGACCAAGCGAGGGCAGCTATAATATGACAGGTAAGTGGAACAAAACATTTATAGATGCAAAAACAGGCAGAAGCCTTTCTCCTGAAGTTATTCAATTCTCTGTGCATTAAACATGCCAGATGGGTAGCATGGCTGCCTCAGTTTCAGAAATGCTAAGCTGCCTTCAAAGCAACCCACATGGAAACTGCCTGAGGTCCCAATGAACCAAAAGAAACATGAGAAAAAACATAATTAATCAAACAAAAATCCCTGAAATAAGGAGGATCTGGGGAACTACAAACCCATCAGCCTTACCAAAATCCCTGATAAAATTATGAAGCAAACTTTCATGGCAGCCACTTCCAGACACACAGTGGTTGGAAACAGATAGCATGGAAGGCAAATTTTGTCTAACCAGCCTTACTGCCTGCTATAGTGAGATGTCCAGGCAAGGGGAAAGCAGGGGATGATATTTATCTTGGCTTAAGAAAAGTTTTCCACTTGGTCTTCTACAGCACCATTGGAGTCGAATTGGGAGCCATAAATTTTTTTGGCAAATTGAACAGATAAGCAAAAGGTAGTTGGGTCATCAGGCTTAAAGAACAGTGATTTGATGATCCAAAGTCTAACCAGCAGCTGTTATGAGCTGCATTCTTTGATCCTGGGGCAAAGACTGATAACTACATCTATATCAATAACATGTATGATGGGATGTTCGTCCTCATTTCACTTACAGATTACACTAAACTGGGGCAGCAGTGGATATGCTGGAGGCTGCTGCCCTTGAAAAAGACTTTGACAAATGAAGAATGGGCTAAAGAGAACCTCAGAAGTTCAATAGTGGTAATTCTGCACCTGGGGCAGAATAACTCCATACAACAGTATGGCCCAAGAGTGAATGAAGAGCAGCTTCAAACCAAGGCCAGGCTGCCTTGAGAACAAACTGTGAACAGCAGTGAGGGCTAGTGACACATCTTGGTATTGGTGAGCACCACCTACAAGCATGAGAGAGGAGGGGAGCCAGATTATTCTCAGATGTGCACAGCAAGATTATGAGAGACAATGATCACAAATAACAGCAAGAAAAAATTTTATTAGATATAAGGTTTAGGAAAAAAACATGGCCTAACATTGATACAGGTGCCCAGAGAGGGTGTGTAATCTCTATCCTTAGAGAGTTCCAGAATTTACCCATACCAAGCTCTCAGCATCCTGATCTAACTTGCAACCTCATCCTGCTTTAAGCAGGGTGTTGGCCTAGACCTCTGGAGGTGCTTCCACCTAATACCTCTCTATGACTATATCAGGTAAACTGCAAACCTAAAGCACATTTCCATTTCTGAAGGAACCTGCCTAATGAAATTACTCTGCATACTGAATAGGCCAAAAGATTCTTATTCACTTACTGTACTCCGTGTTCTACACTGACAAGTAGATGCCACACTTCAAATGTGAAACTACTGTATTTCAGCCACATACCCAATGTGCATGATATATATTAAGGAAAAACAGATTCTACAGAAATAAAGTCTCTGCCAAAAACAACAGGAATCCATTCTCATGAGCTATGGTCTGATTGATCTCACTGTGAAACAACTGGCTCTTCTCACCTTCATAAATATTGCTGCATCCCACCCTTTAGCTGATTTGTTCGTCCTCCTGCACTTACTATAACATCAAATTACACATAGGCAAACCAAAACAGCTTTTTCAGGCAGTACAAGAAAGGTAAGATTGAAACTGCATGAATTTAAAGCAACAAGGTTGTGTTTAATTTTTCTTGAAATCAGAGGTACCTACCTGGATACCCACTGAGGCCATAGGCTTTCCACTGGCTAACTGGTTGTAATCCTGCTCTGTAGGCATCTTGATCACTGACTGAAGAAATACTGAGCTGTGATCTGAACACCTGGCAAAAGAAAACAGATCTGGTAAAAAAGAGTGAGAAACACAAAACTCATCCAAAAATAGCATCTAAAAGGAAGAGTGCTACCATGCTTGAAGGTAACTCTTGTGAAAATGCCAAATCTATCACAGAAGTACTGTCTAAACAGCTGTGACCAGGACAGGGCAAACAGAGCCAGGACACATTCAATGAAAGAATCAAAAGGTACTTACAGATTTTACTCTGAGATGAGATGTCCTCCACTCATAAAAAACCCCAAACAATATATACCAATGAGAAAAAAAATCATCATGATTTGTCCATTTCCACAGTACAGCCTCATCATTATAAAACATTCTGGTAATTATCACCCTCCACTAGAGAGCAATATACTCATAGCATTTTCTACTTCCAAAGAGCATTCCAAATTCAAGTTGCTCGTGATCCTATAGGGTAGGTGACTATTCTCATCTCGAATTTACAGAAGGATAAGCAGTTATAGCAGTGAAGTAGCCAAAGCTCGGATATGAAGGACTACAGAAACTGTCAATTCTGAATGCCACCCTGCCAATTCTGTTCCCAACAGCAGGATCAACAGTTCAAGGCTTGGCAAGATGTATTTACTTGACTTAAGTTGCAATAACACATGCATTTAAGCTAACATTTGCTGAAAAAACCCACCAAATTAATTCTACTGTGTTCCCACTCCCTTCTTCACTTAAGGAAATGTCTCAAGGAGGGCAAGGTAGAGGCAGGCTGGTTTTGTTCTGGCTTAGTTCCCCAGTCCAGCTCTCCATGCAGCAGTGGAAAGATACAGGCTCATACAAGGAAAAAGATGGCCAGGCACAGTAGGAATAAACAGGCAGAGACTGCAAGACTTTGTCTATGAGAACTCAAAATGTTTATCAAAATAAGGTCTTTGTAGAGAGCCTCTGTAGTGGTGCATGTGTAAATCAGTCTCTGCAGCTGACAGTTCTGGTTAACATTTTCTGAGCAACAGGACTAAATTACATACATAGAATTTCTAAGAAATTCTGAAGTACTGCTGAACAGCACCTTCTGGCAATATAGTGAGTTTTACCCATTTTTCAGCTCTTTGTCAAAAGCAGCTTTGCGAGTGGCAGCCTTGAGCTTACTTCACAGTCCTATCCACAGTGTCCAAAGGAAGACTCATCCTCTGACCAAAACTCTGCCACCTCACTGCCTACTCAAAGTGCTTCCATGCCAGCTATTGCCTGGGCTTCTGGAGAACAGGAGATGTTTCTATGCTGAAGAAATACATGTGCTGAATCAGTCAAATAAGCCTGGTAACAGGACAGATGGGGTATCTCACACTTCACAGAAGAACTCAATTGTTTGAAGCAGTTTTCTGAGAAAAAAGGAGCAATATTATCTGGGCCAATCTGTCTGGCCTGTAGCTCTCAAAGAGAAAAGCCAGATGTTTTTAACCTGGGGGAAAGAGGAATAAAAGATGTTTTCACTAGTAAGCTGTCACCTGATCTTAGAAGGTAACAGGCACAAAAAGAATCATATTGAGAGAAGACAGATCCTTGTGATTGTTTTCAAATACTTCGATTTCCCAGAAGAGCCATAATGCTGAAATCCTTTACCAAATACAGGATGCCTGCAAGCCCTAAGAAGGCTGAAATGCTAATAACTTCCTTGGTTAATTCTAATGCCTCTAACAATTTCATATGGGTCAGGTTTTGTGTTCTATTAGCAACAGCAAAATTATAGTCCAAAAAGATAGAAAAATAAATAGCTTAACAGAACATTAAAAAGACTAAGCATTGAAACCATAAAAATTAGGCGAAGTTTCATTTTAACTATATTCCTCACTTCCTTTTTTTTTTACATAAGCTCAAAAGTAGAAAAACTCTGGTTAACAAAACTTTAGCAGGTATGTGTCATCCTTTTGTGAAGGGACAAAAGAGAAGACAAGTTTTAACGATAATCTCCTAATCACTGAAGACATGGTAAACTACTATGATGGCTACTACTTTCAGCTGATGATTGGATTACCCAACCCATTTTAAGAGCTGATGACTAAGGCAAGCATTTATTATACAGGAGCGAGAATGGAGAAGAAACTTGACTAAGGGGGAAGGCAGCATAGCGAGGGGAAGCTGATTCCAGCCCACCCAGGTACTTCAGCGCTAAGAGAAGGACTAGCAGGCCCAGGGAACAGTGTCAGTTCTGAGAGTGAAACTTGTGGTTTTTTATGTCCAGAAGTTGTGCTGCTTAAGTATCATGTGGTTTTATTAGAGGCTTTGAAGATCCCCTGGTGCAGTGTAGGGAGCTAATTAAGCATTATGAAAGTAAATATAAGCAAAAGTAGTAAATCTGTGGCTAGGCATCGCGCTGGGCCGGCTGTGCCCTCGGACAGCGTCCCGGGGCTCAGGGGCACCCTGGGCGAGCCCGGCCCTGGGGCCCGCGGGCAGAGCGGCCCCGGGCCCTTCCCAGCTGTCCCTCTCGGGTCACTTTTAAAACATCACAGGCAGCCGTAGGAGGCTCAACGTTCGAGTGCAGAGTCCTCTAGCCAGAAACGAGGCGGCACTAGGGAATCGGCGTCGGGCACGAAAGGAAACAGCAGGTGGAGAGAACGGGCTGCAGCGACACCGCCACAGCCCCACACTGAGACGCCGCACAGAGGGCGGGACGCGCTCCGAGCCGCTCGCTGCGGGGCACGGACAGAAGCAGCCCAGCATTACCTGGCCCCCCGGCGCGGAGAAGTCCACCACACCCCGCAGGTCGGACGCGTCGCGCTGCCGATAGAAGCGAAAGAGCCGGCGGAAGGCATCCTCCCCACCCTCGCGGGTCAGGGCCGCCGCCATTTCGGGTCGGCCGGGGTGGGGCCGCCCCTCCCTCTCTCCGTCCCTCCCTCTCACTGCAGTCCCGACATGGCGGCGGCTAGTGCGGTGCGGGCGGCTGGGCGCCGCTCTCGGCAGCTCTTCGACATCTTCGTGGCTGAGATTCCCTGGACGGTGTCGAGCNGGGGGCTGGCGGGGTTGGGCGGCCCCGCCGCGTGTGCCGGCACGGGCCGGGGGTCGGGCCAGGGCGGCGCGGCTGCGCGGAGACGCCGGGCCCGGGTAACTAGGTGCGTTTTCCCACAGAGGAGCTGAAGGAATACTTTTCCCAGTTCGGGTCGGTGCAGAGGTGCCAGCTGCCATTCGTGAGTACCCGTGCGTCCTCTGGGCCGCAATTCGCGTCTTCTTGGCGAAGCGGCGAAGAGCCGCCCGCTGCGGCCTTGCCCCGAAGCAGCTTCCCCGCTTCCTCGGAGCTGCTGAGTCTGGACGCCTCATCTTAAACTCTGTTGACGTGTTCAGTGCTCTCTACCGTTAGCTCCTTCTTCTAGGAGCGCCACCATTTGTCTGTGAGCGCTCGGCTTTACTGAAGCTTAGTGGTTTCCATTGGCTTTCAAAGAGCTTTACGGAGTACTTCCTTCACATCCTGTTGATGTTGCCATTTCTGAATACTTAATCTAAAAGTGCTTTGAGCTTCTCTGTCATGATGTTACCATTCTTCTGACAGAATAAAGTTTTTGTGTGTCTGGTCTCACTGGCAAAAAACTAAAAGTATAGGTTTGAATCTACCCTTTTTTCCTGCTGTGGATTCAGACCCCATCCAGAGTGCAGGGCTAACAAAACCCATAACATTTGCAGGGTGCTGCCAATGCCTCTGTCGTTTTGGCTGTTATCTTCTGAGTGTATAGGTCGGGGATCATAGTATCTAGTGCACTTTTTTAGAGATAACAGTCAAAAAAAGTGCAGGTTTACCTTTGCAGGTAAATTGCAGGCCACTTGTGAAAGTGTAAAGGTTCTGTCTGCTTGTGTTACCCCACGTGAAGTAATCCTCTTAAATTAAACTCACTTTGTAATGAACTTCAGTTAGTGAGCTGATGGATTTGATCTCCATGGAGGATCACTTTGGAAATTGAGAGTTTGAAACAGGCTAGTTGTTTTGAACACTTGAAGCTTAGGCACCTGCCTGTCATGTTTTTCTTCAAGCCCAGGTCAGACTGCATTGTTTTGTTGCAAAGTCTAGTAGCTTACCACAAACCTGCCTCCATCACTTATTGAAGTCATGCATGTGTGTATGTTTAGATTCAGTGATAACTTGAGTTTTCATCAATGCTTAAAACCCAGAGGTACAGGACTCACCAGTGTAGGACAGCCTAATTTAGACATCACTGTGATACTGAAACGAGGCAGTACCTGGTAGGTGGTTTGGAAGTATTGCCAGTTATGCCTGATGATGGGTAGCTGAGCTGTTGTGAACTCTCAGCGGGGTCAGAGTAGGGCTAGAAGGCACTTGAATACACCTGGCTTTTTCTCATTATCACCTGTTTATTGACAACTGTATTTTCTGACTGGCAAATTGTTTCTAAAAATATCTTTTCACTGCAGTTAGTGCTTGTCATTCTGAGTTGCACTCTGCTTGCATGGTCTCTTAAGCAGCTACTTTATCTTGCTGAATGTTTTTCAAGTATTGTGGCCATTTAAATGTCAGTTCTGTTGGGACTGGCTCAATTAGTAGATAAATATTGCAGTTTGAAACTACTGTCTATACATTATTCCAGGCTTCAACTATATCTTAAGATCACGATTTTTGTTATTATTGCCAAATTCAAATTGAAAGGGATGTAAAACAGCCTTTGCTAGACCCCCTATGCTGTCACTGACAGCAAATGTAGTGTGAAAAAGGCGCCTGAAACAGCAAGCGTGCCAATTCCTCTGATAATTTCTGAATCCTTAAATTCAGTATCTGTATAAAGTTTTTAACAGCCTATGTGAATATTTCCTATAGTAATTTCATTTTTTTAACTGGTAATTAGGACAGAGATACAGGCTTTCACAGACGTTATTGCTGGATTAAATTCTCAACTCCAGAAGAAGCTCAGAATGTGTTACAGAAGGACCCCCACATTCTTGAAGGTTCCAAGGTAATGTGCTAATTCCTTTAATGAAGTAATGGGACAAGTTGACTCAAATTCTGCCTTCAACCAGACACAGTAATGTGAAAATATTACCGTATCTTTTCAAAGTGCAGTTAAGGATTTTGTCACTCAGCGTGCTTTTAACGTTTTTAAAATCACTACCACTTCTGTTTATTCCTTCCACTCAGCTTGAGTTGTGAGGGATCAAGATCATAGAGATACCAGCAAGAGCGCACTAAAGAGACCAAAAAACTCCTGGTATGCTAAAGTAATGCGAGTGCAGTAAAACTGTTTGGGATTTGCTATGCAACTTGTTTGTAGTTTGTAATGCAGGTTTCTGCAGGTGGGTTCCAACATCTGATCTGCATGTTGAGTGGCAAGGGGAACAGGATAAAGAAAGTGATGCTAAGCTTGAAACTTCAGTGAAATTTGTTTTTCTTCAGCTGCCATTTCATACAGGAGAAGTCTGCTTGTTTTCATGTGGTCAAGACAGCTCTAAATTCACTTTAATGTAGGGTCTTGTTCTCTCCATCTTTAACTTTTTAAATGTTAGTAAAGGAAAAAATACAGCACTTCGGCAATCTCAGTGCATTAGTGTATGGTATCAAGACAGTGTAATGGTCTGGTATACATACAGGTCCTTGCCTGGTCAGCTAGACCCAGACAACTGTATTCTCCAGCTTCACTCCAGCATAGAAACAGAGCAAAGCTATCTCACCACTTTCCCAACATTTAGTGTGCAGTAGTGTTGATAGATAAGGAATAAAGAACAGTGAGTCAATGGCTGCCCAAATTCTTCAATATCCTTTTGACAACTAGTTTCTTATTTTGAGACTTTAAGTGCTAGAAAATAGTAAAAGGAATTGATGTGATGCAGTATTTTGATTGTGGTAAAATATTTCACTTGCCATGGTTCATATTGCTGTGTAAGTCATTGTTGGTTGTGGTTACTTCAGTACCTATTCCCAAGAATCATGAACCTGCCAGTTCCAACTGTGGTTCAAAAAATGAGAGCAGAAATTAAGACTCCTTAAACTGATTAGATTGGCAGTAGGCTGGTCCTTCATAAATTGTGTTGAACTAGGATGTTATCTGTATGCAATTATCAAATTAGATAGTAGAAATAGCATAGTATTTAGTGTCACTTTCCTGAAAATTTCTGCTTTTTATTCTTGAAGCTATAAGGATAACCATATGCACTTAAATGCCTAGGCTTCAAAGACTATACTCTCACAAGAGGTACAAGCTAAGAGGCTTCTTTATAGTGAAATAAAAAGCAGAAGGCAAGGCAGTAGTTATTTTCATTTCTTCAAAAATGCAGGCTTCTCTAGAATACATGAGCACTTTTCCCACTTTTTTCTAGGCTAGGTTTAGACAGTCACTTTTTAGTAATTCCAGTTGTGAAAGCACAAGCCTTTAAGATGCATTTTGCTGGTACAACTAGCAATTGCTATGCATATATACTCAACTTTCCTGTCAGGAAAGCCCTGGCTTGGGGCTTTTGAAACTGAATTGGTTATAAATGTATCTTCTGCTTTATGTATCAGTGTTCTGGGTGATCAGAAATGAAAAATAAACCTTCTTGCCTAGCTAATTTCAATAATTTCCATTGTTTTCAGCTCACTCTCAAACAGCAGATCCGTAGAAGACGCAGTCAGAGAAAGAATCCAAGTGAGTGAGTGGTGGAAGGAGGCTTTATTTCACTAAATGTAAAGAAACTAAAATAAAGATTACTGAGAAACTATGAATGAGTACTTGTTTTAAAACAGAATCCAGCTGTTTCCCCTCTCTTGTTGAAATAAACTGTATAGCCACACTAAAACACTGAATCATTAATACCCCAGCATCTGTTACAGCATATGACGATTATTATATACAGCAGGAAAGTTTTTAACAGATCAAGTCAAAGCTTTAGCTACCTATAAAAACTACGCATGTAGGAAAGGGGCTACATTCTTACTCTGAGATGCTGGGCAATGGGAAATCAGCCAAATCAGAGAACTTGCTAAAGAACAATTAATTCCCTTATGAAATGTTTCAAAGTGGTCTCTATGTCTTCTCTCTCCTCAGGTAGCTGAAGAATTAGTGTGTGTATATAACCACACATCCAGAGTTGTGAACTGTTGTGTTACAACACCATCCTCCTGTACACCCAATATTAAAAATTCTTTTTGCATGAAGTCCAAGATTGCAGTCCATTTCCCTACCTCTCAATGAGCACAGGCATTCAGTCCTTCCTCCTCTTTTTGCTCTCATGCTCATGTTCCTTAGGGCGGCTGCTGTCTGATGGCCGTTTAGAACCACCATGTTGCTTAGCTTCTTCCAGAAACTTGTCCAAACCAAATGGATCCTCCTCAAATTGAACTGGTCCATCTCTCCCCCTGCCTCTGGTGCTACGATCCGAATTGGAAAACTCTTTGTCAGGAACAAACCTGCAGGAGAAGATGATACTCAGTTGACTATCTTCAGAGTACTAATTAAGAATATTTCTTAAATTTATTTCCTTACCTGTTGGTCTTTATTCGGGCCTCTAGATCATCACCATACATGTCCTTATCCACATTTTTACTTGGCCTGTAGATGTTTTGGGCCATATCCTTGCCACTTCTCCAAGGCTGGTCATAAACATTATAAATTTCATCCTCTCCTCCAGCAAAGCCACTGTCCATCCCCTGTGAAGAACAGCACAAGTTAATCGACAAAATACACTGATGATGTTACACAGTTACACAAAGATGACATAGTGTGATTTACGATTGATTTCAAACAAGTCCAAGCACTTAATGAGGACAGGAGTGGGTTTGGGTCTTGGATTAAGTCCAGAGAACATGACATTACGAGCTTCAGTCCTACTCTTCCAGATAGCAACAGGAACGATTGCAGGCCATCCGCATTTCAGAATAATGTATCATTTCAGTCTGCCCTGCAAGTACAGCTGTCTGTAATAGCTAAGTACAACCATACAGAAATGTGTATTATTCAGAATTTCTGGAAAACATGATTTAAGCTGACTGATCCAAATCACACAGAGGCTTATAAAAACTCTGAAAGTAGAAGTGTCTGCTTGTTCATTTTTGGTTCATCAGCTTTCCCTTCTTGCCTGCAAGTCTTTCATTGGAGACATGAAAAAGGGTGATTGACAAACTGCAGGTCTATTGAGGGATTTGCTGAAGCCCAATCTATTTTGTCATCTCTGAATAGTATAAAATTCAGGGAAAATAAATGTTGCTGTTAACTGTTTATATCTTCAGAATATTAACACAAGCAGTAATGGGAATAGAAAGTATTTACTTGCTTCTCTCTGAAAGCCCATTTCCTATTCAGTCAGTACATTTGTACAAGAGAAGAAGATGAGGTCACTGCAGCTTGAAGGCAAAATAGTTTTTCTCCCCACTCCCAAGTGAGAAAAATCACAACAAAAACACTTTAATCCAGCTATACTTAGAATATTCAACTATTTTTTTTGCATAGGCTCTGGATAAAGGAAATCAACAGTTTCCTAATCACTTATGTAAAGAATTTTTTTTAATGTATCCACACCAACCATGAGAACAGGCTCCCTTTAGTATTCTAGCTGTACCCTCAAAGGAAGGATGAGCATGTTGTCATAGAAAGCTGTGAAAAGGTATTTTACCTTGCTCTGGTTGAACAGCCTCTGGTCATATTGGATTTCATTGGAGGGCCTGGGGTTGGGTACCCCCAAGGCAATAACTTCACTGATATCTCTGTTCTCATTTCTTTGCAGCTTTGACCTGAATTAAAAATTTGAAAAGTTTTATGAGGTCAGTAAACCATACTTGTTGACAGGCTCAGTTGCAACCTGATCATGTATTCCTTGCTAATGATTTGCCTCAGGAGCCAGATTTTGACTTGTCCTTTCTTACTTGGTAACGTTTAAAATTTGTCTCCTGGCAAAGCAAACATTTGGAAAAGTTATGTTCAGCTGGGCATGACATTTAAATTTCCTTTCCACTTGCTTGATGCAATTCACATCAAGCTGACTTGGTCTAAAATGTCATATTTATTTTTTGCAAGAATCAGTGTAATTACATCCTGGAAAGGCCGAGCAATCCAATTTCAACTTACTAGAGATTTTAAGCATCCAGAAACCATTTGCACTCAGAAATGTCAGTGGCTTCAGCTAGTAAGATATTTCAGCCTACCTTCATAAATCTAAGCTTACCTGAACAGCTTCAAGAAACAAAGCCACTATTGGTAACTCTGGTCTCACCAAAATTAGAAGATTCAGGTTTCAATCTTTGCTGTCAACGTGTTAATTAAACCTGAATGTACTGAAATCCTGGTGAAGAAAAACCCACCCAAAACCAACACAGCACACTCCTATCTCCCATTCATGTGGAAAATTCTATTTTGTTTTGTAGACAGGACTACAGTATTTTAACACAGTAATACCTTTTCATACAATGAACGAACTGGTGCTTCATACTAGTGACTAATCTCCACAAGATACAATTCAGGCACTTACATCAAGAAAAGGAAAGCCCAGTAATAGGTTCCCTAGTGGGGAAGCCAGTGCCAGTGCAGGAATAAACCAGCTTTTTTTTGTGACTCACCTTTTATCAGGAGCTGCCCGGGAAAGATTTCTGTCATGCTGTCTCTCTTTGCGCCGGTCATGTCTGATTTCGTCTCTTTCTCTAGCTTCTCCATCCTCTGAACAAGTACAAGATTGCTCATTATGGACAAATATTTGAAGTTTGAATAAATTTTGCCACAGACATTGGCACAGTAAGTCAATTCAGCATTCTATTACAGAAGCATAGTGACCTTTAGCACTATTTAAAGTGCTAACACTTCTAATAAACTGAACACACAAATACCACAGCTTTCCTATGCCCCAAGCAAGTGACTGTCCTTGGTAAGTCGAAGCAGACATATCCTAGTAACTTTGTTCTTCCAGCTTTCTAGAGCTTAGAATAATTGTCTGTCTAGGAATTACTAACCTAAAACATTTACAGATCATTATATCATAATTCTAAGCATAAAAGTATCATTAAAACGTGCAGGGATTTAAGTATTTTAAAGAACATTCAGTGATGCAATATCAATCAGAAAATCACTCAGGTTGGAAGGGAGTCAAATTCACAACCTCCTGCTATCAATGCTGAATTCAAACCAGGCTGGTCAGGACTTTTTCCCACTCAGGTGAGGAAAACCTGCAAGGATAAACTGACAGATTTCCTAGGCAACCTGTTCCACTGCTGTTTGTCCTTATGCTAAAAATTTTTCTCCTGACACATAGTTGAAGCCACCTGCTTCAACTCTTGACCACTATCTCATTCTTGCACCGTGCAACTTAGTGAAGAGCTCTGATAATCATTTTGGAATGACTTTGTGGGTAACCTTCCCATTATCTGGCCCCAATGGCACATCATCTCCTAGCAGAACAAGCCTTATTCTCTCAGCATCTCCTGAACAGGCAGTTACTCGAGCCTCATGGCCATTCTGATGGCCTTCCACTGAATTGACTTCCATTTATCAGTGTCTTTCTTGTACCTGGAGGCCCATAACTGCACAAAGTATTCCAGATGCAGTCTAAAATTATTACTTCCCTTGACTTACTGGTTACACTCCTGCAGATGCAGCTTTGTGTGCCCTTAGCATTACTGTTGCCAGGGCACACTGCTGGCTTATATTCAGCATATTGTCCACTACAACTCCTGGGTCCTTTCCAACAGAGTGGCTCTCCAGCTGGCCAGCCCCCAGTCTGTTGGTAAGAGGTTAGCACATCCCAGCTGCAGAATTTGGCATTATATGACCATATCCCTCCACCTTCTGGAGAAATCGTAACTGCTCTCTAAGTTCATCATCCTGATGTTTGAAATGTAATTTCAACCAAAATGTAAGACTTGTCACAAGGGAGACAATTTAGTTAGGCTGGCAGCAGGGTTTTTTTGGGGCCTACTGGCCAACAAAATTGCAGCTCTGCAAGATCAGTTACAATCGTGTAAGAGCCAGAATATTGCATTTACCACCTTTGAAAACAAAGATTGTTTAGTTCTTCTAGACAAAGCTGCTCTTCATTTGCAGTGAGCTTAAAAAAAATTTAGACAGTTTAGAACTGTCCATGAAAGCCATCATTTGCACTGATGCATTATTAACTCGAAAATTCTCAGTGTCCTAAACCTGTATACACTAACATACTGATGTGAGGTTCAAACCTGCATCCCATCAAACCAGCCAGTGAATTAACCAATAAAGATACGAACTGATGTCATACTTAGATATTTCAGCTGGTATTTAGATATTTTAAGTTCTCAAATTATTACTCCAAACCCACACTTCAGAGTGTTAAAAAAAGCCATAGCGTCTTAATAACAAAGAAATGTACCTTTTTCAACATGGGTTTTGATCCCTGCTCTTCTCTCCCTGGCTTTCTGAGCCATTTCTCGGAGCTTTTCCTCATGTTTCTCCTTTTCTTTCTGAGCCATCTTCCTCTCCACCTGGGCACGCATCTCTACTGCCTCACGAGCCTGCACAAATAAGACACGGTTAGAAATACAGAAAGCATAGCACCTGGGATACAAGCAGATCTGTCATGGAGTTAGTCAGTAAACAGGACAGAAGCTAAGTCAAAATTTTGAACCTTAAAGCCCATCAGCCAGACCAGTTAGAGATGAGAGACAAGACCCATGACTTCCAATAACTTAAGCCACGCTGAGCCCATGATTCAGAGATACTGAGGATAAGGCCTTGAGTCTTACATTAGCAAAGAAGAACGACAAATCAAAAAGCTATAGCCTATTCACAGCTGGTTTTCTGAAGGAAATTAACATAGAAAGATGGTAAAACTATATGGAACAAAACAGTTTGAAGAACTACCTTTCTGTCAGCAATATAGAGCGCCTCAGCAAGTTTGGCAAAGTTTTCATTAATATGAACAGTCTGCAATCCTCTGCCATCTGCAGCCAGACGCTTATCTAATGGAATGGTGTAACCCTACAGTGGAAACAGAGAGGCAGTTAATCACAGAAATAGTATTTGCAATAACAAACATTATTGTATTTGTTGTGTAAGAAAACAAAAACAAATAGAAAATTCACAGGCCATCATTATTATGCCTCAATGGATCTCCTTTTCATGTGTACTTCAAATTCTTGCCAGGTAATACAAAGCTTCACTCCAATTCCACCCTCCCACCAAATCCAAATCACAGCTTCCCTTCAAGGTTCTTCTTAGGACAAAAGACAGTTTTCAAGGGATAAGGTCCACTTTTTGCTTTGTGTTAAGAACTACAGATAATAGCTTCTCCAGTCTCTAAGCTGTTTTACCATATTGTGCTTAAAAATTGTTGTACCTAAACTGTTTCCATACCTGTTAAGAGATTAGCTGATTCAAAATGATAAACTAAGGGACAAGGCAGCCAGCAAAAGTAAGACTAAATGCCAATTCGGTTTTCCAAAGGTGAAACTCAAATAATTTATAGATTATATTTTAAGATTTTTTAGTGAGCTCTACAAAATTTTTGCTTTGGTTTTAGCATCTGTAACCTAAAATTTGATCTCCTAATTAGCATCAGACCCAGTTAGACAGCTGTGTTGGGGTAGGAAAAAAAAGTAACATCCAAACATGCAGCTTTTCCTTCCTCCAATTGAAGAGGCTGTCTCAGGACAACAGCCCTGGTGTGTTCTTACTGTTCATTAACAGTTTAGTATGTTTCAGAATTATTAGACCAGTTACTGCAGCAAATAAGTTCTCCCTTCTCTAGGAACATAAACTTAATGACAGATAAAAATCAAAGGGACAAGACATACCTACTCAAATCAGGAACAAAAATAGCTAGCTGACCAGTGATAAAAATTGATTAATTAATTAATGAAAGAAGGCAACAAGGAAAACTTTCCAGAAATACAGATTGCAGTATTAAAAAAGAAACATGCTTGGGTCTCTGATACTTTGCTCTTTTTCAGTTTGGCTTTACTTTGCAACCTTGAGAGATTTTGACTTTGGACTGCACTATTAGGGGGATTTTAACTAATAAATTTTTTTCCTCTGAAAATTTATAATCTCTGCCATGAAGTTATATATTCACCCTCAGTTCTACACTCTCAGTTGGACAGCTCTTATATGACAAAATGAAGAAAAGCTAACTGTACCATCACGTGTTCTCCATGCTGGAAGTAGCCAGTTTACCTAACTTTACATGTTTAAAATTATTATTATTCAAGCTTAAATCATTCACAGAAGTTTCCCATCAGGGTGCAACATTATAAAAATAAATTTATGACAACTTAATTACCTTTGCATTTTTCCAGTTTGAAATGCACGGAGGAATTTTCCATTCTTGCTGCTCTTTTACAGTCATCTGATTTAAGAGAAGAAGCAAAGTCATCCTCAGATTTATAGTAAAAGGAAACACTGTTGTCTTTTTCAAAGGTAGCTATTGCAATGAAACTATTGATGTAAGTTAGAGTAGAAAGTTTAGGACTCCACAATAAAATCTAAACTCTTCTTAGCAGCAGTAAGATTACTGATCAAGGAATGGTTTGATTGGAAGGGACCTTAGATATCAGCTGGTTCCAAACCCTCTGCCACGGGATTTATTTTTGCACTGTATCTTTAACACTGAATAAAGTCCTGACAGCCCTTCAGCATTCTCTTAAGCTTTCATCACAAGGCCTCGAAGCCAGCTTGTTAACATCCACACATTTAGCAGCTGTTCAAGTTGTACCAATGTGGATGGAGCAGAAAGTGCTCCCAAAACAGACAATCTCCCTGAATCCCTAGAAAGGCCCCCATGGAGAATCATTTTATAGAGATAAGAAACTGCTGGCTAGGTGACGATTTAGAAATGGAATGCAGACCCCCTTGTTATCACTTTGTAACATTATTGGTCCATTTTTCTTAGCATCAATAGGTTGATTTTAAAGGTGAAATCCCTTAGGGATTGGTTAGGTTTAGAATCCGCTTTAGTAATTGGTGCAAATTGTAAAACCCCTAAAAGATATATAAACCCCTGAAAACTTTTAAACTTTGGATGCATTAGTAGGATACCTTTGTAGCTAATAAACTGCAAATTTGTGCTTGCTATGTATCTCGGTCTCTTCATTCTACCGGTTCACGGAGCTCGGCAGGCCAACGAACTATCTGGGTACGGCTGGCCAGTTCTGTGTCGCTGAGGGCTGCGAAGCAGCCTAAGGACCCCCAGAGCCCCCCAAACCACCAGCGACATACCAAAATGATGAACCACCACTATACTCATCTCTCAGAAGGAGCTAATCCTTAATAACCCAAGTTAGTGTTCGGATTACCTTAACAGTGTTAAGGTAATCTGAAAGCAACGTAAGAGTACCCAGGCTAAAGCCTTGGTCAACTCATTCATGTCATGAACAAATACAGCAGTGCAGCCCAACATAAAATATATGTGACATCTACTCAACCTTTGACAACATAATTGAAAACACAGCTACTTTCAGAACTGCCCAAATGAAAAAAAGAAAAAACCAAACAGAACAAAAGACTGCACTGGGTACCAAGTTTATCACTTAACATCACATCAGAAGATCAGTAATGAGAAGTATATAGAAATGAACTAGATTACAGAAGAATTTGTGGACCCACCTAAGCATTCAAAACTGAGAAAAGCTATGGCATTTCATACCTTTCTACTTGGAGAGTGCATTACAGGTGCTGGAGGAGATGGTGGTCCTCGTGGAATCTTCTTGTTAATTCTGAGCAATTAAGAAAACAATTACAATCAGCATGTTGCACAGAAATACACTTCAGAATCTTCTGTTTGCCATGAACAAGCTGTGAATACTTACTTGAATCTTGGAGGCTCCATAGGGTCCTTCTGCATTTCCACCATCCGAATAACTCTTTGTTTTGCTCCAGAGTTGAATGCAACTCCTTGCTGAGATGGTGTGTACCTGAATAAAACAGAGTCCTCAGTTCTCTGAATACAGCTACATATTCCTTTCCCACCTCCATCTTTACTCAGTTCACTGCTCTAGGTGCGGTTTTATTTTATCCACAAGAGTTTAAGGCTACCCCACTATGAATGTCAGCAGCAGGTAATGGCGCAGATAATACTGCACTGAGTGCAGACTCAGTTACACCAGACAGAATGTAACTTCTCTTCAGAGTTATATTCTCCTGTTTCAACCTAGATTCTGAAACAAAAGAAAAACAAGTACAGTATACATAGCTTGTCACAATACTCTCTACCTATGTCTGTGAAGCCCTGGTGCGTTCTTACTGTTCATTAAGAACCTCATCACATACTTTTTTTCAGAATTAACCTCAAGCCAAGTGTAACCCTGCCATGAAATTTTTCTGTGTTTGAACAGAAAATCATTATAAATAAGTATCAGATTCCTCATAATTCCAATTGTTTCCAACTGCTCATTTTCTGTGAAGGAAGAACTTTGTTACATGTCTTGTTGTGGCTTGAAACTTGCAGAAAATACTTTGCTTTCAGGGCAGCATCATTAATAGTGATCTCTGGCAAATCTGTGTTTTGTTGCTAAAACAATAACCCCTCCAAAGTGCCATAGCTCATAACATGTTGAAGACATTTCTACACACTTCAAACCAGGTGATCATTAGTGGGTGAGTTCAAAACACAGAAGCCAGTTTCATATTCCTTACAGAAGAACAGAATTCAGGAGGAACTCCTGTTCTCAGAAATTCAACAAATACGCCAATTTTAATCCATTTTGTGTATCACACCATTTTACACAAACACCAGTACTACATACCGAATGTACTGTGCAGGAGCTAGTTTGTCAGCAGCTCGAACTGGCATGGCTGCTGCAACTTTTTGGGAGACTGATTTCTCCAAGGCTGCTCTTGTCTTCTCTGTTATCTGAAGAAAAAATACCACAATGTACATCTCATCCCATTACAACACATAAAGCATACCACTGCTGACTAGGCACATCAGTGCATACAATACCTCTCTAATTGCCTCCTCATCTGGTCTTTGCAGTTCAGGATCATCCACATTCATGACCTCTTTTGGCACAAGATCTGTGTACTTGCTGTAAATAACCTGGAAGACATTAGATTTTACTAGTGCTGGTGAACAGGAATAAATGTACATATATCAAAGGAAATGTTTCAGGCTTAGACTATACTTTGGGTATTAATTAAAATTAATACACAACTATAAATGCATTCCGATTACATGTTTTTCAATTACTCTCATAGAAGACCTGGTTACATAAACACTCTGAACCCCATTTTACAGACAGAGTTATGGAAGAAACAAAGCGATCTGATTAAATATAATTGTAGAAGTTGCTCTCAGAACTGGCATTAGACAACAGTTTTCTGCTTCCTGTTCCTAGTATTTTCCTTTTTTAGGGGCCCCAAACTGATAAAATCCTGCACATTTTTACTTCTGTTTTCAAGGATCACTCAAGAATTTGATCCAAGTACTTTCTAACATCTGGATTTTAAAATTTCATTATGTTTACTATTTTCTTGAAGAAATAAATACTTGAGAAATCTGGTCTTGATGCTTTTCCTTACAGATGTACTTGAGTTTTCACACAACATGAAGCTAGCTGCTGGCAGCTTTAAGTCCCAATTTTAAATACAGGGAAAGAACACTATTAGATACCTTCAGGGAAAAATGTATTGTATTACATTAATGTTTCACATGTATCCAACAAAGTAGGAAGTTTTAGTTCAAAGAGTTAAAAATCAAAAACTATTATTTCAAGTTCATTATATGAACTTGCAATATGAATGATATATATTACATGTCCAACTACAAAATTAACCTTTAGCCTCAGCATTAATTAACCACATGAGAGCCATTTTCTGCTTCTCAGCCTTCACTCTTAAAATTTTAATCCTTTGAATTAGAATCAGTAATATTCTAGCTCCTCAGATGCTGAATGAAGGACATCTGAAGAGCAGTGTTCCTCCAAGGTAATTAACTCATAAGTCCAAGTGTCTTGCTGAAGAAGAATATGAAGAAAAAAGTATGCTGAAGGAGCTTTAGAGCATCCCAAAAGACAAAAAAGGAAAATAAAAGAAGGTACTCCTTGCGGTGGTTCAAGAGTGATCTAAAAACTACACTGAGGTACAAATGATCTATTTAAACTCTGAAGTATTGCATGTAAATGGCAAGATGCTTTATTATGGAATAAATAAAACAGATTAAACTACCTTAAAATAGTTCAATCTATTTTAACAGAAATACAAATATTTCTGTTGCCATCAAAAAACTTGATACACTTGCATATTTTAATTGTAGTCCTTTTCTGAAGTGATACAAACAGGCAGACAAAGAATTCACATTTCTTTCTGTTGTTTTTCTAGACATTTATCTTGTTTAACAAGTAACGTTGAGACATTTCATTCATCTAAGATGAAGAAGAGACTGGGATTGTTTGATACTGTATTGTACCCATCCCACTATCATTTTTCAATTTACAAAATTTGAAAGGAAGCATCAGCCTGTGTTGTAGATATTTCACTCTGATTGCTATTGAAAAGCAGAATTTCCTTTTAGACAGAAAGAAAAATCTTAATTTTTGCTACAGTTACGTGATTCCCTGGCTGGGGCAGCCTTAATAGGCAGCAATTAGGAATCTGCATGCTACTGCAATCAGAAAGAGAACAGTATTACCAAACTGGCTAAGATATTGTACCACATGGCAGGATTTAGACATCAATCTCATTCAGTGACAGAAATTTCTTAATTCGCTACACAGAAATCTTCAACATATTTTGTTCTATATATCCCAACCAGCCCTGTACAGTGCTCATCAATCCTATATGTAAATCAAGAATTTACTATCAAGCAACACAGCATTAATTCCTTACTTGTCAAAGAATGGTTTCTCTATATGAAGCATGTAAGATTTTAGAAATCATTAAGTTCACCTGGTTGTAAGCCTGATACACAACCAGATAAAAAACTGGTAACAAACTCTCAAACCAAGCTCTCCAGCAAAGGCAAATAAGTTGTGAGTAAGCAACACTTTTGATTATTTGAGTTTGATTCATGTTCTCTTGACTTGTTTCATGGCTGCGACAGGACTTCCTTCAATAATGAAACTGTCTTGTAAATATTTTGATTGAATTGACAATCTTGGGGAAAAAAAAACTTGTAAATAAGCTTCATAATTGTTTTTTCCTCCTTTAAGAAACAAGTCACAGCCTTGGGCCGTGAAGAAGAAATCCAACTTCAGCATATGAAGTTATTCTTGCTGGAAAAAAGCAAGGGACCTAACAGTTCCCTTTCTTGATTTCACTCTGCCTTCTGTCCTCATAAAAACACAGGATGCAATTACATGTTCTTGTTTTCCTAATAAAGGGACAGCATCAGTCTTACCAAAATATATCACTATTGATGCATTACTTTAGCCTTTTAGTAATGTGAGAAAGTACTGAAAGAATTTACAGCAGCACAAGAGCTAACGACACAGCTAGACTAGAAATCCTTCATCTCAACAGCCAATCAGAACTCCATCTGCAGATGCATAAGGTCATGCACCCAGGCCTGTCAACGTTATCCAGCATTTATTTCATGCCTAGCAGACTTTCTGACAAACCCAAACAGGAGGCTTGCCAGACTATCACAGCATTCAGACTATCACAGTCAGTATTTTTCAAGGAAAATTCTCTGAAGCAACTATTTTTTAAATACTTAAGGGAACAGATGCAAGGGAGATGAACCACTGCAATAGTAGAAACTGCTGACAAGTCATCTAGAGATAGGGGCTGGGTGATGGAACTGCTGCCTCTACAAGAAGGCAGAATATTAATTCAACTTCAAAAAATCCATAAGCTGTAGCAAAAGCAAAATTTGCTTCCTAACTCAGACCAAGTAGGTAGTTCCTAGAATAGGTTCATAAACTCCATCTCACTTCTTACAGGCTGCTAAGTATCTGTTTCTTTTAGCTCTAAGTATTAAGATTGAAGAAATATTGAATTATGGCCGCAGCTCTCTGGGAAATGAAACGCCTGTATCTAATCCTACTGTATTATCAGAAGCTCTGAAGAGAAAATATTCCACATTATTCAATTCAACACAGATCACTGAAGAACTTCTCCCTATGACATCTCTGCCAATACCTTCTCCTGCAAAGCAAATCAAATCAAGCAATAGTAGTTCTGCTGTTTCCAGTGAAATAGTTTCAAATACCTGTTGCAGCAAAGAAAGTCAGTTTTATCCTAAACTACATCAAAAGCAGCATGGCCAGCAGATTGAGGGAGGTGACTGTGCCCCTCTATTTTGCTCTGATGAGACCCGAGCTGGTGTGCTGCATCCAGCTCTGAGGCCCAAACACAAAGACAATGCTGACCTATTGGAATGAGTTGAGATGAGGCCACTAAGTTGACCATAGGGTTGTAGCACCTCTTCTGTGAAGACAGGCTGAGAGTTGGTGGTGTTCAGCTTGGAGAAGAGAAGGCTCCAGAAAGACCTTACAGCAGCCTTCCAGTATCTAAAGGAACCTACAAGCTGGAGAGGGACTTCTCACAAGGCCACGTAATGACAGGACAAGGGGGAAGGGCTTTAAGCTGAAGGAAGGGAGGCTTAGATCAGGATGATTACATACAAACTAAAGATAATCTTACAAGTAAGTAAAGATGTATCTGACAAGTTGTGAAAATGAGGGTTTAACTACAATATTTTTTTCTTATTGCTTGGCCTACAGCTTCTCCAAAATTAGTATGATTACTTCTAGTCTAATTATCTGCTTGAAATTATTTTGTATGCTTTCAACAAAGCAACATTTCTATTTAGCATGAAGTATCAAATATTAGTAAAAAAATTCTTCAAGTAGAATTAATATTTTAACATCTTCCTCTTGAAAAATAATTCCAGACATTAGATAAAGCCTGATGGAACTCCAAGAAAAGTCCCCTCAATAAAAATACTGCCACTGCTGGTTTTTTCTTTCTTCCACATGACAGCATGCAGTCCAGTTTGCACTCATCTTTTTCAAAGCTACTGTAGTAACATATGAGGCATAGGATAAAGATATGCAAGATGTGATGCTTTTACATTCAGATAATTAATTAAATATAAAATCCTACTGGCTGCAGAATCTATTTAAAACAAATTTATCTGTTTGAAGTATTTTCCCTGATATTCTTTGAATGCTCATCCTATTCTTTTGTTTGAGAGGTAAAATTTTTATTTTGGTTTCCTCCTTTCCTCAAATGTAATAAGACATGGGGCACATTACATAATGATAAGCTTTTTGAGGCACCCTAATTTAAAGACCAAGAAGTCAAATTATTTTTACAACAACTACTGATATCTATTAGCTAAAACCATCTTTGTAGTTAACACTGTTTAGACTTTCTTTGTGTTACCCTATTCTCTACAGAAGATGCTTGCTGGAAGAAGCAGCTGGTCACACACTTCATCAGGCCTCAGCAGTTTTCCAGCCCCCAATACCTGCTTAAGAGAATTAAAGTCCACACAGCCTACTTGGTTACACTTGAAAAGGCAAGTGTAAATACTCCTTAAAGTAGACTTAGGAGACCCAAGTACCTGATCTCCTCAAAACTAGTTAGGGCCTCAAGTGAACAGAGCACCCAGAAACACCAAAAACAACTAGAAGCATCAAATATTGGATCAGTAAGATACAAGGTGCAGTATTCTAAAGGCTGACCTATGTTTCCTGTCCAGTTTTTTGCCCCCTCTCTCTACACACTGAAATGAGGCCACAAAACTGTTTTCAGTTTCTTGCTTTCACTGGAAAATGAGAACTGCTAAGCCATCAGCTAAGTTCTGTGTAGAGAGTCATCATTTTTACCTTATCTTTTATTTATATAACAGACAAGATCATAATTTCTGTCTGACATTATTTTAGTTCTTAAATAAGAGGACATAATCCATGTGGCTAATGCCAGGCCAATGAGTTCAAGTATATGCAATGTGTACATACAACTTTTCCAAATATACATGCCGGCTGACATACTGGAAGAAATCTTACCTTGTCCTTTGACTGTCCTTGTCGAGCAATTGCATCATATTTTATTTTTCCTTCTGCATCCACCTGAACAGCCAAAGCATTCGACATCTTCTTCTTTCGGCCCATATCCAATGGATACTGGGCCACGTGAATTTCTGGGAAAGCACCCCCATCTCCAAAATCCTACATAAAAGAAAAACGAATGAATGTCCAAAAGACAAAAAGATGTGAAATGGAATGGAAGAGCAGATTGATTTCAACAAAACCTAACTTGGCAAGAATGCTCCAGTCACTTTATTATTTCACTGGTAAGAGAGCAATTAATGAGAGAACTTACAGTTATTAAAAGACACTGAAATGTAGAGACACCTTGCAGTAATTACTCCCTGCACAAAGTGGGAACAAATATTGCCGACTAGAATGTGCAGACTATACTATGCTACAGACAATACAAAATTAAGTATTTAATTCTCATGTGAGTTATTAATTAAATGTTAAAAATTGACCTTCTGAAGTAAAGCAACTGTGGATATTAAAATTACAAGAGCAGCATCTTAATGAAGAGTTCTACTAGTTATTTGTTGCTTTTCACATCATAATGAAGTGAAGAAAATAAAAAAAGCATTCCATTCTTCTCAAAGCCCGTAGCTCATAGCTTTACAATACTACATGTGTCAAACGTTCCTTTACTTTCATGTGTAAATACACTGAAAATTGGGCCAGCACCCAATAGCCCAATATTCTTACAGTTTATTCCTCTCTCCTACAACTTGTTTGTGTAAAAGCATTTAATAAACAGATAACTAAAATACTCTTAAAGCAGATCATCCTGGCTCAATACCACAGAGGATGCAGTGCTACCATTCATAAAACAACTTCAGGCTACAATTTCAAATGCAATGCTTTGGAGGAAGCATTTGCTGAAAGCAGCATGAGCATCTATCCCTTTCTCTGTTGTGACAGCATGGCTTGCGTGGAGTCTGGTAACAAAACAGATCAAAAAATAAGAATAGGTGTCTTGAGCAAATCAATCTCCCTCTGTGCTCACCATGTGGCCAAGTAGTAACCACCACTGGGACGGAGTGGACTGAGACTGGAAATGGTCAAGAACACTTCCAAACAGGGACAGCGTGCTTAGGCCATCTGCAAATGCTCCTTGAAACATAGTTTCCATAATCTGAAGTTTTCCATGGATATCCAGATTCAATAATTAGTTGTTAAAGTATTAGCCATAACCAAATGCAGTCATTCTTCAATTTATCTTTTTTTTCATAACTCATAGTGTATTAAGAACAGGTTTTGCATTTTCCAACAATGGTAGTCCAGGGTCACTGGACAAAGGCTATGCTTTGAAAGCATTTACTAAAATTTGCACTTGTTTATGAAGCAGAAAGGATCCCTTAACAGGCTTTTTGGGATGTCTATTAATTTGTGGATAAGTGGTGCTGGAAACTCTTCATAAACCTTCAGCACCTGGCTTCTTAAATATCTTTATTAACACTAAGAAAGAATAAGCACTAAAATACTAACTTTAGTACTCAACAGTGTAGGAAGGGAAACCTACACTGGATATAATGGAAGTATAATTTTTGACATCATACATATGCAGCATATGACTAAATGCTGAACCCACATAAGAATGTTTTCTTTCAGAGAACCACCGGAACTACTATTTCAAGTACATGGATGACCAAAGAACAGTGTTGAATTTATAAAAATGACACTCAAACATAAATGAGGGCAACATTGTTACAAGCTGATGAAATTATGGTATTTGGAAACAATGTAGGATCATACATGAACTACTGTAATAAAACTTCAAAGTATGCTTGTACCCAAAAGCACTGGCTTGTGCCTCATCAGAACAGGTCTCGGAAGTTATTGCCAAGGATCACTTCAAACTGCAAGGTTTTTCCAGCTCACAGTGAGAGACTGTACTAAAACAGTTTAGTATTCAGAGCTACACATTGGTATTTTTTTTCTACCTTTAGCAGTTCCAGTTTAGATTACATTAAACTGGCAAGGATTACAACTAATCAAACACAACATTGTCCAAAACCCTTTAGCCAGTAACATACTTAAACAACAAATATTTGACTAATTTTTAAGCGTCCTTCCAACTTTAATAATTTGTCCCCCAATAGCAGCTACCTTTTTGAACAGAATACATGAATGTTCTCTTCTCTGATACACACACATTCACTTATTTTAGCTATAATCCAGAATGCGCATTTAACACTAACAGAGGAACAGCATGGATGTCTTTCTCATGGGAACCTTGTATTCACAGACTGTAAATCCAAAGGACCACAGGCATATTTCCAGATTACAACACAACCATCTCTGAAGAGAAGCAGACATAAACCATCGTGTTTACCATCAAATGTTTTAAGAAAGCTGGTAGATTAGAACCTCTCCCAGCACAAGAATATATCAAGCAGTCTGGATGATGCACATTGTGAGGCATTGCACAATTCTCAGCAACATTCAAAGTACTTAGAGTATATTTCTACTCCAGTTTTTTTCCCCCCCTTTAGCAGACACACTACTACTAAATCAATTCAAATATTTACCTCCAGCACCCGAGGTATCCATCCTTTCCGGTAACCATATGGGGGAGGTTCCCTTCGTGATGAGACCAGAGCAGTCTGCCTGGATCTTTGAGCTCTTGCTCTTTCTTCTAGCTCTAGCTGATCTTGGGACAGCTGGGTTGGAGCTGGCAAAAAACTGGACATCCAGAGATGGCAATCAAAAGAGAATGACATAAAAAGCTCATTCTAGTAACTTCACTCACGGACACTCAACTATGCTTGAGTCAACTTCTTTCTAAGTTAATACTTTCTCTACAATCACTCTTTACAGTTAAGAAACTATTTAAGAAACTTGAGCATTGCACTCATAAATGGGAAAGCAGCTTCTGAGATTCAGTAGCTTCTGAGACTAGAGTGGCAAAGTCAATGTGTGCTTTCTCAGCATTCTGTAGGATTCCTAAAAAAACTAATGCTAAATTCACCCACATTCACATCGTGTTTGAATAAAAGAATGAAAATGCCCGCTTTCCAACAGGAATGTCACATACCACTGGTACTCTTTACACTGCTACGAATAAAAAAAGAAATATTATATTCCTCTGTCTCTAGTCCCAATGACTCGCTCTTCCTTTCTCTCAAGGCAAACACCCACAGACAGATCTGCCAACAACCTCCCCTCTCAATCCCTGACACCTCCCTGCCAAGGGCAAGTCGAACTCCAATTCGTTCACTTTCTCAGCTCTTCTTGTCTACAGAGACCCTCTGTGCATTTACTAAGAATGTACCCAGAGAAACTCGGAATTGCGGGGCAGCCACCGGAACTGCACTCCCATGCCCTGCGAGAGACACTACAACTCCTAACAAAGACCGCTCGCCCTCTCTAACAGTGAGGAAACCTCGACAAAACCCCACGGACCCAACCGAGACGGAGGAGTTCGTTCCACCCGCAAAAGAAGCAGAGCCCTGACTAGGGACCAAACATCCGCTCTTGCCAGGGCTCCCCCAGGCCCGCCCGACCCTCGCCGCACTCCCCGCGGCCCGGCCTGCGGGCCCACTGCCCAGGAGAGGCCGCGGCCTCTCAGCGCGCTCCCTAACCGCGGCCGCTCCCGACGGCGGAGCCTGCAGTGCGGCGGGGAATCCCCGGGCCGGCCGAGGGGGCTTCAGCGCCCTCACGGCCCGGCTGGGCCCCCCCGACCCACCTGGTGAGCGCCATCTTGACCGCGTACGCCGCCCGCTCGGCAGCCGGGCCGCCGAGGAGGGGGAAAGTGGCGACACCTACACATGCGCGGTGCCCGCAGCGCAGCCTGGGAGTTGTAGTCTTCTTAACGTCACTCGCGGCACGGCGGCGCACGCGGGTAGGCCGCAAGGCGTCCTGGGAGATGTAGTTTTACGGTATCCCCGTTTATTTTTTCAGCCATCCTGTTCCGCTGCCCTGCACTATTCACAGTCTTCAACAATTTAAGTAACTTCACAGTTCATCCAGCTGAAAATGTCCAAGTAAAAAGGCAGAAAATGTAGAGCAAATGGATTGGAATAAAATTTATTGTGATACCTGCTGCTTAGAAATCGTTGAATTGGGACATGGGAGTGAAGGGAAGAAGAGGGATTTAAAGTGGTGTAAAAATATTGATTTAAAATAGAAAAACTTCTGCATTAGAAAGGAGTTTTGCTGTCTATGTTAAATGGGCATCCATATGTTACATGGGAGTTCTTGAACTCAAATCAAGAGGTGCACTCTTTATAATTAAAATTTGGAATATGGGAAAATACTTTTCAAAGAGTTGTAATATATAGGAGCTAGGTGGAGCTTTACATAGGAATATCACTATTTGACTTAAAGTGGCAATATATAGCACCATATATAACCAAAACCAGTTATGAATTAGTAGTTGCTATTATTACATCACATCTAGTGAATCAAAGGCAGAAGAGTCCCATTGAGCCAGGCACGGTTCATCTAGAAGAGAAACAGAAGCCAGAAAGGGAAGAAAAGGGTGGAATGTCTAAACAAACAAACATGGTCTATCTGAGATTAAAAATCATACCATAAGAGGCAGGAATATGATATGGCAGAGTAACTGTCTTGCAGTCCTCTAATCATTTTGTCTGCCTTACCATATTCTAATCTGAAGGGTGGGTGAACTATTCCTTCAGGTTAAATTAATCTGCTACAACTTCTAGGACAGGGGAGATTTGGAGGAAGGTAAAGGCAATCCTCTGCAGTCTCTCTATGCCCAAACTCGTCATCTCCAGTGGGAATCAGCTTTTGGCTTAACAGCAGTTCTGTCACCACCTCTGTGAATGACAGATACTTCCTCTTCTCTCTAACATAGCTGCTGTTTTATGAGCACTGCATACAAAGCTAAAGATACAAGACTTTGTCACCCACCATTTATCAATAATTTTCCTAAGCAAAAGTCATCTGTCATCCCCTCTACCCATTTCTGTCACTCATTAAGTAACAGTATTGCTATTGTCATATCTGGCAATATTGCTACCTGACTCAGGAGCCTTCTTTCTGCCTTTGAAGTTGCCAAAGCCGTTATACTAGTCTCAGTGAAAAAATCATGTTTTATTCCTCCAACTTGGACATTTCTCCTTCTTCCTTTGCTGTGGAGCTTTATTTAATGCTATATGGGGGGAATGCACCACCACACCATAATTTCTATCTTCTGCTTCGGATGATGTTTTGATTAAAGAATTAGCACTGTGCAACAGTCGAAGAGGTGTGCCACTGGGGTTGGGAAGTGGCTGGCATTTCAACGTACAAAGCAATCGTCAGCAGTGGAGCAATGCTACAAAAGATATTTCTGAGGAAGTTATGGAGGAAGGTACACACTATGATTTATACTAGTCATTGTTTTCACCAGCTTGCTATCAATATGAAATTGCTATTCATAAAGTCTGTATGTTTCAAAATGAGTGGCAAAATGTTCAGGGGTACTGGGAAGAAAGTCATACAGTGTGAGCTAGATGACTTGGTAAGTAGAAGCCACTTAAATGAGCTGTTTCAACATGCCATTGTGCAAACTTAGATATCTGTAAGTAAGAAATGTGGGGTTAAGTACAGGCTGTGCTGGGAACCAGTGACTCTGAAAAGGCACCATGAGGGTTATGAGAGACAAGCAACTTAGAACAAATTTCTTGTGCTATAAAGTAACAAAAATTCTCATGAAGGCCATGGATGCAGAAGTAGAGGTATGGTGAACTCTAGAGAGACTCTTGTCCTGGTCTTCAATTGTCTAAAACAATGCTGGAAGGTAGAAGAGGATTAAAAGTCTATAAAGGTATTGTAAGGCTATAATTAATTGGAGGTGTAGGGGAAATACAATAAGTAAATTTGTTTTGTAGTGAAATTTAAGAGGTGAACATTACTATTGCCAGATTAGAACGAGGTCAACTCCATTTATATGTCCTTTGACCATTATATTACAAGGGAAAATTACCTGAGTGAGCAAATGAAAACGTTTAGTATATTTTGTTAATCACAAAAAATTGAGAGGAGATTTGACCATCTTGTATATGTACCTGTACAAATTAGAAATGAAAGATACTAAGCCACACCTTAATCTCAGAGAGGAAGGCAAAACAATAATCAGTGACTGGAAGTGGAAATTAGGGAAATTCAAATGAGAAATTAGGTTGGAATATTTAACAATGAGAGGGATCAACCTTTGAAACACTGTGGGAGATGCTTACTTTTTGATCCCTTGTTTTCTTCTAATCAAAGCTCAAATCTTCTGGAAAGAGACAGTTTCATGATTACCAGATCTGCTTTGGGCAAGCCTGAGCAACCAGGGCCCATACAGGAACAATCAGATGGAACTTAATTTCCCACAGTCACAGAGGGACAAGAAAAGTTAATATTCCCTTCTGAATTTATGATCTCTGTGCATCTCCATGCATCTCCTAGGTCTGGACTTTTTCTGAACCAGACCTGGTAATTATTCAAATGGCAGAGCTATACTCTGTTCTGTTCTACACTGGTGCAGCCTCACCTCGAGTGTGTTTGGTTTTGGGCACCACAATGTAAGAAAGAATAAAACTAGTAAAGAATGTCCAAATGAGGACTAAGAAGATGGTGAGAGTCTTGAGGGGAAGCTTCTGAGGAGTGACTGAGGTCCCTTGGTCTGTTCAACCTGGAGAAGAGAAGACTCAGGGGAGACCTCACGGCAGTAACAGCTTCCTTTGAGGGGAAGAGGAGGGGCAGGCACTGATCTCTTCTCTGTGGTGACCAGTGACAGGACCCAAGGAAGAGGCCTGAAGCTGTGTCAGGGGAGGTTTAGGTTGGATATCAGAAAGAGGTTTTTCACCCAGAGGGTGGTTGGGCATTGGAATAGGCTCCCCAGGGAAATGGTCACAGCACCAAGGCTGACAGACTTCAAGAAGCATCAGGACAATGCTCTCAGGCACATGGTGTGATTCTTGGGGTGTCCTGTGCAGGGCCAGGTGTTTGACTCAATGATCCTTGTGTGTCCCTTCCAACTTAGCTTATTCTGTGCTTCTCTCAAAAGAAACACAAGGAGAGGAATGGTTCTGAGAATCTGAAACATATTTTCCCCAAATATAAATCTCTTTCTAAGACAAAAAGTACTAATTCCTTTCTGTTTTTATCTGTTTTATCCTATCTACTTTAATATTTAATATTTAATATCTTTCTGGATAATAATGGTATCAGATTTCCATATGCATCTCTATTCACAAAATGATCATGCCAAAATGATCCTTGATATGATGAGTAAGGCATTCAGGCTCTGTGGAGGTCTTGACATGGTTGGGAGCAGGGACATTTTTAGTTTAATGAGAATATCACAGCTGGTTTTAAGAACATTTTTCTGATGCATTCTGAGGAGTCTTTTGGGGTAGATTTAGGCTGTTAAGTCCTCTGCACCTTTTTTATCTACTTCAGCACTTTTCACATTTGCAAATCCAGAATTAAATGGTTCATAAAATATCTTGAAACAAATGAAGATGGAATGTAATGGAAGTAATGGAATAAGCTATTGTTAATATCAGATATCTGTATGCCTATCAGTTGCTGCATATAGTTGGATAAAAATGATAAAAATAAACGACTCTTCTTAACTCAAGGGATAAATTATGGACAGGTAGGATGCTAAACAGTGAAAGAGAAGAAATTTAACTAGATGGAAAGGTTCAACCACATCAACAACCCCGGTACTTCACATTCCATTAGGGGCTATAGGCAGCATTTAGAAGGAATAATTATAGCTCAGCGAAAAAGATCACAAGGATTATTAGTGCCTTTGTAAAACAATCTTTAAATTCTTCAAGCCATGTCTGTGTTCTCTGGAATGCCTGAAATGAAGGGTGGTTTAATTTCTGTTATTTGTTGCATATTGTAGAAAAGTAAACTTTCTCAGGCAAAAATGTTCTCATATACTTCTGTAAAAAACACAGATTCTGGGGGTGTTTTGTGAAGGTCTTGGAAACATTCCACTTCCAGGTGATAAGATCATTTCACACAGGACATGTTGGCCCACTGACCCTTCCCAACAACCTGCAAGAAGAAATGGAGTGACCTTTAGGCACCAAAAGCTTTAGCAAATAAAGTAAGGGGAATTTTTTTTGCCTACAGAAATTATGAGAGAGAGGTATGGAGGTGGCATGCAATTGTTTGAACTGATACCACACAACAAGGTTGAGCAAAGGAACAAAATACTGGTAAGAAGTGGAATATGCTGCTCATGTAAAGCTCTGCTCTCCAAGGAGCACATCACTTTCTATTGTCACATTCAGACTTTGGTGACTACTGAGTCAGAGGGACTGAATGACCCCAGGGCAATGGGCATGTTTTTGTCAAGAGATGTTTTATCCAAATATTGTCTCCGTACAGTATGATTGGTAAGAAAATGCTATTTTAAAATTTTATGGCTTCCAGAGTCAGCTCTGAACTTTCTATTGCTGATATAAAGGCAAGACCTGCCAATATCCATTTAAATTAGACCAAGAATGGGGTGGGTTTGACCTATCAGGAGACCTGTGTGAGTATGTTATATTCTGGAACTACCTCCAGGTAGGAGGTTGCTGCATTTCCTATCTTCCATATTGCTTTGCACTTCTGTCAGCCATTATACAGAGATATTTGTAATATTTCATCGAGTGACCCACCCAAATCAGAAAAGAACCAGAAAATATTTGAGAAGTACAGATCTGTAGCAGTAGTGTACTTGTACAAATTAGCATTGCTACAGTGGTTTTTAGAGTTGAACTTGTTTATAGCTGCAGAAGATAGATCTGCCTCAATATTTGTGTTGCTGACCATCCACAGGATGGAGATAAGAAGAGTCAAGGGTCAAGGTGTTCTGATAGCAATTTCTCACCATACCTTTTCGTATCTCCTCTAAGACACTCCTCTGGGTCCACAAAATCATAGGATCATCTGCTTTCTGGGACTGTTTTGTTCTCTTTTCCCATACCTCCTCTCCATATAAGTGAGCCTTTGCGGATATCTTGTCATGTTCTTCATTCAAAGTGAATCTAAAAAGACATCGATTCTCTATAGGGATGGCTGATGATGACCTTTTGTCCTCTCTTCAGGCAGTCGGGCTATTCCTGTTGCTCCCTTTCTTGGGACAGAGAGCTGAATCTTTGGGCTTGCATCTGCATTTAATGACATTCACACCTAGGATGCAAGTGTCTTCAACAGGAATGAAAAGGAAACTCTTTTCACAGTTTGTCTTTCACAGCAATTTGGGGTAATCTGAGATTTAATTTATTCATCAGTTGAAAAGGGAAGGGAAATCAAGCCAGCATCTTTCTTTCAAGCCAAGGTTTTTCTTGCATAGCCCCGTGCAGGCGCACACAAAAGAGCTCTGATCACTCTAACTAGGTGCTAGTTCTAATTATAGAAAGATTTAGCTTTGGTTACATAATTGCCCACAGCACATCAGCACACGGCATTGTTATGCTACAAAAGCCTCTTTTTTTATTCCCCTTTCTGAAGCGCACCCAGTGTCAGCCTGTTTAACAGAAAGCTGCAAGGAACAAAATAATTCTGAAGAAACCTCCCATAGCTTTCCCAGGAGAGGCCAGCAAAAATCAGATGCTGACCCGCTCCCTGTGCTGGGAGCATTGCCAGCATGTGGGATCCAGCTGTTAAAGCAGGGCATTGATAGCCCTGGCAGCAGTCTTTGAAGCATCCCGGGCAGAAGCAGTGGGCTGTGGTCAGGAATCAGTGGTTGTGCTTTTGATTTTTATATGCAATAGCACAGTAGCTTTAAATGGACACTCCACTATAATGCCCACTATCAGCCTGAGCCATGAAGGTTGTGAATTTGCAAACACAAAATCTATCACAAAGCTTACATATGCTTTATTAGACAAAAGAGCAGCAGACCTTTTCCCTGAATTTTCAAGCTTTTTAAATTATGTGATTCAGAGTTGTTACTTCACGTTCAATCTGTATTTATTTCTCTCATGTCCTCAGCAGTACATCAGGTGCACATCTCCCTGACTTTTAATTTTCTTCCTCTTTTCCCTCCAAACTGTGAAGCTTCCTTCCAACAAATAGTCTTTCCTACATAATTTGTAATGGTCCAAGACTAAGCTGTGATGCTTCGGTGCCCCCCATCAGTTCAAAAGCTCCCATCTGTCCTAGAAGGGAAAGAAACTTATGGGATTGCAGCCAGTTTTACCATCATATGGCTGATGCAGCAACTGGCCATGTGGGCCCTGTATCCTCAGCGTGCTAGCAGGGTAATCATCCTTATTTCTGCCCTTCATAATTTGTATCTGCTTTGTTTCTTAGAGATAATATTTAGCAGGAAGCCCTCGCTGTGCAGGCATTAACATTAAGGTCTGCCACAGAGTACAAGTGAGGAAAATACAAATGAAGTGAAGCCAGATGGAAACAAAAGGGATACTGTGGCCGCTTGACTCTGTCTGGATGGCATGTGCCAACAATGCTGCTCTGTCACTCCCCTCCTCAGCTGGACAGGGAGAGACAATAACAAAGCCTCACCGGTTGAAATAAAGACAGGGAGCAATCACTCACTGATTACTGTCAGAGGCAAAACATGGGGACTGGGGAAAATGAAACTAATTTATTTTTAATTTATTACCAATCAGATTGGAGTAGGATAGTGAGAAATAACCCCAAATTTTAAAAACACCTTCCCCAACTCTCCCTTCTTCCTGGGCTCAACTTCACTCCCAATTTTCCCCATTTCCCCTCCACCAGAAGAGTGTGGTGAGAGGGAATGGAGGTTGAAGTCAGTTCATCACATGTGGATGTATGTTGCTGCTCCTTCTATCACAGGGTAGAACTTTTCACACTCTTCCCCTGCTCTGTTGTGGGGTACCTCCCCTAGAGAGTTCTCCACAAACTTCTCCAATGTGAGTCCTTCCCATGACCTCCAGTTCCTCATTAATTTCTCCAGCATGGCCCCTCCACAGGGTCAGGTTACAAGTCCTGCTAAGAAATCTACTCCAGAGTGGGCTCCTCTTTTCATAGGTCCAAAGGTCCTGTCAGGTCCTGCTCTAGGGGGTCACAGGGTCACAGCCTCCTTTGGGCATCCACTTGCTGCTGTGTGGGGTCCTGCACAGGCTACAGGTGGATACCTGCTACACTATGTCCCTCCATGGGCTGCAGGGGCATAGCTGCGTCATCGTGATCTTTACCACAGGCTGCAGGGGAATCTCAGCTCTGGCACCTCAAGTATTATGACCCTGGTTTAGCTTAGCTGATTAGAGAATGGTGCTAGTAACACCAAGGTTGTGGGATTGATCCCAGTGTGGGCCATTCACTAAAGAGTGGACTTGATGTTCCTTCTGGGTGCCTCAGGATATTCTGTGATCTGAAAATAGCCATCTCCTGCCTCTCCTTCTCCACTGACCTCGGTGTCTGCAAGAGCTGTTTCTCCACATATTTCCTCTCCTTTCTTCTCTGACTGCAATTACTTCTGCACAATAACGTTTTTTCTCTTCTGAACTATGCTATTGCAGAGGTGCTACCACTGTCACTGACAGGCTCAGCCTTGGCCAGCAGCAGGTGTATCTTGGAGCCATCTGGTGTTGGCCCTGTCAGACCAACAGTCCCCCAATGGGGGACACTTCTATAAGCTTTTCACAAAAGCCACTCTGTAGATCCTCCCCCAACAAAACCTTACCACACAAATCCAATACAGGTACCCATCAAATGTTCCCAATATTATGTTAATATTTTAGGAAAATATTTAACACACCATTGTCCCACAGCCAGGGAGAAGGTAGTTAAATTACCTTTATAGCAGTTTTCCATAGGGGTTTGGATGAAAAATCTATTCAACCAGAAAGAGAGATGCCCAGTTGATTGGACTCAGACAGTATGAATTTTGGAGGGGCAGGCCTTGCCTGACCAACCTTATTTCCTTTTAGGACCAGGGGACCTACTTGGTATATGAAGGGAAGGCTATGGATGTTGTCTGCCTGGACTAGTGAAGGCTTTGGAGCACAAGTCCTATGAGGAGTGGCTGAGGGATCTAGGATTGTTTAGCCTGGGGAGGAGGAGGCTCAGGAGAAGCCTTAATCACTCTACAACTACCTGAAAGGAGGCTGTAGCGAGGTGAGGACTGGCACCTTCTCCCAGGCAACCAGCAATAACACAAGAGGACACAAGCTGTGGGAGGGAAGATTAAGGCTGGACATTAGGAAGAAGTTCTTCACTGAAAGGGTGATTAAACATTGGAATGGGCTGTCTGGGGAGGTGGTGGAGTCACTATCCCTGCAGGCGTTTAAGAAAATACTATATGTGGCACTTAGTGCCATGGCCTAATTGACAAGGTAGTGTTAGGTCATAGATTGGACAAACTCAATGATCTTAAAGGTATTTTCCAACCCAGTTGATTCTGTGAAATAGAATGGAAAATTTAATCTAAGTGTGAAATTATTTTAAGACCGCAGAAGATCGGTTTCCTGGGAGCACCACTGACAAAGTGGGATTGCGTTACCCTGCAGTTACCGAACGGGAGGAGGTAGCAATCCTGCAATCCGGGGTGCGAGCTGCGCACTTCCCCGCAGCAAGGGCGGAGACTTCCGCGCATCCCGGGAGCCGTCCAAGTGCAGCGCTAGTCCCCCGTGGGCTCGTCCAAGGGCCGCCCCTCGCAGTCCCACGAGCCCCCACCTCACCGAGCGGCCGCGCCTGCAGACTACATTTCCCGGCGTGCCGCGCGGGCCAGGGCCACCAGGGCCGTACCGTGTGCGAGGTGGAGGGGGGAGCGGCGTGGGGCGCGAGTTGAAGTGCGGGCGAGGCGGTCGGTAAGTGCCGCTCCGAGCGCCGGCGGAGCACCGCGGCGCTCCCGCTCTCACAGCCCCCGCGGCCGCCTCGGCCCGTGCCGGGGACTCCGGGCCCCGGCGGCGAATGCCGCCCGCAGCTGCGCCCCGGCGGCGGGGACCAGGTTGTCGCAGGGCTCGGCGAGGCCGGGGCTGTTCGTGGAGGCGGGAGCGGCGCGGGGCGCGGACGCTGCTCCGGAAAACCCGGCCCGGCCTGAAGGAGACCCAAGAGCAGGCGTGGCCAGCCCCTTGTGTCCTTCACGGGCTGATCTCGGGCGCGGCGGCAGACGCGGGCTCGGGGCCGGAGTGGCCTGGTCGGGGCTTTGAGCGGCCCTGGGTCCCCGCTGTCCTCGGGGCGGTCAGCCGTCGCCGCCGCTCCCCGGGCCTGGGCAGGTGGCAGTGGGGTCACCTTCGGGGCTCCGACAGGGGACTGGCCCCGTCCCGGCTGCCCCTGCTGGGAACAGGAGAAGCCTAGCTGTAACGCGAGGGACGCTTAGGTGCGCCAAGTTGTGTGAAAGTCAAAGAAGCCACCTCACCTAGGTGAAAAAACAGCTGTAGGTGATCTGTCAACGCAGGGCTTAATAACGAGAGGCAGTGATAATCCCAAGGCTTGTTTCACAGCTGACAGGGCCCTTAAGATATCCCTAGGGGTGTTGTAATAGCTCATTTACATGGAAAAGGCTCCTCTATCCCTTATGCAAAACTTTGAAATACAATTTACTTCAGAGAATTCTATTTCTGTACCTTATATTGGAGGGGTTTTAATTATTCCCTTTTTATTGATACAACACGTTAAGCATGAAAGCAGGAACTTTCTTGCTGAAGAATTCAGCTTCGCTTCATGTTTATTTGCTACCTAAAGTTCCCATCTTCTGTTCGTGACGTACAGCTGGCGGGTATGGCAATAGATGTGATGTAACAAACTGCAGATTATAGCTTCAGGTAGGAATAAGACACAAGAACAGATGGACCTGCATCCTGCTTTCAATAAAATGTTCTTTTAGTAATTGAGAAAGTGAAGGAAAAAATAATGAAAAAGGGAGGCATCTTTTCTGTTAAGAAAATGCCACTGCACCTTTCACTTTTCTATAAGTGAAATTTTACAGAAATGTACATGGAACACAAATGGTTTAATTAAAACACTTTGCAAAAAATTACTTTTGAAGGTGACAGAGGATACAAGAGATCTCTGTACAAAAAACATTGGTCCTGCTGAAAGAAACCCCAAAATTTCTAGAATTCCAGTGAGGTAGGGGAAGGAGGGCGACTTTTATATTTGTGAAGTGCGTGTACATTTGGCTGCAGTCAAGAGACCAGGTTTATTTTCTGTTGAGTTTGAGAATAGATTCAAAGGAGTCCTGGTCAGCCAGCTACCCATTCTGACAGGAGAAAGAGCTGGGTTGCTGCAGGCAGCTCTGACAGGCACCAACAGAATACGTCTCAGCTTTTCTGCCTCACAATTACCTAGGGTTTGTAAGGAAATAAAAGGAAATAATAAAGTTTAGCTAAGGTTCATGTACAAAGGTCTCTTGTGTTATATTAGCTTATTTTGCTGATTGTGTTCTTGTGAACTGTTTTTGAAAGGCTTGACCTGTGTCACTGAATGTGTTTTTTGGTTACGAGGCTTCCAAGAGAAAAGGCACAAGCCAGACTGACCCTGCTAAAGCTTCACAATGAGAGAAGTAGGCAAGTTTCTCAGTCAAGCCTAGGAGTGGGAGGATTAGTAGACTCCATCTTGGTGGGGTAGGAGCCTGCACTGTGTCAAGGGTGCTCTTGAGAGCTTGCAGAGAAGTGACAATACCTTTTGATTTGTAGTAGAAGCAGAAGGAATGGTCAATCTTACTTTCTGCCCAATACCCCAGCCATAGGGAAAGCAAAGAAAAATGTACCTAACTCGTTTTTTTTTCTTTTGTATCTGAATCCTCTATGGTTACATAAAGAAATGGAAAATATATATATTAGCATGTAATGAGTTAAAGTACAAAGTAGCATATGTTTATGCTACTTTATATTCTGCAAACAATGAATATAATGAGAAGTGTCTCACCCCAGTCCTGTATTGGGTGACAGAGCTAGGAATAGGCTGTAGATTCCTGCAGATGACTGTTCTGCCAGTACATTCCCTGTCTGGAACTTGAATGGGGTGGTGATAATGAGAAAACAAATCTCACTTGGTCACTCTGATCAGGTTCCCCCATCCCCTGCATTCTCTGTGATTGTCTGGCACCGACTGCTGGAGTGGCATACAACCTTCTGGGATGCATTGCCTCTTCCTAGACCACTCATCATCAGTGTGGGACTTTCAGAACTAGCCTGGCAGAGTTTCTAACAAGCTTTGGGTATTCTTGATGTTGCAAGAGCTCTTTTTAAACCTTTTTTTTATATCTTCTGTTGTCCCCTTAAAATCTGCCTGTGCTGTGATATCTTCAAAAGTTTGTGTTGAAGAAGTGCCTGTTGATAGGATCAGAATTAATTTTTGATGATCTCATGCTTCCTTCTCTCTGCACCTGTTGTGTGTCCTTGAAAAACCTCTGGGATCCTGAATTAATGTTTTATTGCACATATGTAAGGTCTAGCAGAGAGTTACTTCTGGATTTGTGGCCCGTAGACACTGTTGAGTTAGGAATAGCAATCAACAACACCCTCAGTTGTTGGGTGATTGCTTGAGCTCTTGGCTGGGGTCAGTGCTGGTCCTCTGGGGCTGTAGACATCAGATCACTATGTCCTTATCAGATGTTACAGTTGCTGTTTTGTGTCTTGGCAGGGTTCATCAGTCATGGCACTAAGGGCCTTGAAATTTGCCTCATTGACAGCAGCTGCTTCTGGCATCTATCTGTATGGAAACAAGTTCCTGGATCCTAATGATTTTGGAGTTGTTCGTGTGGGCCGAGCCATTGCCACAGTAAGTTCTACTCTAGAAATGTGCAGGAAGATTCCTAGATGGGTGAGGAAATTCACAAGGACTTGGGATTTTCTGCATTCCCTGTCTGCATTGACAGTTGGCAGCTGGCTTAGGAAATCAGAATGTCTGTGGGGAGCTCTTTAAGTTCTTTAATAGTGGGGAGAAAGGAGGTGAAAACCTGTAAGGAATACAGCTGTTGTTTGCACATTTTGAAAAGAGAAAAATGGAGATACTGAGCTGCAGAGAGCTGTCTCTGTTTCCCTGGATAGGGTGGGATCTTCAGAACAAGGGTTCACTTTGGGTCCACATTTTCATCAAACACCTTTCAAGGTCAGTCACCCAGGTGTGGTGTCCTGCTGCCTTTTAAGAGTGACTTAGTTCAAACCCTCTTCTCTGCATGTGCCATTTTTAACATTTTGTTATAAGTATCCTGGTTGTATTGAAAAACTAGAATAACCATTGCCCTATGACCCTTGGTATGAGATTTGGGGAGAGAAGGACTGGTGTTTTGAGGATTATTCTCAAAGCAAGACTAAAGTGAGGATGGGTGATTACACAACATCTGAGATTGCAGTGGTTCCCAGATGTGTAAAATGAATGCTATGTCTGCCTAGCATCACTGATATTTCTCAGAAAACTGGGAATGGAAACTGCTGCCTTCTCCTTGATGATGTTCATTGATGAATCCATGAGCAGCCAAGAACATGGAGAGCATAGACTCTGGAGGGGGTATCAGTCTCCCTGTACCTCACTTGCATTATACATCTGTCACTTCAGGCCACAATCTCCATCATTTACGGACCCCTAGTGGTAAGCAGCTGTCTGTCTGCATTTTCTGTGACTTTTAAGCACTTTGTTAATGAGTTTTACAAGGAGTCAGCTCCTGAGGGCAGATGCAATAAGAAGCAATCTCTGTGGGTTGGCTCAGGTGCCATTTGTGTGCACTATCATAAACTGTTGTGAAAAATAAATGTTTATTTTGAAAGTGTGAAGGCAGAAATGCAAACTGTAGTCTTTCCTTCTTAGTTAACAAATGCTAAGCTTCATGCTCTGTCCCTGACCATAAGGTAGTGCTGCCTGGATGCAGGGAGCTCTTTAAAGCATAGGAAATTGAGGCATGGAGAGGGAATGCAGCCTCTTGTTGCTGGAGGAGAGTCTGTTATTCAGGGTGTTTGGGTTCTCCAATGTGTCCTTGAGTTCTGCCTGCTTGACTAGTGCTTCTCAGTCTTTCTTAAGCCACTGTTTTTGTGGTAATCTACTGCTTAAGACAAAAATAAGTGAGAAGTTCCAGTGATGAGGCTGTGCAGTTGGTCTGTGTTTTGAGTGATGGTGAGAGATTGCTTTTCTGAAGAAAAGGAAGTAGGGGAAATTAAATATTCTTTGCTTTAGATGGTGGCAAATCACAGACATGCCTGACTTGCACGTTCTCTGCCTTCAGGGAGGTCACAAGTCATTGGCTATAAAGTGCTTCACTGGTCCTGCTCTTAAATGCATTAGAGGGTTCTGCACCCATAGCTGCAAGCATTGACCCCAAAACCAAGTTACCAGTGCTGAGTTTTCTGTAGGTGATGGCAGTATTTGTTTAAATCTGTATATATACTTCTAAAAAAGAATATTCTGTCTCTTTCTGAATTCTCTGTTTCCTCTGGTACATATGACTGCATGTGTTTGAGTTGCTTCTGAGAGATTCTTTAGTCTTGCTGCACCAGTGACCTCTGCCTTCCCTGCTCATTATTGGACAGTTGGAAGTTAGCTCTCATCTGAGCACAGGAAGCCTGAATTGCTGTCATTCTTTAGCCATGGACCAAGTGAAGCCAACAGAGCAGAGATGTTTACTTCTAAGAAGCTCAGCTTTGGAATTTTTTTTTTTTTGCAAATGAAAGATAAATCTCTGTAGCAAACAAGTGATTTTGGATATTGGTGATATCTACATGGGCCTAAAGTATCTGTCCTTCAATCCAGCCCTGCCCTGGCTTCTTACCTGGCTGCTTGATTCCTTCATTGAACCACAGCCAGGCTAAAACAGACAGTAATGAAGAGAATGCAATTCTTAAGAGCTAGTAAGTTCAGCAGCAGCAGACACAAAACTTTAAGACAAGTTACAGTGGGGCAAACAAAACAAAACAAAAGAGAAGCCTGGAGAAAAGAACACATGAAGATCAAGAAACCTGATGTACAACTATGAGACTGGACAGATTTAGTCTGAGTTTCATTGGAGAGATTTGAGTCTAGTTGTATTTTAACATGTTGGTTCAGTATTTCTTTGCAGACTCCATAAGAAACTTGATGAAGCTCACATTTCTTTTTAAGCCTCTGTTTAGGGAACTGGCTGTTACATATGGGTAGACAGCTATTCAGGGGGAACATTGTACCATGACTTGGGAAGATCTGAGGGTAGATTTAGAAGCAGTGGAAGAGTGTACAGTGTTAAGAATTCATTGATACCAGGTGGGACGTTTAACACTGGGCAGGATGCAAGCTCAGTGAAAGGAAGCTGGCATTTGGAAAGGGAGGGATTGGTTGATTTTGTATATCTTTTTATAACTCTGAGCTTCAGTTTCACACTGTAGCAAGAATGACAGCAGTAGTTTTGGATGAGAACAAAGTCAGTGGTGTGGACAGCATCATGCTGCAGAGCGTTTCTGTATTCTAGTAAAATTAGAAACCTGGCAGAGCTGTTGTGCATTTGCCCTATCTGTTGAGAGTATACCAGTTGTTTTGGTTATGTGGAAGGAACATTCTGTGCAGTAGCTAGACACTGGGAGGGATTTGGCAATGTCAGAGTTGCCTATCAGGATCATCATAATATTAATTTAGTGTTTAAGATTACAGTGCAATTAGCAACCGCTTAATTAATTCCCTCTTCCACTGCAATACAGGGCAATCTGTTAGCTGCTTCTTTTTGAGTTGGAGGTGATAATTACCCTTGTGGACCAGAGATAAAATAAGAACCAACTCAAGCCTTCATGCAAGACTGATTCGAACCTCCCTCCACTTCAAAGTTGTTCTTTGAGGATGTGAAGATGCTTTGAAAAATTTTTCTTCTGAGTGGTCTCAGCTGTAGCTGTGCAGCTCCCGAGTTCACCAGGGGCAAGAGAGTCTGAAAAGCCAGAAAAAAAATCTGCTGTGTTCAGTTTACAATTTGGAAAACAGGAAACATTGAGAAACCTAACCTCCATAAGGAGTGGTTGTGTCTGTTTGTTACTGATTCCCAGGTTGGTCCTCTCTTGGATGCATTTCTGAGCTTTTGACTCTTTCCCTCTTGTCAGTTCCGCTGGCTTTGTCTCAAACCAGGTTTGCTTCCTTTGCCTCCCTGGCTTTCATGATACGTTGACTGTACTTTGTGCCCTTCCTGGGCATGTTTATGATGAAAGGTGGGGCTAGTATTCTGTGCCAGAATGGAATGCTACCCCTTCAGTAGGGAGATTTGAGGAAAACTGGCTTTCAGTGGGAGTTATGCACATGATTCTTCATGGCAAGGATCTTGAAGTTCAGATGGCACATTAGTGGATAGGCTTCTCTAGGTGTACATTCCCTTCTGTCCCTCCAAACATGACCTGTATGTTTCTCTCTCATTCACTGATGTTCTGACTGTGGAAAGAGAGGAGCTTTAGTGATAGGAATTATGAAATACCCTAGATCTGTTTTCAGAAATCATTAAGGCACTTAAGAATATAATTCTGTTGTCTGTGGCAATGTCTAACTAACAGGCTTGAGCTGGATCCAATATCTTGGCTTTGTGATTGGATATTTGACCCTTTGGCCCCATAGTCCTTTGCGCATTTGAACATCCCCAAAAGTACTGCTGCTTGTGCTAATCTGAGTTTGTTTTCAGTCACTCTGTTCTTCCTGCTGAGCCTCTACCCAGAGCAAGTTGGTTAAGCAGTTTGGACCTGTGAAGTGTGGGATAACTGATGGGGCACAAACAGAATCTGGATGGCCTCTGTTACTAGCAGCAGACCTTATTGTGGAAGCCCCAAATGGCTGGCTGAAGATGTGTGTGCAAGGTGCTGTACAGAGGTTAGGAAAATGCTTTGAGCATCTCAAATAGAAGGTAGTAGAGGAGTATCAAGCGTTGCTTACATATAGCTACATATCATTAATGCCCCTGCACTTCTTTTTATAAGTGTTCCTTAAAATATTTTAATTTATTAATGAGTCTGTTGCTATAGGCTTCACTGTGGAGGCTGAACTTTGAACCCTAAGGTACATGCATTCTCTTAACAGAAGTCTTATTGTTTTGATAAGTGCAGGGCTTGCTTAGCATTTCTGGTTTTGTTTGCAGACCGCAGTTATCACCTATGACTACCTCACCTCTCTTCGGAGCGTCCCATACGGATCAGAGGAGTATGAATTCCTCAAGTCACAGGTAAGTAACAGCACTGAACTGCGTTCCTTGGAAACTGCAAGGCACAGGTGTGTTGCTGTCAGCTTAATAATTCAATATGTTTTCTACCAGATTGTTAACAGCAATATTAGATAACAGGCCCATATTAGATCAGCATCTTGCAGGACTTGCATTGCCCAGTGAAGAAGGTACTTTGTCAAAAGTAGCCATATGCATCCAGTGCTCATTTAAGTCCAGTAGAGACTCAAGTCCTTGGTGTATGTGTTTGGGCTCTGCTGCCAGATCTCTGATGCCCAGACTGGTTGTGTGATGGTCAGCTGCTGAGAGTGGCCTGGCAGTGCTTTCTTATTCTGCATATTGTTTGGTAATTGCCATAACATGAAGGCTGATTGATTTAAGTAAAAGGAGTGTGTTGAAAAGGAAATAATAGAGATGAATCAGACTTGCAGATCTCTGAGGAAATGAGAATTGTGCAAAGTGTACATCTCATTGCAAATCATACTGTTGTGTTTTGACACCAGTAATTAACAATAATAGCAAAAGCATTTCTAATGAGAAGGAAGACAGGCACCCCCACTGCTTCTTTCAAGTCTTGTGCTGCACCTTTCATCCCAGCCTATAGCCCTATTGAGCTGTGAATGACACCTGGTTTTAGTTGAGTGCTTGTGATGTATGTTAGCCAAGGTTTCTCTGCTATTCCAGTTCAAGGCTTCTTTGGAATGGGAAGTAAAACTTGTGCCAAATTAGGCCAGTCTGCATAGTGTGGTTGAAGTAAGGTCTTTAGCATCATTTTTCTTCTTGGTGCATGTAAGATTTAGGCCACTGATGTGGTTGGTTATAATGCATGGAGTGGTGCTCTCCAGGGATTCTTGAGCTGGAGGGACTATAAAGCTGGAAATAGCCTTGAGTAAGATAGAAATCAGTGACATTGGACTCCAGCATGCTTTAGTATTTCTCTGGCAGAAAACCCACATCATCAATATGGTCTTAGTGTATCTGGGATGGTTTGCAGAATGGCTTCCTGGGGCTTGTTCTCGTCCTCTGCTGTCTAAAGACGCTAAGCTGTTCTAATGTAGCTCCCTATCCCAAGTGGGTGGCACTGATTCCCTGGCATAAACTAGAGATAGGTGTGTTGGAGTCTGGAGCTTCACTGTCCATCTGCCCAGGTCCCTGCCCTGAACCTTTGAAACCTGGTTTGCAGAAGGGCTGCATGTAGCTTCCTTGAGCAACACCCAAGTTGTGGAGTTACCAATACTGTGGACAATTATCATTTGGCAGAATTTGCAGCAGCTGCTGCCAATTCCTCACCTTTTGACATGTATCTCCATGATTTCATTAACCTCTGTTATGCAGATTTTGATGATTTGTCAATCCATGCCCCAAGCAGCCAGAAGGAGCCCTGTTTGCTAGCATTGCACAGAGCTGTGGCCTCCCTGCTTGGCAGCCAGGACTAGTCAGCCTCTGCGTGTGGCAGAGACAGTGGCAAGCACAACATGGCCAGCACTAGCCTTCAGCTGCATAAAAGGGCATGAGCTGGGAGATAGGAAGTTGGCAGAGGCATAGCATGAGTTGGTGAAACTCGTTGACCAGTGGAAGCCAGTCCTGTTGTTGACAGGTGCTATGGAGTGCCAGTACTGAGCCTGGCAGGAACAGCAGTTGTGAGTTCTTCAGCAGCATGCCTGTAGAACTTGTGCTAGTGAAGCATCAGTTTGGCATGGGAGATGCTTTGGACCTAGGCAATTGCACACCAAACTGTTTATCTCAGTGCAGTTCTAAGTGGATGGCCACCAAGTCTTTACCACCTTGCAGCTGATATTGTTGGTCTTGTATTAGCTCAGAATGACTTGGAAGAAGTTACCCCATTGGAGTTGGTACTCAAGATTAGTCACTGGATAAGGCCAAGAGGGTGTGAACGCCTCACCCAAATAAGTGTTGTGTTTTAACAAGACTTATTCAGATGTTGCTTCTACTAGCTTCTGTCCTGGATAAATCTCTAGTAATCTTAGCCCTTCATTGTACTCTCCTTGTTTCTGTCCTTCTAGTGAGGCCAGCTTAACTTGCTCTATATATACCGAGAGTTTGTAATTTTCTTTTAAGCATGTGTATGGATTAGCTGCTGATTTCCAGATGCAGTTTTGGTTCTGTGCCTAGAAGAGAGACCCTGTGAGGCAGGGTGTATCTGTGTGTGTGTGTGCGTGTGAGTGTGTAAGATTTGGTGACCATGGGACTGCCAAAAGGTCTGAATCCAGTTTTTGTGCCTCTGTCTCCACTGGTGGGGCATATATGTCTGTCATATGCTTGCATTTGGGAGTGGAAAAACACTTTTTTCTGTGGATCTTCTGGTACTCAGCATACTGGTGATGCTACTCCAGTGCAAATAATGCTTAACTTGTTCTCCATGGATTCCCAGTGAGACATGAAACTGGAGTCTCTAATTTACCATGGCCTTCCATGAGAGATGGGAAGGTTCAGTGACAGCACCAGTCCCTGAGCCTACTGGGGCCAAAGAGAGACATAGTCATTAGGAACAATTAAATGCAAAGCAGATTAAGAAGGAAATGGGTTCCCCAGGGTCTTTTAGCCAGGTTCCTGCTTAGCTCCAAGGAATTATCTTCAATTTTACTATATTTTTCTGTCCCTTGTGGGCCACTTTTGATGCTAATACTCTAAGCCCCTCAGTTCCCAGCACTTTTTTATGGCCAGCAGATGGGGAGTGTTTTACTGCTTTCCATGAGATGACAAGCAGTATATGGGAATTCACTGTGTGTCCTAAGGTTAGTTTGCCTCTCCCTGGATCTCCTGTCAACTAGGAGACATGAGAACCCACTTGCCAGATGACACACATCGCTGTCCCTCAGCAAGAGCCATTTTTAATTCCTGCCCCTGCCTAAGGTAGAGATGAACCTGCTTATGTGCTTGGGCTTTATGTCCTTCCCAATGGTTGCTTCATTTCACAACTGATGGCTTAACTACATTGGAAACTCAATCTTTCTCCTAAGTTAGGGATCCTTTCCTGGAGTGTGGGCCCTTTTCCTGCATATGATGGTACTGCTAGTGTACTGTTGTCAAGGGCAGTGGTAGCCATGGTTGGCTCCAAGACATCGTATGTTTGTAGGTCTAGTATCAGGAGCATTAGGGGAGGTATGATCTTTCTTCATTTCATGTCTATTTCATTAAATGATTCTGAACATCCTTGCACATGTAAGTTTGGGCATTTATTTTCATTTCTACTTCTGTTTGCACTGGGCCAGAGGAAGAAGGAGGGCAGCCTGCTCAGTGCCATTTCCTTACCTATTGTTTTCTCAACAAAAACATTTTATTCTATAGAAGGATACATTTCTCTGACATTCCTCTGCCTCAGTGATTGTTGGCCCTTTACAGTGTTTGTCTTCTCAATACCAAGTCAGCCTACCATGTGACATTTCCAGTGGTGATCTTCTCAGTGTAGTATCTGGATGTCTTGGCTGACACTTCTTCATTGCTGGCATCAATTTCTGTTGATCCTGCTGTCAGTCAGGAGGTGTGTCACAACATGCAGTTTGTTTAAAGGCTGGTATCAATGGAATTCTGAGTTGTCAGTGTAGTAGGAGGGTTGCAATGGGTCAGTTATCTTGCAGATTTTGGTGCAAATGGCCACAGTTGAAAATCTTGAGCAGGACATTTTTTGCTTTTTTCCTCGGTAAGACAAAAGGTTACTGTTGTGTTTTATTTTTTTGTAATGAAGAGGAGATAGCAAGGAGAAAAAGGAACTGTGGTCAGGGTATCTCAGAAGACAGTGGAAATCCATTCTTGAATTAACTTCATTGGCTACAAAATTGCTTTGTCAGGGACAAGCCATTTGGGAGGTTAATTAAATGTCCTCCTTTGTGAGCAGAATGAGGATTTTCTCCTCATTCAAACTTAGGGTTATTGGTCTGTCAGTACCTGGGCAAATATTTGGAAAGCGTAACCTTGTGCCATCATTATACAGAATGTGATTTCTTGCTCCTTGGAGGCTGTTCCTGGCTTTGCTGTGTTTACTTCTTGCAGTGGAGTGAGTATTTTCAAAATTCCTTTTTTCTCATAGTGAAGTTGCACAGTTGAAAGATCTTGGAAAGAAGAGGAATGAATGTAAATGTGTGTGTGTTTTCAAAAATAATCTACAATTTCTGGATAGTTCAGAGCAATAAAATAGCCTGTATCTTTGGACTTCCCTTGTGATTCAGTAACACTGTGTGCCTTAAATATTAAGTGATGTCCTAAAATAGTTTCTTCCTGATGGAAGTGGACTGCATCTGCAGAGAGAAGTCGTCAGGAACTCTCCATGGCAATCCTTCAAAAAGGCAACTGTGAATGGGGACTATGGGCTGCTCTCCACCACAGCCAGTGTGTGTGCAGTGGCGGATCTATTTGTTCTTCAGTGTCTGATGGACTGAGATGAGATACAAATGAACTTTCTTATGAGATAGGAAGTAGCCATTAGGTGGCAGTGACTTTCTGTCACCGAACTAAATGGGAACCAGTAATAGAGAGGTGAAGAGCTTCAGAGCCCAGCCACAGTCCCTGAGCTGATCATGTTTGGTTGCCCTATTATGTGCTCCCCAGGATATCTCTTCATCTAAAAGGCATGGTCAACACTAATGCAGTCTAAAAAAGCTATGATCAGGGCCAGCTGGTGGCTTGATGACTCTACATTGGAGTACTGCTGTCTAGCAAGCTTCCTGCCAGCATATAAAGCATGAAAGCTTTACACTGAAAACATAACAAGCTGTAAAATAAATCTTGTAATTAAAAGACACTTCCTTTTCCTTTTCCTCCTTGTGGTTTGAGTGGTGTCAGCTGAATGCTCTGGCCGTGGCATCTCTAAGTTTTAATTTTGTAGCATTGAAAGAGTCAATTTTTTGTGGGATCTGTGCCTATGAAACTAGATGTTCTTCAGTCATCTGCAGGGATTTATTTGGAGATATGGCCCATCTACTGTGACATTTTTGAAGGAGGAAGAAGGAGAGAAGTGAGGGTAAGGAGGCAGTGCTTCATTTACTGCATTTTTTTTCCTGGCTGTGCACGCTTGTCCCTCAAGTGCTTTGCTCCTGGAGCATAAATGTGAATTGTCGTGCACTCAGCTTGCCTGAGCCGTCTCGCAGCTTCCCAGCAGAAGTGACACGGTAAGCCTGGGGAGCATTTAGCTGTCTCTCCTCCAGGTGGGGCTATCCCTTTTCATTTGAATCCCCGAGGACGTCATCACATCGGTTCCTTAGAGCTGCTGAAGAGGTTCATAGTAGCCAGAGTAGTTTCTGAAGAACATCTCAGCTGGTAGATTAGGGAAACCATTAGGAAGGCCTGGGAGGATGCAGGCTGCAAGGAGTTTCCATCATAAGAAACAGTATAAAGGGAACAAATGAGAAGTGGAGAAATAATCAGGTTTTATTTAGTGCCTTGGGTCCAAGTGTGAAATGAACACTCAGCAGTGCAAAGTCAAGAGGTATGGCAAGAGATGGTATCTTCTCTGAAGAGCTCATGGTCATGGTTGATTTGCCTGGATTTTCACCCTAGATGTGAATGGTGCAAATACACACGAACATGGGATTTCTCAGAGGCTGAAGGTCTGTGTAAAGAGGGACGGAGACAAAAAGCAGAAATTACTTAGGGTGCCACTTCAAGTGACTTAACACTGATCCCATTGACATTGGATCAGGCTCTGATTAGGGATATTTTCCTTGAACTACTGACCAGTTTATATGGTTCACAGAATACAGGAGCAAAATATTCTGAGTTGAAAGGGACCCACAAGGATAATGGAGTCCAACTTTTAGGGAGTGGCCCATATGGTTGTTGAAGGTCACGTGTAAAATCAATAGAGCTGACAGGTAGCCAGTATTAAATCTATTCTAAGAACAGGAAGACAGCTGGCTTGTGAGTAAAAAATAATCTTATCTGAGGCTTTAAAAAATAGATACATTGAAGTTTAGTTTGGGGATAGAGACATATACTTGCAATGTCAAAGTGGACTTCTGAAGTGTTGTTTTGTTTGCTCTTTGAGTCCTTAATAAGACACATAATTGTGGATTTTGTTCCCTTTTCTAAGGTACTCGTAGTTTGCGTGCAGTGAAACACCATCTTGAAAGACTCCAAATTAGGAGTAAAAATTAGATGTAAAACCAGAGGTGAAGAGAATAGGTGGCATACAGAAGATATTTCATGTATCAGTCCAGGTTGGATTTTCAGAGCAGGACTAAATTTTGTAGATTTGCTCTGCTAAAGCAGTGACCTTATCACATTCTCCCCAAAGTAGATCTGATAAAAGAATGTGCTGGAGGGCAGCTCACGATTACCTTACCTGTCAAGCAAGTGTCTTCATTTAGCCAGTTAAGTCGGTGGTGAGGGAATTGCTATGGTGGGTAATGTCTTGCAAACACTCCTCTGGACTTATTTGCAATGTGGGAGGCATCTTAGTGGGTTCCAAGCAAATGCTTTTAGCATATGTGGGGCTACGTTTTTTGCATACTTGAGGGAAAGGTGTCTCTGAAAGGAACTTCTGTGTTCTTCCATCTCATGTCCCAGGGCCAGACTGGACTCTGTCAGGCCTGAGGAAACCCCGTGGGCTAGGAAAAAAGGAAGCTATGTTTCTCTTGAACTAGAGTAGTTGATTTAGTTCTAGGAATAAACAAAAAAGTATTGTTCAGTGTCAGGTTTTAAAGCTACCCATTGCTTTATTTACTAGTGTTCAGGTGCCCTGCCTAGAAATGTGCATTTTTGTACATTTCAACAGGCTCATCTGTTTGCCTATAGACACGTGCCAGTTTGTTCAGGTGGGAGTCCTTATAGTAAAGTAGTCATTTTTTGAAGAGTCAAAGGTTCAAAGATGGCTTTGGAAGAGTTAATCCAAGATGGTTATCACCATTCACTGCCACACTAGTTAAGCCTACTTTTGGTCCTGTAGAACTGTCTTGGGGTGTCTTTATTTTTTTTGGTTTTTTTGTTTACTTGTATCTTTTTTGGCTTGAGAGTTCTATCTCAGTGGCTGTAAGTTCTGCTGATGGTGCACCATTCAGAGCAGCTTGCTGCTCCTGCCTCTGCAGTAGCATCATTTTGGCAGGTCTGACACCAGTAACAACTCGTTTTTGTCAGTGTACTGAGCTGACATGATATGGAAGAGGGCTGCAGCCAGCAGATAAACAAGGGTCGTCTTTATAAGACCTCCACTCTGTTCCGAGCTCCACTTCAACAAATAATTTGCATGTAAGCTTGCACATATATGAACCTACCTGGTATTTTATGAAATGCCTTCTGCCAAGCCTGAATCCATTTACTATGTTGCTAGTTTTGCTGAATTTAGAGGTAAATTCACTGAAAAGGTCACTAGCAGAATTGCTTTTCAAAAAAAGTCGTCTCTTAAAATGTCTTTACTGCCTGTGCAGTCTTTGTTTGAAAATGTACTCATTTTGAGTTGCCTGTGAACTCTGTAACTGTGCAGCCTGTTTGTTATTGTAGGGCTTTTCTGAACACAAGTTGTTTTTTACAGAACTGCTGAAGGGGGCAGCAGGCTTTGTTTATCGTAGGACTGTTGTGTGAAGAGAAGTAGGGAAGATAAGCTTTTCTCCCTCGGGCCCTTTCCTTTGCATTCACAGTGAGGCAGCGCAGCCGGGCATTTCCAGAGCTCGGCAGAAGCTGTTTCATCTCTGCAGTGCCCTGGTATCACCTGTTCTGTCTCTCTTCTTCCTCTCCAGGACAGCATCCCTGCTTCTATTTCTTGCAGTAAGCTGAGGTTTTGCTGTGTCAGTCTGAATTGGGAATTATTCCATGTCAATATACAGAATGGTGATCTTTGACTGGGGAATGTTAAGTTGGGATGATGGCTCCTGAATGATGGAGATTGAGAAATAGCAAGGCTGTTAGCTGGAGGTGCACTTTCTTCACTCTGAGCTTGTGCTAGTTCAGGACTGTGTGCTTGAAGACAAGAGATGACTTCAATGTGATGCATGTGAGGGGCTCCCAAGAGCAATACCAGTTTCTGCTGCCCTGACTGGCAGGGTTGTATCCTCTGTAATATTTCTTGACTTCCACTCTTCCCAAAGCAGACTGAATCTGTACTAGAAGTGAAGGTGATGTTTGATTCTTTTAAACCTATGTTTTGATTTTAGGGTAGCAAGTGTTTGGTAATGTGGTTAAGTACTGAGTAAAATGCATGCAGAAGCAGCTTCATGCATGCATCTCTCCTGGAGTATCTCCACCTGAATGCATGCAGGTTCCCACACTGGCCCTACATAGCTGAGCTCTCTGTTCACTTATAGTGCCATCCTGTACCAGGCCTGAATCAGCTTCCTGCCTGCTCCAGCTCTGCCCTTACCTCTGCCCTTACCTCTGCCCACTGATGCCTCAACCCTGGCTGCCACCTCCCTGGCCTCTGCCCTGCTGGCAGATTAGATATAGGCTTACCCCACCTGGCCTTGCATTCCTTGGTAACTCACATGGGAAAGACTTACCACAATCCTAATTTTCTGAGAACTGAGACCCAAGTGCTGGGAGGGAGGATACACTGCCGAACCCAGGCAGGACAGCTCTCCCAGGCTGTGGCTTTGCACACTTGTGTCAATGGCAGCCAGACCAGCAGGTTTCCTCTTCCCAGTACCTCTCTGGAGTAGGATTCCCAGCTTTGGCACAACCTGATTCTCATCTGAGAAGATGAACTCCACAATATGTGTGCCTGTTTCATTCCTGTAAATCTCACTCCAGGGACAGTCAGATGTCAGGTTCCACAATATGCTGGAATCCAATGAGCTCACTGCCCGAGGAACTCTTCCATTTACAAATAGCCTAGAAACCCACTATATTTCCTATTAGATAGAGTGAAGCGACTAATGCAGATGTAAATTTTATTTGAAGGATACTAAATTTAAATAAAGTAACAATAAAGAGGTCAAGCTCTGTTCTTTTGCCTAATCTTTGAAATGGTGGCATATATGTGTAGCTAATAAAGGAAAGTTCCTTTATATAGTGTTCACTGCTTATAGTTGTTGGATATATGTGTAATAAATTAAAGAAGTTATGTATTGGTAAGACCGTTTACCCACAGGACCCCCATCCCAGTGACAGATGCCCCTCCTTCCACCTGCATTGCTCAACAAATTTCTTCTCAAGAGGGGAAATGAATTCTCAATAGCAACATGCCTAGTAATTACCCGCACTGTAATTTTGATGTGCAATGCTGTCACCTACCATCAGGTGGGAGTGGAAAAGGTACTGCATTTTGTTGATGGTTGAACATTTGTTTTCCTCATCATTTTGACACCAGAAGTAATTGCCATTCCTGAAATATTCTCTTGCTACCATTACAAAGCAACAGTTAGGGACAAATTAATTATGAAGAATCTCGTTATGACAGATTAATCATCCAACAGAGGGGATTTCTTTTTTTTCTTTCAGGCAACTGAGTAGTAAAATCTAACAGCTCCCATATAACTGCTAGAAACACATGCTTCTTTGTAAGCCAACAGATTTTTTTCTTAGAGATGGGAGATTTGAAAAACTAGGACGAGAGTATAGAATGGGTTTTCAAGCTTGCTTTTATTGAGCTTTCAAACTAACGTGCTGGTTGAGTTCCAAGTGGCCAGTATGCTTGTGTTCCCCTGGAAGTTGCAGACTACCTGCTCTAAATTATTCTTATGATATGCACTCTGGGAGCTGTTGTGATGTGGCCCAAACATGTCTGCTTTCCTGTAGCAGAGGAGATTGAGGCACCTTGCCTCCCTGTGACTGAACCATTCTGTCAATGCTCAGAGGAGGAGGACTTTGAAATACCTGTATTTCTTACTGCTGTGTTTAGAAGCTCACGAAGTGTATGAATAGTTTGGACAGCAATCCATGTAGATTTGGTAATTGTGCTTTCAAAGAGCCAGTTAGGTACATGGCTGACTGGCCACTATGGGGTGCTAGTGAATGTCAGGTGCTGATGAGCAAACAATTAAGAGGGAGCCAATTATATTCTTCAAAATAGAAATCATGTAGATTTAAAGAAGGTCCTGGATGAGGTCTGTTCATATTCTCAGCTTTGCCTCAATGTCTCCCTCAAGTTGTCAGGCAACTACAGGTCAAAGGATCGATCTCTGTAGTTGGAACTGAGTCCCCTCTTACCATCTCCAGCCAAGTGTTTGTCCCTGCAGCACTCTGTCCAGAAAAGGAGCAAATTTTCAGAGGTAATCAATGCACAGCCCCCATTCATGCCATAATCTCCTTAATGAGAGGATAGGGGATCTCCTTTTCCAGAGACTGAATCAAGACTGTGTTTATGTCATTTTCTATCTTCTGCCTGCTGACATCAACTCCCAGTTTCACTGTAACTTCATTCTTTGTGGGATCTCTGTGTGGAGTATGTAAATATTTTAATATTAAATATTTGAGGCTAGAAGTCATAGATAGTATTAGTTTTGGATTACTAGCATGTGCTTTAATTGCTTCATGTCCATTTTGTGTTGTGCAAATTCTTTAATGTCCTTTTTTTGCCATGCAAATGTTGTCTTTGGGAACATACAGAGTGATTCTACTTGGCCAGCAAGATCTGATTCTTTGGAGGATCTTTGTCAGTGTTTTTGTTCTGTTACCTTTTGTCTTGTGTTTACTATTTGCCTTCTAGCCAAGGTTAGACATAGGCTATCTTTGACTAGCCTGTTGATGGAGAAATGTTAAATATGTAGTTTTATATAAAGATGATCTCAGTTTTATTCCCTTCACAAACTTGGTGAACCATAGCCAAGTACAGGGGAGGCATGCAGTAAAGCCAATTGCCTCTGGTACTGCTGGAGGTAATTCCTTCTGTGTTTTGTGGGAGCAAAAGTAGTCTACTCTGGATAACATGGCCTCACCTGTGCTCTCCTTTTGTTCATCTCAGTTTGGGTTCTATGTCAGGTATTTGTGTTTTGCTTAATTAAATTGCTGTCTCATGCTATTTTAGAGCAGCACTCTCATAGTCAATATAGGTTATCTCTATACCTTGTGTTCCTAGCAGCCATAAGGATTCAGTAGACCAAATACTAACTTCACTGGCACCTACATAAGCCAGTTTTATCCAAATTCTCCTTCCACTGACACCTGCAGAAAGCTATTGTTTTCAATGAGAAAGCACAGGAGTGGCTGCAAGAAAGGACTGGGCCTTCTAATTGCAATTTAACAAGTCTATTGTATATGAATCAAAGAGACACCAGCTCAGTCTCCCATACTGGTGACATTGATGGGATGCTAATAAACACCAGCTGCCTTTCTTGGTGTGGAGCTGTGTGGTGTCAACTAGATGAAAAAGTTGGAGTTATTTATATATTTCTTTTCACTGAAGTCAGCAACTCTGACGGATACCCAGAAGGGAACAGACCTGCTGAGTAACAAAGGGACATTCCTTGTGGTTTTTTTTTTATTTTTTTAACATAGGCACTTTCTTGAATGTAGAAACGCACTTTGCCATTGGTGATGACTTATTGGCACTGCAGCCGCGTTCTCTGTTGGATGTGGTACTGTGACAGTCACTGCAGCTTTTTGGAATTGACAGTGTAATCCCATGGTTGTTATCTTTCCTGACTTCCTCGTCATTCCAATTTAATCACTTGTAGGTATTTCTTGTGTTACTGTTTCTTTCCTCTTCAGGCATCCTGTTCCTGTGGGAAGAGATCTGTACTTTAAGGGTCAGAGCTTCTCAGATTAAAGAAGGGGGAAGGAATCTGCCTCTGTCAGTTTGGTAAGGGGCTGTATTCTCTTTAGAGACTGCAATAAAAACCCTTCTTTCTGGAGTCTGTCACCAAGGTGAATGCTGGTGTGTGTCTGCATGGCTGTAAGAGAGGGAGCTGGCTTGCTCTGCTCCCCTGGCTGTTGGAGTGACCTGCCAGGAGAGAAGTTACATATGTACAAGGAGGAGAAGCTGCTGTTGCACGATTTAATCGCCTGATGTTGACTCAGATAGGTCCTGACTGGAGGTCAGTTGTGACGTGCAGCTGGTAGGGTGGGATTTGACTGTTGGGAAGAGAAAAATGCCAGCCCAGATTCTTCAGCGTTGACAAAGTGGATGTGACGATTTCTCCCCTCCAGCTGCAGCAGCTGCCTCTGTGCTTCCTACTTTTCTGCACACAGTAGGAGAGCAGACTGTGAAGCTACCCTGTCTGGACCCTCAGCTGAACTAGATGAGACTTAGCTGAGCTTTCTCAATGGTGCTTGGGCCATCCATCCTCATAAAACTTACCTTTCAGTGTGCCTTCCAGTCTGTCTTCTGCATGTTGTGGTTTCCTGTGGAGGTCATGGCTTTTCCAGCTCTATTTTATTGCAAGATGGAGTGTGGGAACTCAGGGGAGAGGCTGTCAGATCTCCATTCCTGGAGATCTAGGATTCTTCACTTAGCTTTGAAAGTGTAGCCAAATCCGTGTGAGCTTCTGTGACAGCTAATTGCTACTGTGGCCTTGTTTAAACTCTTCCCCCATCCTCCTCATGGCCCAAGACCAGCCCCACTTCCCACACTACTGCCTTTCCACAGTCTTCTTACATGGAAATAGCTGTGTGGGGAGTGTGCTCCCTTCAGGTAATTTTTGCTGCACAACATCATCTCTTTGCTGTTCTGTCAATAGCATGCAGTTTCTGCAGAGTGTGTCAGCAGCTCCTGCTTAGGGAACATTTCTGAGTGTAATACATCTTGGTTGATACTGTTGCTTACAGTAACTGAAAACAGCAAATGAAACAGGACTTCCTAGGACTGATGGGAAGGTGTGAGAGANCCCCCAGCTAAACACAATGTTTAGTGAATAAGATGATGTCTTTACAGTACTCAGCTTGTTTTCACTGCCATCATTGGTTTGATCCAAGCTGAAGCATATTAATTTTGTTAGCCAGATTTTGAGAGGTGCTGTGTCAAATTTATTATCATTTCACCTGCCTCCGTGGAACTGCAGGCTCTGTGATCAGTGGATCAAGACATGTGCCTCATTTCATTGTGGGTTCTGTGAATGTCTCTGTGCCTTCTGCAGACATGCTCCTTAGGTTCTCTGCAATGAAGAACAGGACAGATCTATTTGTATATCAGCTATCAGGACAACAGGACACTGAATACACTTTTATGAACCTGCTGTTTTTGCAAGTACTATATGTTTGTGTATACATGGTTCTGATCCTTCTGTCTTGGACAAATCTGATCTTATCCTCATGTGTAAGTAACTATTCATGATAATGTACATTCCCCACTAGAGAGCCTGTATGAAGGACCTCTTGAATAGTCACAGGGTAAAACAGCCTCAAGAGCAGAACCTTGTTCACCAGAGGTAAAGTCTGCGGGTGTAGGGAACTCATCTTGATACTCTCAGATTCATGCTATAGGCGCAGAAGTTCTACAGCCTGGTTATCTTAGCATGTTATTTTCCCTTTGTCTCTGACCAGCCTTTCCCTGTGCTACTTGTTTTCTTGGCTCAGAAGACTTACACACATCAGTGCATTGTATCACAGAGGTATCTAGAGGGGAAGCAGCTGCTCTCTTCTGATTTTTATCCTGAACTGCCCCACTGATAACCAATTGCGGCTCAGTTGCTTCTATTAGCTATTTACCTAAAATTGAGCTGGCTAATGAAAATGTTTCTAATTAATACGAGGCAGATTAAAACTCATTACAGCAAGGTCGTCAGTAATGAGAGATAATCAGAGCACAAATGACCGAGCTTGGAGTAAAATTAAGATGGGATACAAGCAGGCGATCAGTGCTGGTTATGCATGCACCAGACAGCAAGGGTAGGGTTCAGGCAGGTGGCTGCTGATGCTTTGCCCTACAGTTCAGAAACACTGCTTCCTGCTCTCCAGAGCAGCTTGGGGAATGGCTGGTCAAAGAGGTGGACCTCAGCCTAGTGTAAAAATGTTTTCTGAACCAAGTGGCATGTCACACTAGTGGTTTGTTGGTAGGCCAGCCTTCAGTCACCTATACAAACCAAGTTGTGAATAGGGGTTTTAGCAGGAGGACTCGGGAGTATGTGTGGCACAGGTGGGATGTCAGCAGTTGGGTGTGCTTGTATGTGGAAGTTCAGAGTCCTGATGGTTCTCAGGGTGTGGGCTTGCATATCTGTTCAGCATAAAATGTGTTGGCCTAGATTTGGAAGAGTCTGTTATGATCTCCAGGGAAGTTTTGCATGAATTATGAAATATATTTGCTTTAATTTCAGCTACCTGTAGCACTACTGATACAAGGCCACAGCACCAATGCTAGATTTCAGCTATCTGTAGGCCTACTGTCTATATTCCATAAGTACCGAGTTTACTGACTGTCCTGCTAGTTGTGCGTCTCCTTGTTTTTGTGTTTATGAAACTGGGAAGTTGTCACTTTAGTCAGGAGGATCATCTCCATCCTTAATCCTTTCCAAACTATAAAGCTCTTTCTTCCTTTCTGTCCCACTGGCAACCAACTGTTGTGCCAGAATTTCTGAAGGATCTTATTAACTTATACATAACTCACACAAATAACAAATTACTAGGTAGTGAGGTACATTGCACCAGGACTTATTCCAATTCCAAAGGTGGGGATTATCCATCATGGGCAATATGATCAGTTAGTATTGGTATGAGGAAGCATTGAATGGCAAATATCTAGTGTGCCTAGGAATGAGCTTTTGTAAAAGGTAAGTAGGAAAGATAATACAAAAAACAGGCAATAACAATTCTGTTTAGAGTTGTGTGTCTTCTTGCAGCATCCTTACTGCCAGTCAGTTTGATTACCAGGCTCCTAGCGTCAGTGAAGGCTGTAGTAGTTTATATTTACTGTATGCTTATTCAGATTAATTGAAAGAGGAGATAACAGCCCCTTAGACAGAACTACACTGTCACTGAAATGGGTTCTATGTTTTGTATTGCTGTCCTTAAAGCACCCAACTACCCTATTCACTTGGGGTGAATAGGTGGGCTTGTGCATGGGGCACCAAATGTGAGGTTTAGGACCTCCAGGTGCTCTAGGCACCCACACTGTCGGATTATATTCTTCTTTAAAAAGCCAAGCAGCAAATAGTTATTATAAAGTTATTTATTGTAGAAGCACATCAGTCTCAAAGGCAAAAACAAAGCAAAGCAATGGCATATCACATGGCATAAAAGCAAGTGGCAGAAGCAATGGCAAAATGCAGGTGGCAAAATGCAATGGCATAAAGCCACGGCATAGAGCCCCTGCTCTCCCTAATACACATTCCTTTATAGAAACTTCCCAACAAGCTAAGATGCAAGCTCGGATCACTACTTCTTAACCTATTAGAATTCTAGTTTCTTAGACTATAGACTACATACATGGCCTATCTTGTTCTAACTGAAAAATGTAAGCAATATTCTTAACTCTAACTCTATTATGTCTGAAGCTAGGTTCTTGGAGCCTCGAAGGAAACACTAGTATGTTTTTCAGCATTCACTAGAACGTGTACTACTTCTCAGGCATCTAAGACCTTTTACTTACCAGAAGCACTTAAAACTTGTTACATTTACTTACTTACTTGCCTCCCTCATGTGACAACCTAAACCTTCACCTCTGCCTTATGTGTGAGAGGCCTAACATACTTCAGTCCATCTAAAGGCTTTAACTCAATCCCTGCATTCTGATCTCTCTCTGAAGAATTCAGAGAGACTCCTGACTTACTGACTCCAGCAATTCACATCACCAGTAGCTGTATCCTTTTTAACCATCTTTACAGATATTTTGGCATGGCCACTGATTTCAGTTTCTCACTATGTTGAATAAAGTGGACATCTTATCATTTTACTCTGGTTTGTGCCGTCCTTGTGGTCATCTAAAGCTGTTTCTACAGTTTTACTAGTCCTGTGCATATGACCCAGTCATCATTGGGAGTGGAAGAGAAAAGGACTATGATCAGATTTCTTTCCTATATTCTCTGACATGTCTATTCTCCCTACCCAACTGTGTTTTGGGGATACCCACCACAGAGATGATGACATCCTCTTTTCCCTCTGTAGGGAATCCAAATGACAGCCTGGCTCTTCCAGTCCAGTCTCCTACTGCAGGCATTTCTGGAAGAGTGTTCTTGTCCGGGATGGCTGACAGCATATATGCTTGGGATGCTTCTACCCACTGTGTGCCACAAGTTTCTTCCCAGCATCCCAAAGGCTTAATATGAAAGATCATAAGCAGCAGCTCTTTGTTCTGTGGAAAGAAAGCAAGAGGTCATCACTAATGTCACAAGTCCTTCGAATGGCAGGTAATTTAGTGAGTACGTAAGACTCTTGGAAACAGGCTGACCTCAGCAGAAGATTTAACCAGAATTTGGGAGTGGGGTGCACCAAATAGGTTCTCTGGAGGTTTTAATAATGTTTGTATTCTCTCATTGGGGCCAGACAGTAGGGTAATTTTTGTCTTGATGCTTTGAGCAGTAGTGTTTAAAGCCCTTTAGACATTTTATTACCTGTAATGTTCTTATGAGTCTGTAAAATGGAGAGTAGCGATCCTGAGTTTTGTAAAGAGCTTTGTAAAAGCACTTTTAGAGATTAAAAGCTCTGTATAAAATCAGGTATGGTTGTTTTATCATGAATATCTGAAACCTTTCTGAATTCCATTAAGCTCTTGGCTTCTTTATCTGCTGATAGTGAGTGCCACTGGTTAATTCTGTATTGTGCAAAATGGGATGTAAAAAAAAACCAACTTAAAAATGGTTGTTTTTTGTGGAATGCCCTATTATTTGTGGGTTTTTGATAGTTGGAAATAGGAATGGGAGCTTTTTTTTTTCATTATGGCATACAACTTTTCTCTCCTATGCACCAACTCTCTGTAATCTAAACAGTCTCCTAACATTTCAAATCTCTTTTTTAATAGACTCTTCTATATGACATGGCCATATTTTCCCTGTCTTTCTCTGTCCTTTTTTATTTATCTACCTCTTTTTTTGTGATAGGATGTCTAGAATCCAAGGTGGGGTTGTGCATTCAATTTATAGAATACTGTTTTGATATTTTTAATATTTTCATCTTTTTAATCACAGTCAAACAGGGATTTTTTTTATTTTCCTGGCTCACTCTGTGCATTGTACAGGCTGAGCCATCCCCAAGAATGTGATACAAGTGTTGGATGGTTCCAGTTAATTGAGAGCCCAGCAGTGTGTGCGGGGAGGACAGACTGCATCTCCCAATATGTGTAACCCTGCAGCCATCTATGCTGAGGTTGAAATCACCCACTGTATTGATTTTTCACCTGTTGTTGGTAGGGACTTGGCAGGGCTTATTTTTCCATAGTGAATAATATCTCTTAGATCTCATGGAATTTTGTCACTGCACTATTTTCTCCTTTGCCAGATCGCTAGCAGGAAAATTAAACTTTGGTGTAAGAATGGATATAATGGGACACTTTGCTGGTTGTTTTTGACAGTAATGAAGGTCAATCCTTTTATAGCAGAGAGCTCCTTCTGCCTTCTGTGCATTACCTGGACCTCTTCCCCTTTTCATCATGTTTCCAGTACTAGTTCGTCCACCCTGGCAGTAACAATGAATGTAGGTCCTAAGATAGACAAGGCAGGATCATCTGATCTAAAAATGCTCAGAGCAGGTTGAAATGAAACTGTAGTGAAAACAGCACTAAATGTTGCAGCCTTGTCCTAATTGGAGTGTCTTCCATTGCTGCTGTCTGTAGTGCTGGGTTTCTGAGCTGGAAATGGGATAAAATGAGCAAGTGATGTTCTTGTATCTCCAATAAATACTGAGTTTTCCTTTCATTCTTTGTGAGGATATTTATTGAAAGTCACTGGAAAGTCCCAGTAAATACCTCTTTTTCTAATACCTCTTTTCTATTGGTGATTGTATTAACAAACTCACAGTATTTTGGTGGACTGGTGAAGAATGATTTTTTTTTTTCCCCTCAAAATCCCTGCTGGCTTTTTATCATTCATATCACATTTAGCTAGATGATTTTTAGTATTCTCTGTAATTATCGTCTCAGCTAATTTAGTTGATACAGAATTAAAGTTTGCAGGACTATAGTTTCCCAGATTAGTCTGGATTTTTCTTAAAAACAGGGCAACATTTATTCCCTTTCAGTCCTTTGCAAGTTAGCAGTTTTAATACGAGATTTCCTTTTATTATGGGTATTAGCACCTCAGCTACTTTTTGAATTAATCTCTAATTTTTATGTGATTGAAGTTTTCCAGGTGTTTTCTGGAGACACCTTTCTTGAAATACTGTCTTGGAGAGTGTATCTCCATTGTAAGCAGTGATGGGCAGGCTGTTCTCTGCATTCCTAATGCTCATGTCACATTTTGCCAGCTAAGAGTGTACCCTGGAGAGTTGGGATATCTTTTCTGAGGGATTTCATATGAGAAGTTCCTTCCACCACTTCCTTTACTGTCTTCAGTGGCCTTTCTGAGCACTTTTGCCACCAGGTCTGTCACCAGATATGAAATACTGCTGGTAGATTTTAGTTTGAGTATTTATTTTATTCTAAATTAATTCCTTTATTTTTAAGACCAGATTAGCACCTGCCAGTTTATGACATCTGAACATCTGATGTTCTGATGAGCAGTTCTTTGCCAGTAATCTGTGTGAGTATAGGCTCCTTCAAAAGCAACCAAATTACTTGAGAAGCTAGGTCTGCTTGTACATCAAGCATAAATTAAAATATATCCCTTCGCAGCTCTGTTTGCTGAGTATGTGCTTCATCCCAGAGATGCCTCCTCTCCACACCTAAGAGTTGTTACTTTCACAGTTTTAATAATCAGTGTTAATCCCAGTTTTAGTGGGGTTTAGGTAAAGCAGAGGAGTCTGATAGCCATGTGGGCCAATGTAGAATTTGTCCTGCTAAAATTTGGAGAAGGAATTTGAGACAGAAAGAGATGCCTCTGTGGACTGAGGAAAGAGTGTATACACAGACAACATTTGTGAACTGAAGGGCTTTCTAATGGAAGCTTATTCTTGATATTCCTTGGTACATGAAATGCATCCTTTCTTTGTAGTGTGCTCCTAGAGGTGATGCATACCTATGTAAAACTAGGTTTTGTTTTCAGCTCTTTTCTCTGATAAAAACAGTGTTCAAAGTATTTCTTGGGCAACAAAGAGAATCTTGAAGAAAAGTTATGAGCCATTCTAGGGATTTCCATTTACCTTGCATTTTCTTCAGGTTGGAACAGAAAAGTGAGCCACCACTACTGGACACTGTAGAAGGAATGTGACACTCTTACTTTGTCTATTATTAGGGGAATGTAGGCTGTCAGAGAAAAAAGTGCTGGATCTGGACTGTGACCTATCTTGGTGAGACCCAAGAAAATAATAGAGATCATTACAAAAGTTTTCTTCTAAAAAACCTGATCTGGTTGATAAGAAAAGAGTCCTTGGAAGCTGTATTCACAGTCCTGCTTCATGCTCGCAGTACTTCTGCCTCTAATGCAGACTGGAGTTTTGTAAGATGTAGGGATACAGATTTACTTTGAGACAAGTTGCTTGATCATCTTGTCTCTCTAGAAGTGCAGGAGCTCGAATTCCCTGGCCTAGCCAGCCAGGGCATCTGTCTCTTAGGAGTTTAAGCCAAGCCAGTTGTGAGAGCATTGTGGAAGATACCTGGCAGGGAGTTTTGTTCTGTTTTGTTCCTGGAGCCCTGTGTAAGGATCCTCTTTTCCAGGACTGCTGCATCCATGAGGCCAACCAGCTTCTCAACAGTGTGGATAAATTTGTGAGAGCAAAAATTTCCTCTCACCTTGTGCTAGAGGAAAGAGGGGCTATTGCCAGCTCCTTCTCAGTAGTAAGCCAGATGTGAAGATACACCCTGTATGCAACTGTGTCTACAACCAGTTGCATTTTTAGCTACATGAGTTTTCCAGCCTGTTTTTTCCAGCTCCTTTGGGAATCCATGTGGTGTGGATAATGCACTGGAGCCAGCACCTCTACCCTGAGCTGGCTTCTTGGCCTGACACCCAGCATAGCACTGCAGCCCTGGGTTGCTGCTGCTCTTCCCTGCTCATGCTGCAGCCTGGAGTAATTTGATGGGCTCCTGTTGTGCGTGGAAGATCGCAGGGCCCTGTGCTGGCCTGAGCTCAATGCTGGGAGCTCAGTGGGTTTCTTGGAACATATCTGTAAAGAGCCTTGCCCCTCTTTCCTGCGGGTGCCTTTGGCACACCTGGAGGTGTGTGGCTGGCCACCACTCTCCTTCACTGCTGGCAGGGGTTTTCCTCCGCAGCTGGAGGCAGTGGATAGAGGGTGACTATTGAAGCTGCAAAAAAGCTGTTTTGCTGTGATGGGCTGCACTCCTAGTGCTGTGACAAACAACCTAGCTGCACTGGCTCCCTCTCTCCCTTTCTCTTTTATCCCATTACTCGCACTCTGGTTTTCTTGCTCTCTCATCTTTTGTTACAGCTTCCTTTCCTTGTTCCCTTTTGGCCTGCTTTTGTCCTTGCTGCACACAGGGAAGGAGAGCAGCGAAAGAGCCAGAGCAGAGGCTTGTTACAGCAGGAGCTTCAAAGCTGTTGTGTAAAATGCAGGAGAATGATGTGGGAGACCTGAGGCATACTCATGGGTGTTATTTGTAGCCTATATATATGCGAGTTTTTTTGAGCTGGCAGTATGCTGGGGGAAGCTCACTCACCTAGCATGAGTAACGCTTGTCCATATGTGCCCACCTAGGAAAATGCGTGTGTATGTGCGTAAGCACGTGTGCATCAAACTGTCAAGCCTCACACTGAGGGCAAGACTTGCACATTTGGATTTCTCCTCACACTCCCCTAGGCCAATGTTTCATGCACTTGCAGCTCAGCACTCAGTCTGCCCCTGACACATTCCTAAGTGTGAGACACTCAGCCTGTCCCATGATGTGACACAGCACTGCTTTGCACAGAGAGCAATCATATCTACTGAATGGCGTGGGTGTATGTGGTGTTCATGAATGTTTGTCGTATTGCTCCGTTTTGTCACGTACTTCAAGAATGTTGTGCAGATAAGGGCTGCAGACACAGGATTTGACCTTCAATGACTTCTGACGCGGAAGCCAGAGGAATGAGGAGACTTCATGCAGATTGGTGTCAGGTGTTAACAGGAGATGGGTGCGCAGTTATTTTTTGTTATTGATCTGCTTAGGTTTTATTAATGTATCAGGGTAAACTTATATGAAGCTCATTAAATATTATTCAATATAGCTGTGTCCTTGGCAGGAGGCTTTTCTAGTGACACTAATAAAGTGAGAATAAATCATTGTCACTGAAGGATATGGTGGCTGTTGTATTCTTAAGGAGCAAAATGAACCATTAAGAGCTGAAATACAGACCAGGCAAGTGGTTGGCAATAGGTTTTGTCATTTGGTAGTTGCATTTTAGCCACTGTGAGCACAGCTGGCAAGTCTTCTAACACTTAGTTGCTCAAAAGACTGTCACTGCAGACTGTTGGCAATGTAAGCAGTTAGACCCAAGACCTGACTGGACTGGAGGGATGTAATTTCCCCATGTGCATGTCAAAATGAGGTGAGAAAAATGAAGGACTGCCCACATACTGTCCTCCTCACTGCCAAGGAGAGATCTATAATTTTGATTTTTAACAGACTCTTCTGAGTTCCTGTAAGTTTATGGGATGGTATCTGTGGTTTTCGTCTCATTTTAATTCACTGCACTCATGCTAAGAATCTAACATAGTGGTTGTGGTCGTGGTTTTTGTGTTTTGACAAGGAGTTTCCAAACTGTGCATCATAGTGCAGAATCACAGTGACAAATAAATGCTGCCTTATGGCCAGACATTTTATTCTGTGCAAAAATGGACCAAAAACTAATGTGCTATTACTGATCATGGTGCCTATACAAACAAGTGTTGAAGCCCTTTATATTCTGGAGCATCTTGTCCTGGTCTGGTTTAGACCCTTTAAATCCCACCAGAGTCCTAATAATGAACTGACATGTTAGATGATGATGTCCAGAATCAAGAAAGGAAATCCTTGGTCTGCTTAAATATTGGACTAAAAAGATACATATGTGGACATGTCCATGTAACAGACAGCAAATGGGCTTGACTGATGTTCTGGTCTCTTTGCAGGTGCACCTGCGCTCTGCTGAGCGCCTCCGGGAGTTGTGCTGCTCTAACCGAGGCACCTTCATCAAAGTGGGACAGCACCTGGGAGCACTGGACTACCTCCTGCCTGAGGAGTACACCCGCACCCTCAAGGTGCTGCACAGCCAGGCCCCGCAGAGCACCAGGCAGGAGATTGAGCAAGTTATCCGTGAGGATCTGGGCAAAGAGGTAAGGGCAGCCATAGCCTGTGTTGGCTTCTCAGGCACAGCTAGAGGAAGGAAAACTGCTGTTTCTCAGTTATAAGAGATACCGAGGGGAGATACCCCTTCCTTGTTTGTGGGTGAAGGCCATGCGAGTTTTCCCTATCCATCAATGGGCATTATTGGCAGGCTTTGGTGAGGAGAAGATAACAGAGGAGTAAGGGTGTGAAAGGTGCCAGATGGAAGTGGCAGGACTCAGCAGAGCAGTGTACTCTATATGCCAAGATGAACAGGGTTGCTGGAGGTCAGGATGGAGGGCTGTGCCACACTGAGGAGTGGGAGCTGGAGGTATTGATGTTCAGGACAGAGATATATTGGCAGATCTCTGTGAGGGATGACTGCTCTCCCCTGGCTGCACTAGACCAATTCCAGCTAGCACTGACAGCCCTTTACTTTCTCGAGCCCCTAATTAACCCCCAAAGAAAATAATAGCATAAATCACTTTTGGTGCTGCAGTCAGGTAACGCAGTAGCTCAGGAGTCAGTGCCATCATTAACCCTCAGCAGCCCACAGCACTGAGATCAGTAGGTCATCAGGCAGGTGACTGTGTTCATTAGATATAAGGGATGCAACCACAGTAAATTACAGAGAGTGTTCTGCTACTTTGCATCTTGCTCTTTACAAGAAGTCCTCTCACATCCTAGCCCAGGTTGAGGAGAAGCATTTCAAGGATCATAGCTGACATGGTAAGGAGGGAGGCAGGAGGCAACAGTGTGCAAAGGTGATGGTATGGAAAGTGTGTGTGAGGGGAAGGAAAACAGAAGATTGAAGAAGGGAAGCAGTGTGTACATCTGTTGTTTCTCATATATAGAGGTTTTTGTGGCTGTTTTGGTTCTGGGCTGTCTGACTGTGTGGCAAGGAGGTGTGGGGGAAGCATGAGGTAAGTGAAGTATTTGCACCCAGTGGGTATATTATGGGCAGATTTGAATGGGGCGAGTCTGCCTATCTGTAGTTTAAGGGTCTACATGTTGTCTAGCCAGGAATGACCATTAATATTTCCCTACAGTTTAGTGGCAGGTTTAATGTCAGCCCCCAGTCTGCAACATGCTCCTCCTATTAGCATTCCATCCTTGTAGCATGGCTGGTACCAGCTGTGTTTCATAGCTCAGTGGATAGGTGGAGCAGAGCAGTCTGTCTGCTCCCTGCAGGCCTCTGCCTCCATGGGCTTCCATGTGGCAATCTCCCTTCCACAGAAGCTGTGGAAAGCCACCCCAAAATTAACCCACATTAAATTACCACACTAGCCACCTCTGACACAATTGTGTGGTGTGTCTTAAAGGCTGAAGTCAGTGCTTGGAGGTGGGACCTTTTCTCTCAAGTGTGTGTTCAGCTGCCACTGATAATCCCTGGTTTCTTTGTGCTTCTTGGGAGCTAGATGAACGCTCTGTGCCTCATTGATTCTCAGTGAAGCAGCTTGAACAGAGTCTCCACAGCAACCTTACCTCATACGATTCACTTCCTTCACATGGGCAGTGCTGGGCAATATTTAATTTTAAAGTTACAGAGGGAGGGAGGGTAAAGAAGGTAGAAGTGGGAAGAAAGTGATGTAGAGGAAGTGGTAACAAGAACGCAATGATAAAAGAGATAAATGAAGAGAATAACATGTATAAAAATAAAGGACCTTGTAAAACTAGGCAGTATTAAAAGCTGATGTAAATGCTGTATTAATAGTTACAAGGTACCAAATCAAGATATTTAAAACCAGAAAGGACTTGGGAGCCTAATGCACCAAAGCTGTCATTGCTGGAGTCTAGAGGGTTTAATAGGGTTGCTTCAGAAACAAATTTAATTCCAGTGTAGCTAGATCCTCAATGTATTTTAAATATGATATACTTAGCTGAAATATAAGTGGCAGAGTGGCAAGGTGGAATATCAGGGCAAAGAAGAATGTGGAGGGGGATCCTGAAATATTCCCTCCTGGGGCCAGCATCACACCTGGGAACTTGCAGGTGAATTCAAATAGAAGAAAAAATGGCAATGAGGGAACCTTTTCAGAGTGCCTAGACCTAGTCCTGCTGCTCTTGAATTCAGTGGCAAGACTTCCCGTTCTCTGGTCAGGCCCAAGAGCAGGGCTCTTCATATGAATCTTAAGTGTAGGCAAGAAGTAATTACATACAGCTTGGATCAGTGCAGAGCAAATGGGAGAAAGAGCAACTGGAAATACAAAGAGATACCTAGGGAGGAATGTGACAAGCTAACAAATTAGTCAAGAGCTTGCAAAAGGGCAGGAAGATCAAAAAAAGCCAATTTCATGTACAAAAGCATTATATTTTCAGTCAATTAGAAATAGTCTGCCTTCTGATGTGACTTGTTCCTGTGAATCTTATCACGTGCTTGGATGTTTGACAAATGTTTTGTGGGAAAACTGGCTTAAATGGAGACCATGCCAATGGGATGGATGTTTGATCAAAGACAGAGCACTTGTGAGGTGGATTTATGACAGTTCAACATGACTGTTGTCCCCACACAAACATACTTGATACCTTACTGAGGGGGTTCTCCTATTTTAGGCCAGCATCATGGCTAGGGGCTGGGAGCTGCAGCATGTAGCTCTGATGTAAAAGTGAATGGCATGTGTGCTGATGTGACACAGAAGCAGAAGCATCATATATGCTGACTAGTGGGTTGTCCTGTCCAACTTTATTTTTAAGTTCAGCACCAGTTTGTGTACCTGTCAGGGATCATTGGGATAAAAATAATCAGTAGTAAGCAAATGCTGGTTTTCTAATCTTAGCAGCAGTGGTTTGGATGAGTGATGGTGGGAGGTGATCATTCTCTTGAGTGTTATACGCAAGAGGTTGAGGTGAATGGGGTGGGATTCACAGGGTAACACAAGTAGTAGCAGTGGGAAAAGCTGCACAAGGAAGTCTTTGCAAAAACTGCTGGAAACAATCACCAGTGAGATCACAGAGCAAGAATCTTTTGGGAAGACAGTGGAAATACTGTAGGTATTGGGCTTGTTCTGGGTGTATTCCTTGGAGCAGTTGGGAAAAGCTGTGTTCATAAGAATGGGTGTTAAGATACGAACGAAAGAGTCCCTCCTACCTCTGTTTTTATCTTCCTTGCTTGAACAAGGTTCTGAAAGTGAAAAGGTGTCAAGCGTGGAAAATGAAAGCAAGCTGAATATGTTCTTTCTCTGCAGACCTATTAATGACTCAGGGAGAGACAGCTGGTTCAGCTAAGTGCTCTAACTCAACGAATTTGAAATGTGGACACCACACATTTAGGGAGAAAGTCTTAAAAACACAAAATCTTTGTGCTTAGAAACTAGAAAAGGTGGAAGAAACTTTGACAGGACTGGGATTAGGGACGTTTCCTCCCTCAGGTAGGTTTGTTGGAAAGGACTGTAATGTGGCTGTGGGATACAGGGATACTGGGGAGGTGATGCCACTCTGTTCTGATTAAGGGCATTTCACAGCATTCCTTGTCATAGGATGGAGTGGTTGCAGATGGACTTGTCAGGTTTTACAACCCCGGTCTTCCAAATATCCTTCATGCCTTTCTGTTGCCTGACTCCACTACTGTCCAGTGCATTCCCTAATACTCACTTCTCTGTTGCTGCACAGTGCTATCACAGTTTTGATGCTGTGACATCTCCTTGCTTCACTGTGTACTCTTCTCTATACCAACATACACTTTTACCTCTTTCTAGTCCCAAAAGACCTCCTTGTATTGCACATCCCAGTAGGCCATAGCCTAGCTCTACCCACTCAGTACCACTGTATTACTTCTGTGTACAGCAAGATGTCACTTTTTACAGACTATTGCTCATCAGCTTCCAGCCGATCCTTACACACTGGCATTTTTTAATCAAAGTATTGACCTTTTCCCTAAGACTTCTTATTCTCCCCCTTTGATATGTTTGTGTACTCCATACTCTACCCAGGCCTTAATTGATGTTGGAGGTAATTTTCCTTGGTGGGAGACACTTCCTTCCTCCCCGCTGTCACTCTTTCAGAAATATCCCAGTTTCTGCTCCTTTCTGGCAGGTTACTGTAGGGTAGGTTCTGTAGTCATTGCTCCTCCTCTGGTATGAGGTTGTTTGGTTGGGGATTAGGGCAAGGATAAAGTTAGCACCCCCCTAGCTGAGGGCAGTGAGATACCATGCAGGATCTTTCCCATGTTGATGGGGTGCTTGTGTAGTGTGGCTGCCCAGGTGCTATGTGTCCAGGCTGTCATTGCTTGTGGGGGTGATAGGCTGGGGTAAGGCATGTGACTAGCCATGGGAGTGAGTGTGTCTCCTTGTCTCTTGACTTACCTTAACATCTAACAGTTGCTGAAACTGTTGCAGAGGACTAGAAATGGTTGAAGCTGAGCAGCCTCGGATGTTATCAAATGAGGGATCCCAAGAAATCCTGACTGCAGGTATCCATATCTGTATACATACTTAGGCTGTTGCTGGTGAGTTTGCTCTATGGAAGGCTGAGGAAAACAGGCTCCACAGGGAGAGCACACCAGTGATTGAAAGTTCTGCTTGCAATGCTTGCTTTGTTCAAGAATGGGAGAAAAGGCTGGGGAGAGCTCAGATGTCAAGGCTTCTCTGCTGAAGCCAAATCATATAAAGGGTGTAAACAGATGGAAAGATAGTCATTTGGAAGGATGTCATTCTAGCTCAGCTTTGTGGAAATGCAGGTAATGCGAAGTAGTTTCTAATTGCTTGATTACCCAGCACCTCCAAGGAGTCCATCCGTTTCATCCACATTTAATTTCAGCTTTTACAGGTTGTTCAAGCACTGTTTTGCCTTTTGCAAGAAACCTCCTGCAGTAAAGGAGCTTGTTGACTGAGCAGGGCTGGATACTTCAGTGGTTTGACTGTGATTTATAAACAAAGCACATGTGGTAGAGGAACCTCTTGTGCTGTGATTTGTGAAGGAGAATGCATTTCCACAGTGATGTTTGGAGGATTCAGCCTTGGATTCCTGCTGTTGTACCTGGCACAGCCCAGTGCTGTGCAAGTAAGAAACAGATGTGTGTTGTCTCAGAACTCATTGTCCCTGCAGCAAAACCATGGCTAAGAAAAATACTCCCCTTTGTCAAATGTAAGTGGTAGAGACTAGACAATATAGAATTTTTGTCAAGTCTCTAAAGGGGAAAATAATGCCTAAAGATTTTTAGCTTTTTATATATTTTCCATAGATCTGTAGCCTTGTAGATTGCTAATACTGTATTGCTAATACTATTGACAGTAGCTCCTAGTACTTTTCCTACCCTTTCCCCTTATAAGCTAACCTCCTAACACATTCCTGAAATACTTTTAGTCTTACTTAAGAAGAGGACCACCAACAGGACGTTTTTGTTTTCCAACCAGAATCTTAGGAGACACAACAAGAAGTGGGATAGAGGAGTCCCTCTCTATCCAATGGGACAAATTCCAGTGGGGCAGTACCCAGGGAAAAATTATCTAACTAACTGCACTTCTAATTGGACAATATTTATTAGATATACTAATCAACTAACCTTATAAAAATTGTAGAATTACTGTATCATATGTGGTTTTTGCCATATTGTGTACCTGAAGGAGTTAAAGTAAAAGTTTGCTATTATATTATCATTCTAACATTGTTTGGGAAGTCTTCGTCTTGGCTTAGGAGAGGTATTCTCCATTTTAGTACTCCAGCTAAAACCCACTGGAGGCATAAAAGGCAAAGATCACAGCTTGAAATAAGAACAATTTCCTGGAAACAGCAATGAGATAAGAAAACAAACAATAACAGCAACAGAATTAATAATGAAAGGTATAAGACAGAGAAACTATTTACATGAAAAGCTCCTGACAATAAACAATACCTGACTGTTCGGTCCACCACTTTAACTTATTGGAAGGAACCCCTTCTTGGAAGAGAGTCCCTTTCTCCTGCCCGTGGCAATGGCATGAGGTGTTATCAAGTAACTTTAGGGTCCTAGCCACATCCCTCCTGGCTACTGCAAAAAATTAACCCTGTTGTAATGGAACTAGGGTGCTAGTTCACAAAGTTCCCAAAGTGCTTTTTTGGGTTGGTTACATGAAATATTATTCATCTGTTGTTGAAATGTACCCATATACACCTGGGAATATGGTGACTGCAGTGATGCCACATGGCCATTTGACAGGGAGGGATAAAAATTGTATGCCCATGTGTACTGCCATGGGAAAGACAGAGAATGATACCATAGCAAGGTGCTAATCCCCAGTGCAAGAGACTTCCCTGTCCTCATACTGTTACGAGAGTATGAGAAATAGTGGGAATAGAAAAAATTATTTTTATTCCTATTTCTGTATGAATTCTTGGTATAGTATGGCAGCCTTTGCTGTGCCAGTGACAGGAAGGAAGAGGGACTTGATTCCCTATCTTCTGTAATTGTTGATGAGCATTTTAAGCTCTGGCGAGACATGTGCTTATTTCTGATTTGCAGAATGATTCAAGTAATGCTCAGCCCTGTGGGAGAGGAACTAGGCCTTCAGTAGGCTGTTGGGTATTAACACTGTGTGTCCTACAGCATCCAAGTTATTCCCAAGGTAGTATGAGCCACTTTCTGTAACTGGCTCCATGTGGTGCTCTAGAGAAGATTCATTTACTGTGCTGGATCACAAGGTCTTCATGTCATAATGAAAGTTGCTGCAGGTACTGTTACAGCTCCAGAAGGCCTTTTCCCAGGTGAGCAGTGTTGTCTAACCCATCCAGGATGCCAGGACATGTGCCTCTTTCCTCCAGTGTTGCACAGTCTTGTGGCTGCGTGCTGTGCCCAAAAGCATTGATGTATGGCACAGTGCACAGTCCCTTGTGTGGTTGCTTGTGGACTGATGCTGAATGGCTTTGCTGAACACCCAGGTCTCCTGTAGCTTGTGAACCTGGTTGTGTCCTAAAACACCTTCTCCAGCAATGCTGTGCTATGCTGGTCTGTGAAGTCCATCACTGTGCACTACATCGCTAATGGACTCAGGGGAACTAGATATTGGTCAGCAAGAGCCTCTTGCCTGCTATGGGTGTTGTCAGTCACAGGATATCTCCTCATTCTGCATTACCCTCCATTACCCACCAGTGTGGAAGCTGAGCTGTGGTGGCCATTACTCGGACAGTGTGAGGGGCTAGAAAGTGGGACAGGAAGATATGACCCTTCTCCCACTGCTCTGAGTCTCTTGCAGTACACCCGGCAGGGCTTCCAAGCAGACGTCAATAAAAACCACATTTTTATTAAAACTGTAATGACGAATAAAAAACCTTCACATTTCTTTCAATAACTTGGGATATAAAAAAGAGATTTTTATCTATTATTAAAAGGATTTTGGCCATAAAAAGGTAATTTAAAGAGTCTGAGATGGATGGCGAGTAGCATTAATGTCACCCAGAACAAATGGTCCTGCATTACTCAACTGAAAGGCACAAGTGGCTGTCTGCAGGTCCTGCTGCTGCTGCAGCCTCTGGTGTGCTTGCCCTGCCTTGCCTCTGGTAAAAGGCCCCAGTCACTGGCAGATCCCAGTGTGGCTGCCTCTACACTGAGCTCTTGTGTGGCAGCAACTGTCTAGAACTCCTGCTCCAAGGACAGATGGGAAGGCAAACAGAGAGCTTTATCTGGCTCAGATAGTGACCCTTGCTTTGTTTCTTGTGTCCCTGCCCACTCTGTATGCAAGCTCCAGTGCTACTGATCCTTACTGTCATGCCAAGGACAGCCTGGTGTCCTTACTGCCGGGGGAGCTTTCAAAGAGGTTACTGCCTCTTTCCATGGGTTTTCTCTCTATTCAGAGCTCTTGGGAGAGTTTGGCTGGGTCCTGCTCATGGCGGCCTCTTCCTAAGTACTCTGGGCCTCATAGTCTAAGAGAGGGAAGGTTTTGAGTATAGATGAGAGGATAATCTCCTTTGACTTCTTTCAAAATAGTAAGATTTACAATATAGGAAGTTGGACAGTATATTTTTCTGAAGAATTGTTTGGCGGGCCTTCTGTAAGGAAGAGAAAAACTTCAGATCAGAAAGTGCAATGGGAAATGGCCTGGTAAGGAATAGTTCTGAAGTGGATGCTTAGTGACATTTTTTTGCCTTCAATTTACAAATTCTTTAGGTGCCTGGGGATTGGTGTATCACATATCTGCATGGAATTTGTTGGCTCACTGTCTGTGCAGATGGTAAGCTATGTTCAGTACCGTTTTCTCAGAGTTTTGATTACACCTGCAGTGTTGCATTGAAGCAAATACATCTTGGCTGACAGTACACACAACAGCTGTGTCAGGCTGTATTCAGTGTCCACATCCTGCAGAGGTGGTGGATGTGCTGCACAGCAATGCTCAAGCCATTGACAGAAAACACTTCTCAGCATGTGGGTAACTCTTCCAATTCCAAACAATTACGGGAAATTGCAGTCTGTAATATTCTGTATTAATAGTCTTTATTCTTGCATATGGAAACTTTTTTTTTCAAATGTGTATTTCCTTTGCTTAGCAATCTCCAGACATTTCTGACACAGCAGGATCTGTGTAGGGGCAGAAGCATTGAGCTGCTGTGTGGAGGGACTGGCTTCTGTTTCAAAGCCCACTGCTGATACCCTCTGAAATATTCTTGATGATTTGATCTTGACACAGGCTGGGTTTACTATGCCTGATTCTTCTCAGAGAGAGTGAAAAATCCTGTCATCTGCCTGCCTACTGATCTTTTAATATTCTACTTGATGCTGCCTAGTTATTTTCTCCCAATTTCTTTCAGAATTTTACATCTGCACAGTCACTTGGCTCTTGACCCATCAGAAACATGAAAACATGATGCAGCAAGTCAGGCAATTTTTGGCAATAGGTTATTTGTAGATGAAACAAATGACATAAGATGAAATAAGGAGTTACAGGGCCTAACCTTGACATATCTTTATTTTTCTAACACATAGAATGGTCACATAGAATTTTTGCAAATTTATAAGCTGTATGGTGATCTAATAAGTTCTGTTTTATGGTACTTCTGCAGTCTGTCTGACAGGCAGCTCTTGATTTTATGGAAGGGTGCTGAGCCATAAAAACCACTTCAACTCTGCTTTCAAGTTTTCTTCCTTGTGCAAAAACTGCTAGGAGCATTGGAAATTCTCCTTATGAGATGCCACACACTCAACATGCTTTTATGTTTTGAGGATTGAGGCAAAAATTGGGATCTGAGAAGTCTCAACGTTCTTTACACCACTAGTGAGAAAAGTGTTTGTTCCTTATAGGCAGACCAGCCTGAGGAAGTTTTCTCATGTTATGTTTGTGGCCATAAGGCACATTTTGCACTTGTTTTCTGTAAGCTTTGCAGTATTTAGTTTACAGGATGTGTAGTTCAGAGCCAAACCTTTGAAGCTGTCTGTGACAACTGAAGAACTGAAGTAAACTCACATGACCTATTGCTTGTACCAGGAGAGCTCAGCTGAAGCAAACCTACAAGTTTCTCCCTTACAAAGCTCACATAACCACTGCATCTTAAATTTACAAGTTCTTGGAAAAGGCTCTTCAGCACCAATCCTTCCAAATTTCAAATTATTAGTAGAAAATTTACATTAGTTAGCTCATTTTGGATAATGAATGAAACCGGTGGTATCAGTTGCACGTGGAGAGCAAAGCCAATTTTCTCAAGCACCTTATTGGATGTAGCTGATTGGTTCAGGTCTATTAACTGCTATTCCCATTTATCAAGAAGGCTAGAAGGAGGCTAGAGCAATTAATATTACCAGGGCTTGTTAAGAGGGGTATAGTAAAGAAGTCTCTCCATGTAACTCTGTAAACTGCTAATGTCTTTGCTCTCGCTGCCAAGAAAACCTGTAAGCCAATGCCTCCTCTCCCGGTCCATCTTCTGTCCTTTGGACCATAACCTAATCTCTTCCTCTTATATTTTTTTTTTCTGTTTTGTTTGAAAGAGGTGTGAGGCTGGTTCTTAATGGGATATCCTGGCCAAGGCGTTTGCCAGTCCCTTGCAGTCATTAAAACCAGCTCAGGAATTACAGATTTGCTGCTCCAAGATAAACATTTCAGACAGTGGGTGGTTCTCAGTGAGTGAGCAGGAAAGAATGGAAAGATATGGAGCAGACTGGTTCTGTGGGCCTTACCTCTCTAATGACTACCTAACCATAGCACACTGATTACAATGTGTTGTACTGAGTGTCTCCAGTGGCTTAGTATCTTGTACCTGATGAGGGAGAAAGTGCAGCCTGATCACTCTCGGATACTGTCTCCTGGCTTTGCTCTCCACAGGACAGGTTTGAAGTGGATCTCAGTACTTGGTCCCTATTTGGTGAGGTGAATCCTGGGTTGTAGTGAGGTGCATTTTGAGATGTTAAAATAGATGGAATCCACTAAACTGTTTATCTGCATCCACAGAAGCCCAAATATTTTGAGCTATAGGAAACAGAGCTGCATACCAGTTAGTGTTTAGAGGCTTCCTGTCCTGCTCCTATTCCAGAGGCTGACTTTGTTGCTCCATTTTTGAGCTGCATCAGCCTGAGGAAAGGTAGAAAGGCAGTTGGATTCTGGCTTTAGAATAATGGGTTGCTAGATTGTTTGGAAATGCATGTGAATTAATCAAAATTACCCCCCAGCTTTGTTTCCGTAGCCCACTTTTGTCTTGGTAACAGCCTCTAGCAGTACACACTGGGGATGACAGAGAACTTACATTCAAGCTGTTTACTACTGTAGCCTGGACTGTCAGCCCTTCCCTTTGCAGTACTTGTCACCCTGCAGTGGCAGCAGCAATGCTAGGCCTGTAAGTGTGGTTGATTTATGTTAACTGTTGAAACAATAATGTTTAATCTGTAAAGTGCTAATCTATATTTTATGTTGATTATGAATAGGCCAGCTGTGCCTACTTTCCTATTCATAGAGTTTAGTGAACAAGCCTGTTTCAAAGGCTGGGTTTGGAGAGTAATTTACATGAGAGCAGACACTGCTTTAAGGAAAGTAAATCAGCCGGGTTACACCAGTGAAGCAGGGATTTGGTAGCCCTGCACTAAGATCTGGGGGCAAGGAAAAAAAACACGGGAGGAAGAGGAGAAAGACAGGTAATAAATGAACTGTAGAAGGAGCTGACAGATCAGAGCAGACATGTGAAAAGTAGGGGAAATACGGTGAGGAGAAGAAAGGAAAAGTTGATATTCAGAAGAGAGATTGATAAGAAGGAAATAGGACAGGATATGGCTGGTTTAGCATAGGACTTTCCGAATCAGTGCAGAGAGCTCAGGGCTCCATACATAGGGTCATTAGGGATGACCTAATGCATGATGCTAGTGACACTATTGCCCAAGTCAGTTGTGGATTTAATTTGTCATGCAGTTGTCTCTCTTGAGGGACTTTTATTGATCTCTATGCATTTTTTTCCAAGAGTTGGCTGCAAAGGATACAAACTCCAGGGCCCCATCCAGACCTCTTTGTAAGTTATTCTACCTTGGCTTCTGCTTAGTCTCTGGACCTTGGTCTCTGTGGTGTGGACTGCTGAATAGCTGTGTCTTTCACATTGACTTATCTGTCATGTATGCTGGTGTTTCAATATCCCATCAAGGCACAGTTAACACCAGTAACTGGCTTACAAGCTTTACATCTTCGGCAGAGCTTTACTACCTTTTAAGCATAATTCTTCTAAAGTAGTAACCTTATTATATCTCTTTCTTGATACCAGTTCAGGCAGGGCTGCCCACATCTGCCGGACTGCATGTGCTTCTAGGTCCACCTCAGATCCGTACTTCTACTTCCCTGTTTTATTAATCTGGGGCAGTGTTGTGCTTCAGTAAGGCTTCAGGCCTGCTGGTATCTATGTAATTATAACCAAAGCCAGAGGAAAGGGCAGAATCTGTCTGGGACTGGACTTTTCCCTCTGCATGTCATCATTGTACTGTGCCTCTGTCCACCCTGGTGAAAAGCTGCTGGATTGTCCAATGTTGCTTCTATCATTCCTGCTCTTTGTCCTGGGTGATGAAGATTATCAGAGAGCTGGAACACTCACTGGTGAACACAGGATAAGAGAGCTGAGGTTGTTTAGCCTGGAGGAGGACTAGGGGAGACATCATAGCACTTTCCAGTACCTAAAGGGGACCTACAGGAGAGTTGGAGAGGGACTTTTACAAGAGTGTGGTAGTGATAGGACAAAGTGGAATGACTTCAAACTGAAAGATAGTAGGTTTAGGATAGATATTAGAAAAAAAATTCTTTTCTGTGAAGGTGATGAGGTACTGGCACAGACTGCCCAGAGAAATTGTGTCTGCCCCATTCCTGGAAGGGTTTAAAGCCAGGCTGGATGGGGCTTTGACCAACCTGGTCTAGTGGAAGGTGTCCCTGCCATGGCAGGGAGGTTGGAACTAAGTGGTCTTTAAGGTCCCTTCCAACACAAACCATTCTAGATACTATAGAACAAAATTCAGTACTGTCCTGCACACACACTGCAGGAACTCTCCACTCCTTTTGCACACCCTGCCTCTGCAGGCACACAAACACCATCCTGGTCCTATTGTTCATTTGTCTCTCTGTGGATGGATTTTGCCTACCATTCCCCATACAAGCTGGACAAATGTCCTGCTCCACACTTCCTTTTTAACTCTGTGCTCAAGCCTTGGCACAGCTTCACTTCCTGACCAAATCTTTGTACCCAACCTCTTCCAAACATTCCCTCATCACACTCTGTATAGTCACATAAGACTGCCCATACACATTCCTCCCAACAACCCTCCTGCCTTGTCTTATACACTTCTTAGAGCCCCTAGGCTTTCAAAGCTGAATCAGGCATTTAAGATAAGGCACAGGTGATGCGTGTTCCTGAAGGTCCCCATTTATCCTCAGGCTCTGGCAGCTGCTTATTTCTCACAGGACTGCAGCTGTTGTGCAGACTTACTGTTGACAGGGCCCTTGGGGCATCTCTGCAGTCCTCTCAGCCTCCCTCTGTCTGCCTGTGACTAACATGGAGCTTGTTTGTTGTGGCTCCTTTTCTACACGGGTTTCAACCAGTGCATGGCAGGGATGTGTTTATATCTGGAGTCAAAATGGTCTTGGAAGTTCATTTTCCTCTGGGTGTTTTCTTAAATCTAACCTTCTTGCTTAAGTGCCAACTGAATCCATCTCTGTGGCATTTCGAGTCAGGCTTCATTTGGTACGGGTAAGAAATTTTTTACGTTGAGAACTACCCATCATGGTAACAACTTCCCCAGGGATGTGATAGAGACCTCATCACTGGAGATTTTCAAGATGTTACAATCTCTTCTAGGCTTCCTTTCCCATGAAAAGTTAAACAAGACTGTCTTTTGAGGTCCCTTCCAACCAGAGCTGTTCTATGATTTGATGATTATTTACAAATATTCTGTCTTTGCACCAGGCTGCTGGCATCTGTAGGGGTGATATATCATCATTTGGGAATGTGTCTTCAGGAATTCAGTCAAGGGGTTCTGTGTGTTGGGGACCTCCACATAGCTTACTACATGTGTGGCTCAAGAGAAATGGGACTTTTGAGGGGATGGGGGACAATTGGCTTGTTTTCACCTGACATTTGTGAGCATTAGCACTTGATGTCTAGTACTAGATTAGGACCTTGAAATGAGGTCAATGTTGATGACAAGGTCAAAACTGCAGGCATGCTTGATAGAAAGGTGACATTCTCTGTTGTGATGAGAAAGGGTTTGACTGAGAAGATTAGGAACTGTGCTTTAGCTTTGCTGAATGTGAACAGAGATATGACTGAGAAACAGGCTGAAATTGTAGTTTGGCTAGAAGCAGTCTGATGTAGAGTACAGAGCCAGAACTACAAGTCAGCAGAAAGGAAGTGGGAATTTTATGTGAGCTATTATCCAGATGCATTGATGGGGGTAGAGGTTGTGAGCAGAGCTTTGTTTAACATCTCCAGAAAGTTGGGAAAGGGATGAGATGAGCCAGCTGCTCAGATATATTAAGAGAGCCATTAAAAGAGCAGAAGGCTGAGGAGACTCTTCCCTTCCTTAGGAGCTACTGGGATGTTCTTGCTATGTTCGCACTTTCAGCTCTATTGCTTGGGAGCTGAAGAGCTGCAAAGAACACAGAAAACCTTCAAGATCTTAACAGAACAGGACTACTACTGCTCTACCTCAGCCATGGAATAAGAATCCCTTTGGGCAGATGGGATGCAGCAGAGTTGTCTTCTCCTGTGTTTCCACTGTGCACTGGTGTAACAAATGAGACCCTCCTTTGTTAGCAGGGGGGAAGAAAGAGAAAGAACACTTTCAATTAAAATACAAAAGGTGGCTGGGAGTGGAATCATCATGTGCTCTTGAAGGACTGTGATTCCAGTCTGTCTGAACAATTGACAAGTGTGGCTCCATCCTCATAGACATGAGAGATGCAGAGGAAGTAGTATTTCCCCAAAGAAGTCAGAGAGAAAAGAGTGGATTTAATGAGCATTGCTCAACTGGAAGAAAGAAAAAAGAGCAAATTAAATGGAGCATTTGTATGCACAAGGGAAGAGCAGGGAAGCATCTGCCCCATAGCCTGCACTGTTGGAGTGAATAAGTAGCTCACAAGTCACTATTTTCTTTTTCAGCATGATGGAATGGAAAGCAGACATGTTTATATATATATATATATACATCTTGGCTTTACTTTGCTTTGGTCTATGCATTTTGCATAGGCTATAAGATACTTACATCATGCAAAATAGAGTGCACATTGACATTGTTTACTGTGTACATGGAGAGACGATAGTTTTACATCTTCCCTTTCCATACAAGCATAGTTGTTGGTAAACTCTTGCTTGACCATTAGGATAAGGGAGCACAGGCTGCTGTTGGAGGCCAGTCACAGACAGGCTGGGGTGCGGAAATGGTTTAGGGTATCGGAAGATGACTAGCTGCACAAGATGTTATGTTCTGAGACGGAAAGAAGGAGGATGCTGAACAGGTCACAGGTCATTGTGCTAATTAACTGCATCTGGAAACAGAAAATAAGCATTTTCTCAATGTGCATGTCAATGTTAGAAGGACGATTAATCCCTTTGTTATCACTTGGGGATTCTGAGGAAATAGTTGATTCAGTCTTGCAAGGGTCTTCCACCTTCCATCTTTCTGCAGGGAAGTGAACTGTACTTGCAGCTTAAAATTACAGTGTAGCTTCCAACAGCAAAACCTTTCCCTTGGTAATGGACATTTTTGAGAAATAGAATTTCTTGGAATGTAATTCTGTGTATGAGATAATAGACATGGGGAAAAGCTACCTGTATGGAGTACTTTGACCAGGAATAATGTTCCCACACATACTGACGGATTAGAAACTTGTTTGGAGACATCTCTGCTTTGCTGTTTCCTTTCTCTGGTTTAATCTATATGCTTGTGCTGTCAAAGACGTTGTGCTACCCTGCAGATGATGTCTGGACTCTGCTTTCTTACAATTTAGCTTGATATCTGCCTTACATCAGAAGTCTATTGTCCAGTTTCTCTGCTTTCAGAGTGCTTTGTGAAACCGGCACCTGGACAAAGAGCAACCGAATCAAATTAAACATGGAAGAAGCTGTGGTGAAATGCTCTTGGAAAACCTGTAGAACTCCCAACTGTTGAAAGCATCTCTGGGTGCTGAGCTAATCTGTTAAATCTTAGTGTCCTGTATCTTTGGAAGGTAGTAGGACATCCCGTAGCTTAATTGGTGCAAAACATTTATCTCCTTGTGCCCGGAGGATGTTCCTGACCCAGTTATGTTCCAGTCTTGCCATGACAATTCTTGCTTTTGTTAGGCTGAATGTTGTTTGTTCATGGGAGCCATGGATAAGTGGCTCACCTTTTAGAGAGATGAGGTCCACTTCATACACAGGGTCTCAGGAGACATACATCTGCTCTGTCTGCTCATTGCTCTTACTGCCTGTTTTAGCTGTTACCACTGAGATCCAGGTTTTGATCTGGGATGAGTGATAGTCTCAGACAGTTCTAACTTGTCTTAAGGATTTGACTTAGGAAAACAAATGAATCTACCTTGAATGTGTCTGAGCACAGACTATTATGCAGACTTTTATTCCATCAGGGATGGAATAAAAGGTGCTTTTCCTCAAGGTATAGCTCTGTAATAATCAAAGGTACGATAGCAAGTAAAGTAGACTGATACTATTGCTGCACAGCTCAATGGATGGATGTGATGAACACAAGAGTGGCTTCGTGTCAGCTTTTCCACTGCTTGTCTAGCGAAAAGAGACTACAGAAAAAGGATCCTAGGTGAGCAGAACAGGAAGTAGCCAGGATCCTAGGTACCAGACAATAAATGAGTGAGCAAACGTTGGTCTCAGGCTGAGAGGGGTCAAGGACTCTTCCTTTAGCTGAATTCATTTTCTGTAACACTAATGGCTTTTTAACTGAGAAATGCTGTTGGTAGGATCCCAGAGAAGATTCTCAGGGTTTTGGCAGGTAGTGGGCTGCAGAGGTCCCTAGTAGTATGAGGTAAAAATAATAGGAAAAAGTGTTCTTCACGCCCCACCTTAGTCACAGCCCTCTTTCTAGAAGAAATGCTGATGGTTGATGGACAGCCCTGATTTTGTGCAATTGTTGTAAAATGTTAGCAGTGATTAACAAAGTTAGCAGTGATTGGTGTGCCAGGAGCAAATGTGTACCACTGGCATGTTAAGTGACATATTTGTGGCTGTATGTAATGACTGTTGTATGTGTATTATACAGATAGGTTTCTAAAAGCAAAGCTAAAAATTTGGTCCTTATAAATTAGACAAGGACAGATTTCTAGCTGTGTTGACAGCCTTAATTCTGCTCATTGAAGCATGAGCATTGTGACATGGTGTGGCCCAGCATCACATGGGATATCAAGGAGAAACAGTGTTAGACCTCAGCTCTTCCAAATTCTAGGTAGGCACCTTATTGCATATCTCCCTCTGAAAAGAACCACCTTACTTTTCCATCCTATGCACTGAAAGATGCAGGGATTTTCTGTAATAAGCCATAGGTAATTGTTTCAGTGCATGAGAACACACACATACCTTTACCTACATTCATTTGGATGCAGCATATACCTCTGTCTATATGTGCATGTATGTGTAAATGTAATATGAACACCAGTGAATCCATTGAAAACAAAACCACTTCTGTATACATCTACAGTGTTATTAAAAATACTGAATTAATAAATACATGTTCTTGACAGATGAATTTAGGAACCATCAATTAAGCTTGGCATTCATTAGGTAGGGAGAAGTCCAATCAGATTTCACTGATTCAACAAAGCTGCCTATAAATTGTGGGCTTTTTGTTCTGATGTTTGATGAATTATTCTTCATAATCCACTGTCTACTGAGATAAATCTAATCTTTCAGTTTTTGCTGTCTTAATAATTCTCAGAACAACACTGTGACATTTTATTTTCATAGAGGGGATAGAAAGGCTGGGACAATGGAAAAAAACCCTCACTTGCTATCTTAGAAGTATATTGCTCTACACCAAGTAACATTTTTTTCACATATAGAACTCTGGTCTTGCAGACTTGCAGGGATCAGTGAGTCCTTGGTAACGTGAGCCGCTATGTGTATCTTATTGCAAAGATGACCAGCCTAGGATGAGGTTCACATTCCTTAAACCAGGAAGGGCATTCAGATTTCTGAGAGCAATAGCATGCTAGTGTTGATAAAGTGAATTACAAAACTCCTGATGCCTTCAGTTGTTAGTGATCCTGCATCTCACTGCTCCCTAAATTTGTGTTGAACAAACTGCTGACACATGGCCAACGTTCATCACAGTGGCAGAGCTGAGCCACCACATCTCATGTAGAACAATGTTACATAGTGTTAGGCTGGGGAAGGGCTCCATGACTTAAACTCCTGAGTAAACTCCTGAGTAAACTTCAGAGTACTGTGCTAGCAGTCTTTCTGGAGAGGGAAGAGAACATACCTCTCTGTGAAGTGGGCAAGTTGAAACCAGGCAGTAATACTCCATCATTTGCTGCAGCACATGGGTATAAAAAGGTTGGGATTAAGAGGCAATATATTTCAAAAGAAATTAGCTAGCCAGACATGCACATTTAACTTTTATGGTTTAGAGATTAAGATATCAGGCTGGAACTTGGGATATCTGAGTTAAATCCCAGCTCTGTCAAAGACTTCTCAGAACATGCTAGGCAGGTTGTGTAAAAGACTCAGGATTTGGGAGCTTAAATCAAATTGATTTCCAGTATCTTCCTACGTGTTTAAAGACAGGATTCACAAAAAATACTGAGGCATCCTGATGCCCAACATTGTGGCATCAGGTGGTATGTGCTGCAGACCTTGGGAAGAGCAGTTGTGCTTTGGGAAAGTACTTCAGCATGTGAGGAAGCCTGTAGATGACATCTGGGAACTCCTGGAAAGCATGGGGTTGTACAGGGCCCATGGTGGCTGTGCATCTCATACCACTGCACTCTGCGCTTAATGTGATCTCTAGGTGCAACCTAGAGATGAATACATACTAGTAAGTGTCTAAGTAAATAGATCCTGTTAGAGCTTTTATCAGTTCCTTGAGGGGTGAATACTAATGCAAACAATCATGCATATTTTGCATATTTAAAATTAAATGAGCATCATTCTTTAGAATTAAACAGTCGGGGTTGTGTTTTCAGCAAGTGAAGTACAGTGCACATTCATTTGCAGGTGGAGCATATGCCCGATGGGGACCTGGCTATGCAGAAGGAGCGAGGGAACCACTGTGTGCAGGGACACTACTCACCTGTACAGCTGTGAACCTGCAGCTGGCTGTCCTATTCCTTTGGAAGAGCAGTCCTAAAGTTCCTTTTAAACCTTTATTAAACTTGTTGGGAAACTATGCTTGTTTCATCTCCTGCCAGGATTACAGATGGTAGCAGTGAGTTTGAGGCCATTTGAGACCAGCTGTAGCCTGGAAAACTTGAGAGTTCCTTAAGTCAGGTGGGCTTCAAGACTGTCCCAGACTTTTGCTTGCTAATTATCTACCTTGGAAATGACAGTTTTTGTTAAGGGTGCTTGTGAGCAGTAAGAGCCTGCAGCCTGTTCCAAGAACTCCCTGCTTGCATGAAATGCACGCAACCACCTTCCTTTGGGAAGACCCCACTCTCAGGCAGGCAGTGTGGGAACCAGGCTCACCTGTTCTCTGCTTCCATGTCATACTGGCTCTTGCTCACTTTTACCTGTCTGGGACACACAGCCTGCAGCAGAGGCATTAGGAAATGAATGAGGGTCATTTGCTAAGTGGGGGGTCCTGGAGCCCAGCCATAATTGTGCTTCTGCTTTATCTCAGCCTCCCACCTGCTCATATAATGGCTCGGCTGTGATCTTCTCCCTCCCTCTGTGCATGCTCTGCTCTTCTCCTCCTAGGGTACCCATCAATTCTCTGGCCCTGTTGCAGTCCCTCGCCTTGCTGTCCTTGTCTGCAGCCTGTGAACATGCACAAATTTGCCCTGGAATTGTGGGAGGGCCACTGGGCTGGCTCTGCCGGCCTGACTGCTAACCTGACTGCCATGTCCTAAGTAGCATGTTTTTAAATTAAAGTCTTCCGTCCAAAATAACTCCTAGACGCAGCTTTTTTCAATTATGTTTCTTTAGAAAACTTAGTCACACGATAATGAGGTATGTATTATTCCTGCCAGAGGGAACATGTGCAGCTTTTTTTTCCCCCTACATGCATTCAGTACTGGTGAAAATGGCTGGATTGACAGTGTAGGCAATTAAGAGGTTTTGAAATCCAGAGCAGATGGAATTTTATCCAATTTATATATGATCTTACTATAAATGTACCTTACCAGATTCAAGCCAGTGAACTCCCAATTCTTTGTTTTAACTTTTGGGTGATGTTACCCAGTCTTATGACACTTCAACTAGTAACCACTTTGTAAAGGGTACATCTGTCTGATACAAGGATGTAGGGTAGTGTGAGAGTTGAAGAAAGTCCCAGCTCGACTTCATGTGGCAAGTTTGCATTTTTTTTTTTGTTTCTTATGGGATCTTACAGCCCAGCAGGCTCTTGGCCACCTTAAATCTTTAACAGATCCTGTCTTCAGGCAATATATAAACCTCACATAAAGATAAAAGTCCCTGTGCCTTGAATGCATTTTCTCTTGAGACACAAATGTCAATAGGTTTGAATTATGGACCTGCTGTAATTAAAACCCACATAACTAGTTGTTTTTAAATGCAGTTGTTTTACTTAATTGATTTTGCCGCCAGGACCAAAGAGAATTAATTAAATAAATAAAATGCACCTTCCTAGTGAATTACTGGAGGCAGCTGAGTCTGTGCTGGTATCTAATTACTGCAAATGCTCCAGTTTGTTGCTAGCAGTAGTTTTCTGTGGAAGGGGCTGGGAGAGAAAGGGTAGAGTGGTGTGGGAGGGGGCTCATTCCTTGGCAGCTGCAGGAGGGAACAGGCTGCTCCTTTTCATATTTTTCTTCCTTTTCAGCAAAAAGAGTATGCGTTTAAGGCTTTGCATGAAGACTTTGCTTAGAAGGTCTTTATTCATATTTAATTGCTAGGTTGCTGCAGCTCCCATCTTTAATTACCTTTTAAAAAGCAGGTTATAAAAATGCACTGACATTCTTTCTTTTTTGTTACTGCGTAAATTACAGGCTTCTCAACTGCTCGCTTGAAATCAGTTGCCCGCGAGAAGGGTAGAAGAGGTTCCCTTTGCTGACTTCTGGAAACCTTAGAGCTTATGTTCACCTTGCCCTCCAGAGCAGGACAGAAATCCTCAACTAGCATTACATGAACTATGCCTGAAGCCACATATCTGTGTTGGCCCTTCCTGTGAGCTGACTGACTGTGTGGTGGGGCCTGACTCATCAGCTAGGCCAAAACGGCACTACCATGGTCTTAGTGTTTGCAGAGCCTGTGCTGCCTGGTGCTGCCAAGAGGGACTCTAGCAGGGTGCTGTGTTATGCAGGGCAAATGGGCCTTTGCCCTCTGCCATTGTTTCACTTGTATTTACCTTGGATTTTGCTTCCTGGACCTGCTCCTGATAAATCTATTTCATCTGCAACTCTCCTTGTAGTCTAGTCCTGAGTTTCTCAGCCAGAGCTTCTAATAATTTCCTCTCTTGCTTGTCAAGTGATTTGGTGTCCCTGATTGGTGCTTTTTCTGAGTTGAGAGCACTGGTTACTTTTACAGAAGGTGTGATAAAGTTCATTACATTAAACCTGCTGTTTTCAGGCCAAGTTGTCAAGGTTGAAACAGCAATTTTTGTCCCCCTGCCCTCAATGTAGCCCTTAACCACTGCTCCCAGTCACGTGCTGGTTTTCACCAAGTAAGTTAGCTGCTGCTGCTGTAATGCACAGAAATACACACTGTCAGGTTTCAGGGATGATAGTGGGTGGTATTAAATATCTGCAAAAGAAATACATGCAAAGGAATAGCTATTGGCTTCTGCGCTCAGGATGCTGACCATAATCACTCCTAACTATTTTCAGGACAGCCTGAAGAAGTGTCTCATGTACTGCCTGGCCACTGCAAGTCCAAGATGAAACGTGCTTCTGGGACTCTTGTCACGGGTTTCCGTAAGCAGAGTATCTCCAGGGCATTTGCACATTTGGCAGGCTTCACTCAGAGGCCGAACAATGACCAGGCTAAGAGAGAGGACAGAAGAAAGATGAAGGGGCTGAGTCTTCCCAGCTTTGGCACACGAACTCTCTGGCCTGTGGGCAGGGCTTTCCTGAGAATAGCTTCTGTTATCCCAAGCTGATGCTTTTTTCTCTTTTCTTGGCAGATAAAAGAGCTCTTTATGAGTTTTGAGGACACTCCCTTGGGAGCAGCATCACTAGCCCAGGTACACAAAGCAGTGCTGCAGGATGGGAGAACTGTGGCAGTGAAAATCCAGCACCCCAAGGTCCAAGCTCAGAGCTCCAAGGATATTTTGCTCATGGAGGTAAAACTACCTGTTGACTTCAATTACAGAACAATTGCCATTGAAACGTATAGGGACCACATTCACCCATGGTGCAAGCAGGTATAACAACACCAACCTGTGACTTTGAAACGTCCACAGAGATGCATGCTGTCTTGCAGGATTAATACAGAAAATGGGTGAGGATTGCTGTGCTGGTCTTTGTGTGGATGGAGAGACTGAACAACAGTGTAAGAGGGAAGGAGGGCAGAAGGAGAGAACAGGTAAAGATGAATGACATCATAGTAAGTCCATATGAGATTTAAGAAATAGAGTATGAGTCCTGAAGTCTCTTTTAAGCCTGTGTGCTCATTAACTGGTCTCAGTTCTCTTGTAGTCAGGGCTCTGTGACCAAGGAAAATCATTGTCCATGATTAGCATGTTTTTTTCAATTAAATTCTAGTGTGGATTCAACAGTGGACAAGGTTGCTATGATTCAGTTTTGTTTCTTGGTCAATTTCTTAATGCTGAACTGCTTCATGGTAGAAACAAAAACACTGAAATACAGAGAGGGACAAATACACAAATGAGGGATTCAGCTAGGAAAGAAGTTTCAATGCCTAGCTCCTGGTCCTCTCCTGAATTGTGGGTACCACTCTTATATCCCAGTGCAGTGCTGTAGCTTTTCCCAAACTTCTAAGTCTAGCCATGGAAAGGAGGAAATGGAGGAAAAACTACTGTACTGCATTGCAACAGACAAAGATGCCAGCGATAAGGTATGGAACATGAAATGGATACAGGGCTGAGGTAGAGGAGATGGGAAGGATTAGGTCTGTAAGTGGTAACACTAAAGCTTTTCGCTCTCCTAATAAAGCATATGTGTGTGTATATATATATGCCTGTGTATACAGTAAGTGCACATTAGTTGGCGGATAGGTGGGTGCACTACAGAGGGAAGCTTAAGCTGAGTAGTTCTGATGAGTGTTTGGAGGGTATTGCTGATGCAGTAACACAGTTCTCCATCACAGAAGATCAGAAATCAAAGATTCTGCCAGCAATCTCTCAGAGTACCACGTAACTAAAGCTTCTCTAGGCAATTAAAATATCCTGCTTTGAGCAATCCTGGCTAGTCTGCATAGAAGCACAGCTGGTTCCAGCTGGGACACATTAGTTTACAGCTGGGTATTAATTTGAACTCATAGCAAAAGAAATTTTTGGGTTCCAAAGAGATGTCCCAGTAAGATAGCATCTGTCTGTTTCAGTGCTGGGGTAGAACTGGTTTTGGGTCCAGCTGTAGATTTGAATTTGATTCAGATCTTCTCCATGACTCACTGCAGTGGTCTGCCCAATGAATTTGTTCCTGTGAGTCATCACGTGCACAGCACTTCTCAGGGGGCTTATGACATCCTTCACTCCCTCCCAAAACAAAGTGGCAGACAAAGAGCAGTCAAGGATTAAGGATGAGCAGGTAATGAAAGAGTATGGGATCAGGGCAATAAGAGGATTCTGTGTGAATGATCCAAAACCTCTGTTTACCTTGGGTTATTTGCCCTTTTGATAGTAGATATCATGGAAACATACCTCCTCATACCATGTTGCTGTGATTGCTGATTATACTGGTAAGAGACATTTAAACAAATTATTTTAGAATTATTCCTGTCTTTTCTGGCTTTAAACTATTCCTTCTGGGAAACTTGAAACTAAACCAGTGTATTTTCTTTTGGTACTTTAGTACTGTCCCTCTTGTACAGAAAGTCTAGTTTGCCATCTGCATGTTGTATTTATATATATGCACAGGTATGGGAAAATAGCTCAGAACGTGACACATGCAGTTTGTTTTTAAAAGGTCTCTCTTGTGGAGTCTTGGCTTACATGCATTATTGTATCCTTGTATGGGACTGTTTTTGTGTAGACTGCATAGAAAACCAGATAACATGCACTAATGTTCTGGTCCTTTAACAATCAGACAGACATTGCAGCTGGGTAAAAGAGGTTAATTTAAATATTGATGGAGATGGTCTTATTTAGAGACTGATGGGAAGGAATCTGAACAAGAATAGGTAGCTGGAAAATTCCTAAATCCACTTGAGGTTTCATAGCATCAATGCTGACTCTTTAAAAGTCAGTACAGCATCTAATAAACCCAGAGAGATACCTCACTGCTCTCTATATAATCAATAATTATTTCAAGACAATATGTTAGACAGATGTCAGAAAAGGGGTAGGCAAAATACTTGTTAGGATGTTCCTGCTGATGGTCAAGGTGGCAAATTGATTGAAGAGAGCATTTGAAGAAAGTGAAAAAAATGCAGTAATTTTCTCACATCAAGTACCAATGAAATAATCTTGGAGACCCTATGAAGTTTATGTTCATGAAGATCACTGGTTACATTTCATTTGGGTGACATAAATTTGAAAGGATTTGTGCCTCTAGATAGAACAGTAAAAAATACAATTCAGTAGTGTCTGGAACCTGGTGATTACATTTTTAAAGGAACATTGAATTTGCAACTGACATTTAGATAAGAGAAGTTGAGACGGGGTGGAGAACAAATGTTGTCACACAACTGAGCAGGAGCAGTGATGGTTCATAAATTTATTTTTGTCATGCATTTCAATGATAGCAGGTTCCTGTGTGTACTTTAAATATTCCTCCTGCAGTGCAAGAGTTCCCACCTCAGTGGTAGAGATCGAGAAAGGGAAACTGTGCAATAACACACACACTTAAAAGCCTGCCAGAAGAATGTGCAGAACAGATGAAATAAAGACAGCAAAAATGCCTTCTATTTTTATGGTTTTTTTTACTTGTTTTATGACACAGTTAAAAATAGCCAAATAAATTATTTTCCTTAAGGTATGGTCCAAATTGTCAGGTTATGTACATTTGCATCTCTGGTGGAGAAACTGTCCCTTTGTTTGAACAGAAAGCATTCTTGGCTGCTGTGCAGCTTTGATTATGCCATCCAGTTGTGTAATGTTGATTCACTCACCCCTTAAATGTTGCTTCAATCAAATGTTTCAAGAAACCTTTTGCTTGGGATTTTCAAGGTGCTGTGTTGCTGAATATCTAATCCCTTTAAGAAGAGCATTCTATATGGTGGATATATGATACTTGGGAAATACCTTCTCAGCTTTGTAAGGATGGGTTTGCCTGATGCAAGGAGAGCAGCTTGCCCTCTGACCCCCACCAGAAGTGTTATTTAAAGATCTGTAGCCTACTAACTGTATCCAAACTCCACTGTCTTCTTTGAACTGCCCAGAGGATTTTCTGTGCTCAGCAGTGGAAGAAGTAACATAGAGGTGCAAGTCTTATTTTAAATCTTCCTGGTCTACATTATCTGAGAGCTGTTCAAATGAAGGCAAAAAAAGACTTGTAGAATTATAGGACTCAGAAGATAGTTGCTCCAGGGCAACACCCTTGGTGAGATCTGACCATGTGGTCTCTTCTCCAGAGCTTTGTTCTCTTACTTCTAGGCAGCAGCCAACTGCCTCTCCTTGATGTGTGTGCTATCATTTAACTCCTAGATGTGCCTTTTTCTGTGGAAATGTAGGCCAGAATTTGTGTTACATGACCAAGGCATTACACTGTGTTGTGTTGTGATACTACAGGAACCCTAAAAGCACTTTTTTTTTTTTTTTTAATCTGTTAAGTTATATGGAATGATCCTATTGAAACAGCACTGTGTGTAGCTGTGTGGCTTTGGAACCAAGATGCAACTGATTGTCTTTTTCCTTGTTCTCAGGTTCTCCTTTTGGTTGTGAAGCAGATTTTTCCAGATTTTGAGTTCATGTGGTTGGTGGAAGAAGCTAAGAAGAATCTGCCCTTGGAGCTGGATTTCCTCAATGAAGGCAGAAATGCTGAGAAGGTTGCTCATATGCTCAAAAACTTTGACTTCCTGAAGGTGAGGAAACACATATTTCTCTCTATATGTGTGCATTAATAATCTCCCTTACTGTGTCTTATTCCCCTCATTCACCAAGTGGAGGAACCATAAAGAGGAAAAATGGAGTTCAGCCCCTCTCTGTTGTTCATCCTAGACTGCTCTGCTAATACAGACCAGAAAATGCTCTGAGACATGCTTTCTCCTTGTTTGTTTCCGACTGTATGCACTCTTTTGGGCCAGGAGTGGTGGCTTGGGACCAGCAGTCTCTGAAGCCTGCTACTCATTTTTCCAAGTTTTCTTTCTGAATTTAATTTTAATTTTCTTTTTGAACTTCAGAGACTGTGAATTTGCCATTCTTTGCTGAGCTATCTGATGGTACCTTTCCTTGGGCTCTATCTCAACTGAGCGCAAGAAATGGACATAGAACAGAAAAGCCAGACTGATACTGATTATGTCAAGTAGTATTGAGGGCACCTCGTATCTCAGGAAGAAGCATATTCACATACAAGTCCTTCCTACTGCAAAAAAGCACATTCTCACTCTAGAATTTATCCTTCATACACATCTTTGGCCAATGCATTCATGTTACCTTCATACAGAAACCAAATTGCACCCATGTGGTCTTCTGATACTTTTACCCCCCTTCCCCTGCCACACACTTAGGCCACTGATAAATGTCTCAAGTACAACCAGGCATGTACACATCTCATTCTTGGAAAGACATTAGGTCACATCTTCAAAGTCACATGTTCAGAAATCTTTTTCTGACATACAAAAGACAGAAGCCTCCAGTGTGTGCTTTCTGGAAACACACAGTGTCATGGTTCCAGTCACTGATGTGACTGTGCCCATGGCACATACAAAAAAGCAGCAAAAAACGCACCCTGCTGTGCACCTTTCTGCATACACACTTCTAAATGAGCTTGTTGTTTATGCAGAAGTCCCAAGACAGAAGTGACAGAGGTCTGAAATAAGGTGAGTTTTTGTTAGGCTTTACAGGCTGATATATCCATTTTTCCTTGCTTCTTCTGTGTGAGGGCTGTAATTCCATGTTGCCTAATGCCAGCTTTGGAGCTCCTTTTGGAGCCCAATGGCAGCAGTGGCCTTCTCATAGATACAGATAGCTAAAAGCCACCACATGGAAGGCCGAGGCCAATGGTTTTGCTGAGTGGGTGCTTATCAGAAGTGATGCACCTTACCGAGTGTGTCCCTTGCAGCTGTAAGTAGCATACTGTGAAGGAAATCCCCATGGAGATGGCCAATCACCTCCTTGCTGAGGTAAGGAGCTATCATGATATCAATATGTGTAACAATAACAAATTACTTGAGTAGGCTGAATAATGGATTCTCCTGTCTGACCTGCCAATTCAGAGATGTGTTCATCACCTAAAAGCAACAGAAGAATTGGGCTCCTGTATCATAAATTTTCCTAAACACGCTAGAAAGCTGAGAAGTAGATTTTTGTGCTGTGAACCTGTTTGAGCTTTTAAAGCCAGAAATAAATTATTTCCACACACAAGCATTAGAGCCAAACATCTGTGAGTAATTAAAAAAAAAATCACTGAAGAATTTGGCTGTGATTGAAAGAGGCATCTCCGACAGCATGAATATCACTTTGCAAGCCCACTGACTTGCCCATGTAAGTCCTGAGACAAGAATGAGTGTCATCAGAAGTGTTCTAAGGCATCAGTGAGCTAGATGGGATGGGGAGCTGTTAGTTTTGGAGTTAGCAGGCTTTCTCACCAATCTAACTGCAAAGAATGGGCATCCAGATAAGCTAGGAAGGCTGTGAGTGTCTGAATTCTCCTTGCTCATAGTGGATCTATGGCATCAAAGTCTAAGCAAGGTTCACATGCAAAGTATAACAGGAGTGTTGAATGGTGGGACTGCGGGACATTGAAATTGCTCAGCAAAGGAGCCTTTGATCTATGTGATAAAGTAGAAATGGCCTCTCTAGGATAGGAATAGGAGGGAAGCAGATAGTTTGTAAGGAACTGAGATATTGTCAGTAGTTAAAAGCAACAAATTCTGCATGTTCAGGAGCTATGATGAGCTACTGGTCATCAGCTGGCTGGTCATCCCGTGGTTTTGGTCAGTTAGTGGACAACACCTCTTACTTCTTCCTTTCCTGTTCTAAGGTGCTGGTCCTGAGTCCATGGCTGAGTCAGGAGCGTGAGGAGAGGAGACTGCACAGCTGGCTTACTATTTGCAGGATCCAAAACAGTAATGGGAGTGCGCAGAGCTCCCTTATGTCTTTGCTAAAATGTACATGTGTGTCTTCATCCATGTGTAAAAGCAGATTTGGGCAGATTGAAGGTTTGGTCAGCACAGTAACATGAAGAATTTCAAAAGGGAATTCAGCAGAATGGCTCTTGACAATAGGGACTTCAGCATGGGAGAAATTTGTGAGTAGAGAGAGGCTGGAAAATGGGAAGCCAGCCTGAGTGATGCTTTTGTCACCACTTCCCTGGATGACACCAGACCTCTTCTCTGGTACCTCACTCAGCTTGATCTACCACAGTTTAAATGAAGAGTGCTTTGACATTTTACACTCGTTACTGTGTTGTTGGCAATAAGATAGTTAAGGGTCTCCCAGAGTTGCTGTGACAAGCCCCTTATTTGTGACACTCGATTTTTCTCCCAGTTCAATTGCAGATGGCCTAAGTATGCAGGGTTTGTCAGCTCAATGGCGTTCGTGTTCCAAGGGGCACTGCGGAGATACAATTTATGACGATGGCTTATAATTTTTAAAGCTGCCTAAGTGGACCCTGTGCATAGCAAACAAGATGCAGTTCCTGTCTAAAGGGGCTGAGTGGATGATTCAGAAACTTGCGATAGGTACTAGTTAAACAGCCCAGCTAGAGGAGCTGCAGAGCAGGTAAGAAAGGTATCTCAAGACATCACTGGGAGTGGGAGGTGGTCAGAATCCTGTAGAGCGTGATCAGAACTGTTGCATGAGATCAGATCCTACTGTAGTTGAATTGGTGTATTATCCTTATTCACATTACTGCTGTCCTATGGAAGAGGCTGATGGATTGTGCTCATCAAAAAAGCCAAGTCCTTGCTTCAGCTGCTTCCATTTTTACTCCTTTTCTGGGATTTGTGTGATATATTCTCCTTCCTTTCCTAAACTGTTGCCATACCTAACCCATCTGTTTCTGTTTCAGGTCCCCAGGATCTACTGGGAGCTCTCAACAAGTCGTGTCCTTCTCATGGAGTTTATGGAAGGGGGACAAGTGAATGACAGGGCCTATATGGAGAGGAATGGCATCAACGTCAATGAGGTAGTTTCTCAGCCATCTTTGAATTGGGCATGCTGAGCAATGCAAAACTGATTTTGACCTTGATGTGAAATGGAGGCTGACAGGACAGGGACAGGGCAGAAGAGTAAGCACACACAGATGTGAACAGAGCAATCAATCTGAGAGATCTCTGTTCTCATGCTCTTTGGAAAAGTACATAATCCCTTTTGAGGAACACTTGTCTTATAGGCTGCAGAGCTAGGGAGATCTTCAAGGAGTTAAAGTGAAAGATAACCATGTTCTTACATTAAAGACACTCACGGTTTGTTCCAACATAGAAGTTCCTGTTACCCTAAAGGAACAACTTCAGTTTCTGATTTTTTTTTAATCTCATGGACTTTGATATTAAGAGAGATGTGAAAAGTTCTATCTGTAGCAAAACATGGCCAGCTCTATTCATCTGGACAAGTCAACTAGTCCAAAGTGAGAGTTGTTCCTTTGAGTTTATCTTATACTTCTGCTATAGGCAGAGGTGAAATCTACCCCACACACTCAGATAGAAGAGTGAATATTCCTCAAGTCTTGAGATAGTCAGAAGGGCTTATTTTGATTCATTAATGGAAGGACTCTTGAGCAATATGTACATTTAGATTTTGAGGTGGGCTTCCTCATAGATCTCAGACAGCAGATCCATTTTGAGATTGAGGTAGTTAGCATAGTGTAGCTCCCTGTGATTTTCTTTGAATTTTCTCAGACTGCTGGAGATAGGAAAGTTGTAGAGAAACAGCTAATTTCAGTTTTTGTAACTTACAGAGGCTTTTGCTTGTGATAGGAGCAATATAGGGTGAAAATTTCTGCTAATGTTTTTGTTTACCCATGCCTTTGGGAAGGTTGTTTTGTGATGACTTGGCACAATACATTCTATGTAGCATTGAAATCACATACTTTTCTGAGTATGAGCTGGTCTCTAAATAATAGCTACAAAGTAATTTTAAAAAAGTTGTCAGCAGACTTCTACTACTGCAAAGTATGAGCCTCAGAGAGTTCCAGCCATCTGTCAGATAGAGGATGCTACTCAGCTCAGTGGTAGGACTGAATTTTCTTTCTTCCTTTTTCTCTCCCCACTGCCTGAAATTAATGAATAATTTTTACTGATTGCCAACAAAGCAAGGTACAAAGGAGGGAATACTGAGCCTGTCAAAATCATGTGATGGAAAAAGAGGTCTGTTATTATGGCCACAGTAAGATCAGGTAGGGGCAGTGCACACCCCAGGCTACTCCTGCGGCAGGTTGCAGCAGATAGGGACAAATATTGCTGAGGTTAATTATTGGCTGCTGCTGTTGTTGATCTGGGTAAAGGAGTGCATGGCATGGTGGGGAGATGAGCAAAAGGCAGCAGAGGCTGAAAGGAGCATGAGGAGGGGGTGGCAACCCAGGTTTCAAAACTGTGACCTGGCTTATAATATGACAGCAATCTTGGCTTTCAAGAGATGCATTAGCTCCCTATAAATCACTAGAATATATTTATTTTATCAATCCCTCTATCATTTTACTCCATTTTGTTTTATGGTGTGGAGGAAGAGGAGTCTTCACTGAGCAGGATTTCTCTTATGTGACAATGCAGCCTTGAAAAGCAAGCTGAGCCTCTTTCCTCTAAATGGAAAGGATCCCTGAGGTGAAAGCTCCCTTCAAACCAGGTTACTGACATTTACTTAATACCATCTGTAGCAGGATTATCATTAAAGCTGTCCAAAAGCACATTAATCTCTCTGGATCCATCCAAGTGCTGGATTGTAATGGCATTTAATCAGAGAAGGCTTTGATTTCTAAAGACAAGTGCAAACATTGAAATATCTGCCTGTGGAACAGTTACTTATTCATGTTCAAGTGTACTGGTACACTGTAGTGTCGCTGAGGAGGAACATGCAACTAGAATATTGACAGTGAAGAGGGGAGTTAATCAAGAATGAGCTGGCAAGAATTTTAAGAGAAGACTAGAAATTGGCAGGGGGCATCTGGAAATTGGGCTCTTTCTATTTTAAAACAATAACATTTGCAGTCTTGGTTGGGAAGATATATTTGGAAGAAGTGGATAGAGTAGGGAAGAGAGAAAAATTAGACTGAGGGGCTCTCAGGGGGTTTGTAGCATACTGTATACAGGAAGAAAGGAAGGGCAGCAAGGCTACTTAGAGCGTAGATTTTTAAAGAAAATCCCAAATGGCACAAATGTTCCTTTTGTATCTATTCTGATTATACCTGATTCATTTAGAGAGATCTTATTTGTTTACAAATCTTCACATTATCTTTGGTCTGCCACATGGATTCTCTGTGTCCTTCCCTGTGAGTTCTCTGCCTGTCTCTGCAGAGGCTGCTGTATCAGCAGGCTCTAGGACCTGTGGAGCTTCCAGATGTGCTCATGGCATGTGCTGTATTGCCTCAAATTAGCCAGCCAGCTCAGGTAGCCAAGTGAAGAGTTCCCCATGATCAGCCTGATTTGGGTTCGATTTAAGGAAAGGAAATGCTGCCATGTACTTCACCTCACTAAGAGCCTGGTCACGAGCCATGGTTGATTCAGAAGTCAGAAAAATGTTTTGTCCAGCTGAGAATTGAAAGCAAACAGCTAAGGTACTTAAGATGAGCTACTGTGTGCAATTATTGCCATCTGTTACTCCATCCTGCTGTGGCTTTTTGCTTCTTTCTGTTACTAAATGGGTTCTGCACTGAAACAGTATCTCTTAGCTCAATAAAGTGCCCAGGACCTCCCTGTAGCTGACAGCTTTGCAACTTGAAATACGCTTTCAGTGTGGGATTTACCCTTCTGCCAAGAGTCAGGAGCTCTAGCTGTGTATCTGCTAAAATTTAAGTGGGATTTCCCAGGGTGGGATCCTTTTGTCAGCAGTGGAAACCTCTCATGTCTCAAGTATTTGTGCTTATAACACTCAAGTGTTAGATGAAGCGGAGCATGAAGAACACTGTTTCTGGGGAAAATGGCTATTCTTGCTCTTTGCACTTACTGAGTTAGTCTGAGAAGAGGTTTCTTTGTAGATTCTCCTACATTTCATCTTGTCTGAAGCTTAGTGAAATTCACAAGGCAATGATAAGCAAGAATAGTGACCTCCAGTATTTTCAGCTTTTGAGCTGTGCACAGACACCAGGTAAAAGAGTTAAATTACACACAGTCCTGTTTCTTACTGAAAGTTGGTGTTGAGCGTCAATGTCAATCAGTTGCTTCAGTCTCAACAAGATGTTTTACATTAAATCCAAGGAAATTCAACTGCATTTAAAGGCAAGGGGAATGGTCCCCACGGTCATTTTGGGTCTGACAGATATGCAAGAAACAATAAAAAAAACAATGACTAGTCTTCTCTAGCTGTATCCTTTTGAGAATCTGTGCAAACTTGACAAGTTAGTCCCTTAGTTCCTGGGTGGATGAGTCAGAATGTTTCTCTCCACTTATATGCCATGGAAGATGGAGCATTGAGCATGAAAATAATTTCATGAATCCCCAACAGCGAGTACAGGGCATGCTAGGACTGCACTCCAGGAGTCCTAAAAACTATTCCTGTATCTTAATGACATCAAGTGTGTTCAGACATCATCTTGCTGTGATGCTAGGTCGCTGCATAGTAATAGTACTGCCTAAGAGAGCACTTTCGATCCTCACAACTGGATCACAGAGGACAGAGTGTGAAATCAGATCTCTTGTGTGACCACCCTAATCTACTATGGATAAGAGTAATTTCAGAGCAGAGGCAGAGAAGGCTTCAAATTGTGGCTATTCTCCATCCACACCCTTTGTTAATTTGACACGAGTTTAATTGGGCAGAATTGCCCTAGCAGGATTAAGCAAAACCATAGACAATGGCTATAATAACAACAATGAAAGCAAGCAAAAACCCAATACGGTCTTCAATCCAATTAACCTTCGATTAAGGTTCCAAAATCAATGTTATTATTTTGGCCAGAGGAGGTAATATTGAGCCCTGAGAAATGAGCTGCACAACGACCTTTACTTTTAATGAGATCAATAAAAGTTAGTGTCGCCATCTCTTAAAATAATTGGCAAATATTGCAGCCAAATTAAGGCCAGAGACTAGTATCTGCTGCTGATCTAAGGAGACAGTCACAGATGGAGATGGGATGGGAAGGGATGATGCCCTATCAGGCAGTTTCATCTAGGACTTATCAGGGGCAGGCAGTGAGCTCATCTCTACAGGACCATGACACAGTATTTTTCTCTTTGCTCTTCTTCTTCATGTCTGTTAGAGGCATGGAGCCAGAACCATTCCAGATTGCTTACAAGTCCAGGAGAGTATCAGTGACTTTCCCCAGATAACCCAGGCTGGTTTGTTATGTTGCATTTTATCATGCTACCCATGAGGATGATATATGTGCTTTTTACTGTAGGAATACTCATAAGCTCAAATTTACATGCATTCTTTCTTTTCTGAGAGGTTTCTTGCTAACTCTTGTGTATTGGTGTTTTTTAAAGATACTTGTGATGAACTCTCTAGAGTTTTGTTACTATCATGTTGCTCTGCCAGTGGGTGTGCTGATTTGTTGAGGGGAGAGCTGCATACAGTTGCAAGGGTGACAGGTTGTCTAGGCTTTCAAAACTGATGGCAGCAACACATTGTGGCTGTGTACATATACAAGAAGAAATCTATTGCTGCTGGTACCTGCACTACAGCTTAGGATCCTCTGAATTAGGTGACAGAATTGCAGTAGGTGTACTTGTTAAAATATATGGTACACTGGATATGATTCCGTTAACTAGAAAAAGTGGGGATTAGTAGGGAAATTGCAAAGTAGGTAAGAAACTCATAGAGGCAATGGTGGAGAGAAGTTACTGTAGTGGAGTTTCGTGAGATCTCATTTAAGAAACTGGTGATGACCTCAACACAAACAGAACTATATCAAGGAGATTGTTGATGACACCAAGCTGGAGGGTCTGACATTGTAGAGGAGGACAGAGTAGCAGTAACATTTGTTGGCTTTGAGGACTGAAGTGGTAGAAAGGGATAAAAAGGAGCAATGTCAAGTGAGAAGTCATGTGCTTGAAAACTAATGAGAAGAGTTTCTTAAATATACTGGGAGTTAGTCAGAGGGAAGTGCCATATTAGAATTAACTTTAGGATATTAGTTGCAGGATGTGTGTCTTTCTTGTGCAGTGCAATTGCAAAAGGCGTGTGGGCTCTTAGTACACATGAGGTAAAAGGGCGTCCTGTAGAAAGTGGGGCATATTTCTGCTATTTTTTATGCTGATTTGTATCTGACTGGTGGACACATTGGGGTAGTAAATACTGGGGAGGAACAGAACTAGTTAAACTCTAGGATTGTGCTAGCTAAGGAAATGATTTAAAGTGAACATCATTAAAGTTAGGCTGGGATTTAGGGGAAACATTCTGACATTAAAGGGTAGATTTTTGGAACAGCTGCCAAAGTCATACTCTCTGTCTTACATATTTCCAGTAAACTTGACCAGTTTATAGAAGGACTGTGTGACGCTGTACAATAACAGCCGTCAATGTCTGCACTGCATACTTATTTTCTTCTGTATTTGTTTGTAACTCACATAGCATAGTTTGTGACATGTAACATCCTTGCCAGATTGCATAAGTAAAAAGCACTTAATGCGCTTGGGTTGGTGAAGAGTTACTCCCAAGTCTGGCTATTATACATGTATCTATCACTCCCTTGTTTGATTGTTGTCAGCAATCTGTTTATTCATCAGGTCTGGGTTTTTTTTGAAAATTAAAACATTGGGCTGAAAATGTGTGGTTTGCCTGACATAGTGTCGTGGTCACATCACATAATTTGGCAATGGCAGATTGGTATTTGCATTGACTAGTAAGGCCACAGGATCACTTGGTGACTGTAGTCATCATGTTCTGCTGCAGCACAGACAGGCAAATTTAACTTCTTTTTAGTCATTAGCACACTTTTGGGCAATAGGCAGGGACATGGCTAGACCCAGAGCCTGATGTCATCCTGATATATCAAGCTAAGCTCTGCTTGCTGATGAGCATAGTTTTTGTTCTTATGTGTTATGCCTAAATGATGCCATTCATTATTACACCTGCTTTTGCCTGGTTGTATTTCTTGTAGCACATACAGAACTACAGGTGCTTCTGCTTCCTTGCTGTTCAAACCTCCTAACTGGTAGACTGTGTCTCCTCTGCCATCCCTTCGCCAACTTTGGAATCTTCAGCTCTTTTAATCTTTTTTCCAAGTAAATGCCTCCTGCATCCTGCTCATTTATTTGCTTTCTCTGAACTCCCTCTGTGTAGTCTGCATCTCTTGAGTTAATGAGGTGTCTGGAAGTGAATGCAGAATTCCAAGACTGATTATTATTTTTTTACAGCGTGCAGCAGAACAATGCTGAGGGACACTGGTAATGATAAAGACCTTGTTTTGTTGGATGATAAACAGGGAAAGGACTGATGACCTCTCTGTGTCATAACAAAAAGCCTGTATGTTAACTGTGGTCTTTGCTTCTGTAAATCATTGCAACCTTTTTTCTAATTTGTGATGCACCTTCACCCTGAGGTCTTACCTAGCCTAAATGTGTGCTGAATTCCTCCCTTCTCCTGAGCAGAGGTGTTCATAAGTTTGTTTCTTCATTTCAATTAGCTGTGTTCTTCCAAAGTGAATTCTGTAGATATTATTTATCCAGTGGCCTTCTCAGTGAGGGTGAAATAAGGGCCCAAAGTGACAAGGCACAATACTGAAGAATTAATGTATATAAAAGTTTAATGTTTTTTTCCTAAACTTTTTCTCAAGAAACATGAGCTCTTTTTGTCTGAATTGTAATGATAGGTTGTCTTGGTTTAGAGTAAATTTGGGAGGAAACTTCTGAATGGGGTCCCTCTAGGGAAAAAGAAAAAAAGATCTAAGCAGTCCCTCCCCCAGTTGGCTCGGGAAAAAAAAATTTTCCTTGGAGAGAAGTGGAAAAAGAAATAAAACTGTTTATTCAACAGGCAGTACACCTCCCAGCACAAAATTGAACAATACCAAACAGCAAAAACCTTCTGCCACTCTGAAGAGATGACAGGATCAGAAGAGTTTTTTCCGTGGGCTGCCCGGCTCACTCAGGCTGTTCTCAGTCCCTCCGGTGCTGGGAAATGCCACGGCCCAGGCCAGGCCTGGTGGGACACAGGTGTGAGCTCCTGGTGCTCTTTCTGGATTTTCAGTCCAGAGCAGGTTCAAAACAGTTTCAGGAAAAAAAGGAAAAGGAGGAAAAAAAGCAATTCAGGGAGTTTCTCTGCTTCAGCTAGCCAGAAGAACTAACCAAGAACAAAGGAGAGCTCTCTCTCACTGTCCACTGCAGACAACACAGTGTCGGCAGGAATGCAGAGGAGTCGGTGCAGTCTCTGATAACAAAATCTGCACTTTTTCTTTCCCCCTGCTTCACTCCTAGAACCAGTCTTAAAGTTGCAGAATTTAATATTCAACACCAACAGAACAGACGATTTGGGGATACAGGCATCATACAGTCACCCCAAGACATAGGTCAATATTCACATACTGCACTTTAAGACCTAGAGTGTAAAGCTTCCTATTTTGTTTAGAATTGGACAGTATTATTGCTTTCTATCTTAATTTATTTTGTATCCTATTTTAGAGGTATGACAACAGACAGAATTATGTGAAAATACTTTGGTGTGCACCAGAGCTCCATGGTAAATTTTTTCCAAAAGTGTAGTCTGTTTATATGCTTGCATCATAAATCCCTATAACATATCTTCTGTATGCTAATGAAAGTGTATGGAATACATTCATATGTCTTAAATAAGTCATAAAGTTTAGTTAAAGATACTGGAGATACTCTAGGTTGCATGCTGGGGAATAGGTAAATATAAGTACAGAGGGAAGAGAGAGAGGATGGAGATCTTGCAGTGAACATTGTCTTCTACCCATGACCCAGCCTGTGAGTCTGAGCAGGGCTGTGACCTCTCTGTTTTCATGGGAGGATGGGAAGATGGATCTCAAGCTGCTTTTGTTTTGCATTACAGGCTGCAAGAGGCTATGACCATAGATTTATTTAGTCACCTTTCTGCTGATGGTCACTTAGGAGGGGGAACATTATCTGCATCTGGAGCTTGCAACCATATCATAAGATGCTGTTAATGAGGGTGGCATGGATAACCTGGTGAGAGGCATTTTTGTAGGATATTTGGGTTTGGAAGGGAACCTCAGGAAGGCTTCTATCAAATCTCCTTCTAAGGCAGGGTCAGTTATGAGGTCAGACCAGCTTACTCAGGATGTTAGCCAGTCTGGTCTGTAAAACCTCTAAGGATGGAGATTGCACAACCACTTCAGCCATGACCAATCAATAGGTTTGCAGAACTGCCAGCGCTTGTCTGGACTTGGGTTCAGTGAGTATGAGGCATCATGTTGGGCCCCAGATTGTCCCCAAGTGATCATCTTCAATAATTCTATGCTTCTCCATGCCCTTAGAGGACAAGCAGCTGAGACAGCAAGGACTGAGTATGGTTAGCCCAGTGTGTGCACCAGTGTCAGGGTTGTTGCTGTGATCAGTCACAATGTCTGAATCCATTCCTTCTGGTGTATGGGTCCCTGGGAGGCTTTGTGAATGAGTGACGTGATGGACTTAAAACAGACTATTTGGCACGTCCTTGGACTGTCAGCAAGGGCTACTCAGCTCTTATGAGATCACAGCACCTGGTACTTTGGTCCTATCTAATTTTAGAGCTTGCCGATCAAGGAGACTTGCAAGGGTCACTTCATGGCTCTGGTGATCGCTGCTGGTGATTCAGAAGGGAAAACATCACTCCCCTCAGTCAGTACTTAAAATAACACCTGCATGGTGTTAGGGAAGCTGCACTATAGGAGATCACAGGGCTGTGCTGTTCTCTCTGTGTGGGTGATTCATCATGGGACGGGCCAGCATTCACATGATTCAGCAGTGGTTCCAGGTCCCACTTGAGGGACAGAGGATTGTTTCACCTGATCTTGTCACTGTCCCTGTTGATGCTGCAGGAAGGGTTCTTGTTCTTTCTCTTCATTTGTAGTTACATGACCACTATTCATAGTGAATGCTCTCAGAGGTGGCCACATTTCAGAGGTGGGTAAAACAAACCCTTTCTTGTCTGTCTGGTTTTCTGCAGGATGAGCTGTCATTACTATCCCTGTTACCTTTTCTACAACTTCTGCTTATGGGGACAGCTGCCAGTTTGCTGCTTACAGAGTGTGTCTGGAGATATGCTTGGAATAATTTATAATGACTGTCCTTTAATTGCTTGTTCAGCACTCTGCTGTGGAGCACTGTGCCTCTCTGGGATGGCTGGGAGGGCTGGTGGTGGGATGGCAGGGCAAGGCTGCTGTGTTAGTGCATGGCAAGGGATTGATCCTATGCCCTGGGGACGTTTGGTTTCTCCTAGGAGGTTTTTAACCTTAATAACATCTCCTGGTGATAAGGAGCAGTAGTATGGAGGGACACAGCAGTGACAGGATGTTTTTAACGGCTTTTCTGTGCTTCTTCATCTTCACAGACATTGCAAATCGGATTAGCATGGGTCTGAGGAAAGGAAGAGGGAAAGTGGGAGACAGTGTGATGGAGAGAGGGGAGAGGGAACCCATGTTCACTCTGGTGGGCAGACTGACCGGCTGAGTCTCTTCCCAGCCCTTCTTCCCCGTGTCCTGTTGCCATCCATGGATGGAAACACCTGAGTCTTCCTCAAGCAGTCTCACCCACCCCAGCAGCAATTTCCATGCCTTCCCTGTGAATGCATGTCTGCCACTGTCTGCTGTCCCACTTTCTTCCTCATTACCAGAAACACCATTCCTACCCACAGGTACTATCTCTTTTTTATACTAGACAAGTGTCTTTAAATAGTCCATGATCCCACAAATACTGTCATGGTGCTCCCTAAATGCCCTGGACCACCCTGCTACCTGTAGATGTCAGCAGCCACCCTGTGCCTCCATCAAAGTGAGGAGCTGCAGGAGCTCTGCGTGGAGATATCAACATATACAGATCCTTGCTTCCTGGGTTGTCACACAGAGGCTGCCTCCCCTCCCCAGCAGGTACCCTACTGCGGGTGGCAGTGTGTGACCATCTCTTGTCTCTTCACAGATCTCTCGCAACTTGGGGAAGCTGTACAGTGAAATGATCTTTGTGAATGGCTTTGTGCACTGTGACCCACACCCCGGCAATGTGCTAGTGAAGAAGTGCCCAGCCTCTGGCAAGGCTCACATTATCCTCCTAGATCATGGGCTCTACCAGGTATGTAGGTATGAGGGGCTTCCAGGGCCTTGTGAGGCTGCCTTTGGGCATCAGGCTGCAGCCTTGCCCCTCTAAGTACACATGAATACATTTTTCCTATTACTTCATAACCCTCCAATGATATTTTTTTACTCTGAAATGGAGGATAGGGCACAGGTAAGGGGTGCAAGACTTTCCCCCATGTTTCCTGTCCTCCATGGGCTTCTGGGGACCATGTCTCCCTTCCCAGGTGCTGAGCGAGTCATTCCGCATGGACTACTGCCACCTTTGGCAGGCCCTCATCAAGGCTGATATGAAGAGGGTGCAGAAGTACAGCCGGCGGCTTGGGGCAGGGGATTTATATCCTCTCTTTGCCTGCATGCTGACTGCCAGATCTTGGGAATCTGTCAACAGGGGCATTGACCAGTCACCAGTCTCTGCCAGTGAGGTAGGTCTTGTGTGTCCTTCCCTAACATGTGCCCTTGCTTCTCCTCAGTACCTTTCTTTGTTGAAATCACTTGCACCACTGATAGTACAGCAGTGCTGGGCAACCTCTGGCAGCTCTGTAGCAATTTCTGCACTGATAGCTAAGCTAGAAAAAGCCGGGACTACTTCTGCAATGTGTTTTATAGTGGCTGAATTTAATTTCCCCAGATTCACTTGTCATGGGCTGCTTAAATTTTGTATAATATTTTAATACCTAAGTGTTCACTGCTTCTGGCTGGGGAAACATTTGTAGATTGTCCTTTTCTTAAAAAGTGTTGAATGCAGCTGTGCAAGAAACCATCAAGGAGGCTAGAATAAAGTACAGGAGACATAAAGGTTTAGTGGGAAGACATGAGAAGGATAATGCATTATCACTATTCATGTAAATGACTATCAGCACTGCTATACACTCCTAAAAACCCCTGGAAATTACCTCCCAATCAAAAACCCTATTAACTTGGAGTCAAGGTTGCTTAACTGCAGATCCTGTCAACTCAATCACTACTAATCTGGGAAATTGCCACTTACGTTGTCCACCCTTTCATATCCACACATGCTGGGATCTTTCTCATGCCTCCTTGCACACCTGATACACACAATACCCCACCTTAAGAATAGTAGCACCCCTGCCCACTGTGCTGTTTCTAGAGAAGAACATAAAGTGATGTGACTCAGCCAATGGACAAGTAGACACTTGTAAGCAGAAGTGTGTTGTATCCTATGGTTTGCTTTTATCTGCACACATCTGTAGTAGAGAGGATGAAATTCATTTAAGTAGCATTATAATATTATCCTATGAAATTCTCTTCTAGAAGTTCCTTCATTTTGATGGATGTGGCAGAATTTGCTGTACTGGCTTGCCATTATCCATAGCAATGAGTAGGTCAGATATCTTGGGTAATGGACTCCCTCCCAATTATCTGAGTTAATTTCCTGCACATCATAAATAATATAATGACTATCTAACAGATCTGTGCTTGATCTGGTGAGTTCTGGAGCTGGTAGCTCCAGAAAAAAATTCAGAGGTGCCAAAGCAAATTAGCACAGCACTGACTCCAATACTACAAGGCCAGTGTTGAATCTGAGTTAGTGAGTAATGTTTATTCCCAACTTGCTTGTGAAGGTTACACCAGAGGTGTAGCTGCAGCTATGTGGTACCCTGGGTGTGCTAATGAACTTTGTAATTGAGTTCAATAACGTGTATGGAACCAGCTCTCTTGTCTTTGCCTACATGACACAATGCTGAAACTAGATAATCCTGCAGCAGATAATGGGGCACTGAGCAGATTTGCTGTGGCATTAGGAAATGAGCTGCTGCTTGCCCTTACTTTAGAGGTGAATTTAAAAGATTTTATCAGCAGCAAAAGCTGAGCACTGTGTAGGCAGGTACCATCAGTGCAGAGCTCCAGAGACTGTGCCTGAGGATGTATCAACATGACAGAAGCCTGCGAGACAAGGAAGCAACCTTTCTGAAACAAAATCTTATCTGTAGTACTGTACTCAGTCTGGGACACTGCATCTTGAGAAAGGTTTGATGGAACTAGGGCAAGTCCAGTAGATATCTACAAAGACTAGTGGCCAAGCAGATGCAACCCATGAGGTAAGTCTGAGCAAGTTAGGTCAGAAAAAAATCTAGAAAAGACAGGTCAGGAAGAGTTGCAGAAGTGATTTTTGAGATTTTTAAAGACTGCTGAAAGCAGGACAAGCAGTCATAGGTTTAAATTCAACTAAACATAAGAAAAGCCATGTCTAGTAGCAAAGCAGTGAGATACCAGTGCAGATGGTCTGGAGAGGTTTTGATTCATGTTACTGGAGAGTTTTAGGTGCAGGCTGGGCAAATGTAAGAGGATTGCTGTAGGTATAGTTGTTCCTGCCTTAAGCCAGAGCCAGGCAGCTGATCGTTCAGGGTGGCTGCTAGCCTCATCTCATCTGATTTTATGATGTCTTTTGCTGCATCCTGCAGCAGCCTCAGCAGCTGCAGCCAAGGGGCTTTTCTCAGGTCCTGTGGCATAGCTTATTTCTTCCTCTGCACACAGGCTTTGCCCTTGACAGAAAATGACAGTTCTGATGACAGATCATGTGGTTGTTTTGTGATGTGGACAAGCAGCTGGAGCTAAAAATAAAATAAATAGAAAACAAAACCTATGTCTGGAAAATAATGTAGGCTCTGCAATGATGCTGGTTGGGAAAAGGGATAAGAGATAATCAGGGAGGAATTTTTTGCTAACAAATAATGGAACAAAATAACATTTAGGATAGCTAAGCATCTTCTTGCTGAAGCTTTGCGTATCTGGTCAGTGATGGAAGCAGGAGGACACAGATTCATTTGTCAGCAGCAAAGCAACCATGGAGGTGTGTGAATTGTGTACATCTCTGACCATCATGACCGCATACTCAGTTTGTGCAGGTCTGTTCCTTTATAATAACTTTGAAGTTCACAAAGAGTGAGTATGAGATCCCACATCATGAAATACAGGCCATCCCTCATTCCAGAGGAGAGAAGTCTTTAAGAGCTGTCATTTCCCATAAAGAAATGACACATTTCCCACTTGCTGTAAGAAGTTATTTACTGCCCCCCTGCATGTGTCCTCCTGGATTTTGTAGATTTCAGATGTTCATGATTACTTTGGATTTCATGTCATAATTCATGTCACAGCCTCTGAAGGAAGAAGTAGGGACATGGTATGCGTATAGGATCAACTCCCAGCTACACTGTGCTACATTTACTGGGATGGTGAGGGGACTCTCAGATCTAAAAATGGGAAGAGGCAGGGCTGACTGTCTTGCATGCTCTGCTGGTTTGTATTTGAAGAGGAGCTCATCTTAAGTGGCTCAGGCTGTAGCCCGTAAGTTATCACCAGGTTCTTACAGTAGGCAATATGTTTGTTGGAATCTGGAGAACCAGAGAGAATGAAGGATTGCCTTGGATTTACACTCCTTCCTTAATTATCTGCTACTGGCTGCTGTAATACAGAATATAGATCTAGATCTGACAGATGAAAATTTGACAATTTTTGATCTTTTGGGTTAACATGATGCTTAACTGCATAATTCTTTCTCACCTCTGCTGAATTGTGTTGAGGACAGAGGACTAAACTAGGCCTTGGAAATGGCTTCATCAGTATAGCATAGAGCCATCTGTTGCATGGGGCAGCAAAGAGCAAGAAGCCTGGTTGTCTTTGCAGCATGCCTCCACCTTCCTGAGCAATTCTGTTACCTACAACTCTGTCAGTATTGGGGCTGGTGAGGTGAGAAGTCTCCAAGGGCAGTAATGAGATGTGGTTGCTGCAGGCTGCCTCGGATCAAGAACCAAGATAGCAGTGAATGGCTGTTCTCCTGAGAGGCTATTAGTCCTGCTAGTGAGGGGGTAGGTCATTATCTCACCAAGGGGCAGATGGGATATAACAAGAGTGATTTGTGCAGTGAATGCTATGCCCAGTGTCTCCAGGAGAAGCAGGACAGGGCTCTGTAGCTTCTGGCTAGTGTCATGATCTGGTAAAACACTGTCTCTTCCTGGCAAATCTCAGCTGCATCTGGACCTGGATTTCCCATGTACTCTCACCTTCTCTCTTGTTTCTCCCTGACATGACCTGGCTGGCCACAGGACATGGAGATCCGGTCCAACGCTGCTGCTTACTTGCCCCAGATCACCCAGCTCCTCAACAATGTTCCCCGCCAGATGCTGCTTCTGCTGAAGACCAATGACTTGTTAAGGGGGATTGAGTCAGCCCTGCACACACGGGCCAGTGCCAGCTCCTTCCTCAACATGTCTCGCTGCTGCATCAGAGCTGTTTCTATGTGAGTCTCTTATCCAGGCATCAGAGGCCAGACAGGAAGCAGCAGGAGACGACTGTCCCTGTGGTCTGGGAGATGAGGGAGATCTCAGGTACAGCAGGCCTGTCAGGGTCAAGTCCCACTGCAGCTGAGCAAGGCAAGCAGGATAGACCCGGAGATGGTGGTCAGAGCCAATTAAAAGTCCACATGACAGCATCCTGGTGATGGGGCAGACAAACCAGAAAGTAATTTTGTAGATTATGTCCAGTGGTTCAGGTCCATGGTGACAAGACAGGACTGGGGTCAAGCAAGGAGGTCAATGTATGAGTTGAGTTCCAGGCCATGGAGCTTCACAGCAGGGCATGAGCTGGGGACCATTACCCTTCCAATGTAGCTTTGGCAGGAGCTGAAAGTACAGATCTGAGATTACCTGAGGTTCCTGGGCCTATGAGCAGAGGGTTGGGGGTGGTTCCAAGCTAGTCAGGGCCATTAAGGCTTGTTAGGGCCCCACTCAAGGGGCCTGACAAGGCTCTGACTTAGCCTCTTGATTTACTACTATTAGCTGTGTATCTCTTTGCCTCATTGTGGTCTTACCTCTACTCAGTTGCCTGTCTCAGCCTCTATCTGTGTTCTTATATCCATCAGCCTCTCCAGAGGACTAACCTGTCACCCTGGGGCTGGGGACAGGGATAGAGTTGGAGGCTTTAGGCTAAGGGTTTTGGATTTGTCCCCCCAGAGGAGGGGAAGGGGCTTCTTGCCCATTACAGGCATTACCACTGGGCAGTATTTGTGAGTAGCATAGATCTGAAAGTTCACTGCAGCCTGATTGAGGGAATTGGGCTGACTAAAAATCAGGCTGATGTTTAAAAGTCAGGAACAGGAGTTGTGCAAGTGATTTCCTTCTGTGAGTCTTATGAATCAATGCACTTCTGCCTCAGATTCCTCATCCTTGTAGAAGAAGTAACAGTTATTTCTTGGGCTGATGAGGGACCTATGAATCCCAATTAGTCCGTGCTAAATAAAGGTGCAGAAATACTTTTCCTGGAATCTGTGTGTCAGGATTGCTGGAGTCTTACAAGTGTGCTACTAGGAAAAGCAATAGGAGTGTGCACCTGTCCCTGTGAGCTGAGGTGAAGCTGGGCATAGAAGCAGAGGAATGCCGTAACCCAGGATCACTACACACAGTGGGAAGAGAACTGAGCTCTCAAGGGAGCAGGCTGTCTCTTCTGTCAGATTCATTCTAAGAAAGGCAGTCCCCAGCTCCTCAGAAGCACTGCTTAGAGAAAATCCTCGCTTCCTGGGGATTCTCCAGACAGGGGATATTGCCCACTCCTGGGGAGGGTCAGTTGTGTGGAAGATGTAGAACAGAACAGGCCTCCTTCCTCCTGGGCTGTTTCCTGCTGGATCTAATGCAGCTGTTTCTCTCATTCTAGGTACCAGAGGAGCAAGAGTCACTCGCTTTACAGGAGGGCCCAGATCTCACTCACAGAAGCCCTAAGCCTGTGGCAGATCAACTTACATGAATTCTTTCTGTGGCTGAAGGGGTCCCAGCTGGGGAACTGGGTCATTGCTCTCCTGAGACGGATGCACCATTTCACATACTGACATGAACTGGTGGGAGAAGCCTGGGTGTTCTCTCCCTCCCTTCTGCCCTCCATGGCACATTTGCCTTTCTGACTATTTCTGTCTGTATTTGGGTCTTACTCCACATTACATGCTGCACTGTCTTTTCTTTTACAGCATTAGCTTCCTCTGTGGCACAGAAAGGTTTGAGTTGGTACCAGAGCCCTACTGTTTTGTGGTTTAGAAATGTAGGTAAGGAAAGTAGGATACCTTGTGCCAGGAAAGACAGGAAAGGATACCTTCTTTCCTCATTTGTGCAGGTTAAGTTCCACTCAGATTCTAGTGGGATTGTGCTGGAAGCAAATGCCTCTTTGACTCTTTCTTAAACAATCCTAAAGAATTTAAGAGAATCCCAGCCCTACCTAGAATGCCCCAAAACATTTCACAGACCCTCAGAGAGAGGTGGTAAGTCCCATTAAAATGCAATAGGGTTTATATTAGTTTGTGCAGTCTCCTTAGTCTGATTTCTGTTTGCGTACAGAAGGTTTCTCAGAGGATTGAGACCTTGTGGAAAGCTGTCACTAGGGTTTTCTCTTCCAGCACCAGGGAAAGAGGACTCAAATGTGAGAGTGGTGGATTGGGAGTCTGACTTTCTAAGGTTAATCTCCAGTCCTGTCAGCAAGGGCCTCTGTTTTTGGACTTCTCCTGGCCTGTTTCCTTTCAGGTGAAATGAGGGAAGGGGACAGTAATCTTGCCCTTCTTCTGAAATTCAGGGAAGGCAGTAGGAATGACAACTCAGGGCTCTGAAACTGCTTGTAATGTATGTGTATTGTACGGTATTTCTACACAACAAAATAAATGTGTTGTATTGAAGACCTTTGGGGAAGACATGCTTGGCTGCGCACTAGAGTTATGTTTGAGCCTCTAACCCCTGTCCTGTTTCCATTTCTCCACAAGGGAATGATGCCAGGCAGTGCTGGCAATTCCTTGTAAGCAAAATGTCCACTTGGTCTTTTCTCTGTCCAAGAGGTTTGTACCACATCTGAGTCCTCTAATACTGCATCAAATGTGTGTTGGGATGGGATGAAGGAGCAGGCATCTTTCTTCTGGGAGGACACCTCACACCCTTCTGCCTAGCTCCATGCTGAACCTGCCTCCTCCCGGCCTGTGGGAGTGCGCTGCAGCACATCTGTGAGGTGCCACCACTCCCATGCCACAATGAGCATTTCACCTCATCACCACTTGTGACGTTTTACTGCTCCGGCCTCAGACAAAAACCTGCCATTTGCTCAGTGGTGCAAGTGACAGGTCTAATGGCTTTGACTCTGCAGTTGTGGGACAGGTACCAGAAAGTTTTACCTAGAGGCCTGCTTTATGTGAGATATATTTGAGATACTGGGAGATATCTCTGCTGCTTGTAACAACTCCTTTAGCCAGGAAGGGTGGATGGAGGTGACTGCTCACATCATCTCGGCTTTTCTCATAAACTGTCTTGGTGAAAGGGGACAGGAAGGACGGGATGGGAATGCCCATCTATTGTCAGACAGCTTGCTAAGCTGAGGGTTATTCAGGCACCAAACTGTGCCTGAGAGCAAGCCATAAGAAGGCCATTCACTCTCCCGGTTTCCATACAATTTCCCAGCTTGCACAGGTGTGAGATCTCACCTTGAAGTGAGTTGATTTCCTTGGGAAGGGTAGCAGGGGACAGAGTGGGTAAGTGTGTGTAAGAGTCCCTGGCAAATCAATCAATGCTGGCTGTGTGGGAAAGGGAAGGAATGTAATCCAGAAAAGGTATCTGGCTTGGGTGGGCTTGGGCATGATGATTTAGGGACTGCAGGTGTGCGGACAGTGGCTATGTACATGCACAAGCATGTAGGCAGAACTGGGCTGGCTCAGGACTGCAAGAAGTGGTGGTGTGTGATTGGCAGAGTTCTGGACAGGCTATTACTGAATGTGGGTTTTAGGTCTCTTCATATAGTCAATCACCTGATCCTGGCATTAACTCTCTGAGCCCTTCCTACTTTGGAGGCAGCAGCAGGAGTGATGTGCTCTCTGATCTTTGCTAAGAGCAAAAAGGAAACCCTGGTAAGAGTGAACATCCTTGCAAATCTTGTCCCCAGTCCATGCAATGACAGGTCAGAGATTCCCTTGACTTCTGAGTCGTATGATGGCATCAGGGAATGGAGTGGTGGTAATTGCAGGATGAGACTCCTGAGTCGACAAAGAGTCACTGGGGCCCTGGAATATTGGTGCTGCAGGCTGTACATGACTAACCTTTGCTCATGTGAGCAGTCTGGCTGAATCAGTGCCTTGCTCAGGCACTTACAGCTGGTAGGCTGGCCAGCATGCATGACTTGTTCTCGTCACAATTAGAGCTCCTCTCAAAAAGCTGGCCTGGTGTGACTTGTTTAAGTCCCAGATACCCTCTAGTAATGGTCACCAACAGCACATCCTCACCTTTGTAGCTGCCTCTAAAAATGCCTTTGCCTGTTTGTGGCTGGATATACTGCCCAGAGCACTGTTTGGGTTTCTCATCTGTGAGTGAAAGCTCATCCAATGTTTAGGCCCTCATTTCTAGAGGATCCCATGTTGTGGAGAGGCTCCCTGTAGCTGTCATTTGTGTTGGATGTAAAGCTCACAGTGAGCTCTCAACCAGCATGTTCTTTCACTCCTTCAAAATCCCACCACGACTGCTAGTTCTGTTACCTCAGGAAGGTCCTGACTCTAAAAGTGGTGGGGAACCAGCAGCCCCTCAGACTGGTTTCTGGCAGTGTGCAGCATGCAGAGGACTGGGAATATTTGGCAGAGCTTTGTCTATTGTCATTAGTCTTTACTGAGAGGCTGTGTGTTGCAGTGTTAGCAGAGGGACTCCTCCATCAGTTGTGCTCAGCTCACCCTTCCCACAGTCAATCAATGAAGGTTTGTCTTAAGAAAGAGGAAGCTAACACATGGAGAACAAGCAAACACTTGGTCTTTTTACTGAAAGCTCTCAAAGGTGAATGTGTTAACAGTTTTGAAAGGACACTTTCTCATCCCAATTTGTAGTTGTCAAACATGGGTAACCTGGATCAGGTCACTTTGCCTCTCCTTCCAACCTGCATTTAATGGTGTTTCCATCACCAGCAAACATAGCTTCTGGTGCTTTGCTTGCAGGCAGCAGATGGGCTGCTATCTGCCCAACTTCAGCTGTGAGTGAACTGAAGTTTGGTGCAGACACTAAATGTTGGCCTTGCAGCCCACCAGCTGTTTCTCAGGACTAATGTGGGGGTTGGACCTGTGGACAGAGGTGCAAAACTGATGGGCATCTTTCAGTTCCTGTAATACAAAGTACTTTGTTGTAGCCTTATGGCATCACCAATCCTAATGCTCTCACTGCTCTCAGACATGTTGGGAAACTAGTGGACATTTCATTTAGCATTTATATGTACCATCATTACATCTGCTGGAGGTGAAAAATGGGGCAGTCAGGGAAAAGGAAGTTGCTGTGCAAAACTTCAAGAATCTTGAGTATGAAGTGCACATGCTTTTGCACATCCAGCTGAAGAAAAGCCAGAGAGAGCATTAGTCCAGACTGAACAGCACAGCCTTTGCCTAGCCCATCTAGTGAACGCTAATGATGACAAATGGGTGGTGTTTAGATTTGCAGATCAAGGCTGCATGATGCTGTCTGCCATCTTGCAGGGGCATACAAACTTCATGCAGTTGCAGTGTAGAAGCTTTGGAATGAATCACACACTACTTCCCACAGCATATATCTTATGAACTGTGACTTGCATGCAGCTTGGCTAGTGTCAAAGTCATTCACCTCACAATGACCCCCACTTCCAGTGCATCACGTGGCAGGGTTCTTCCCCCACCTCCACTATGCATCCCTGTGTCCCCCTGTACTATTCCCTCCACCCACATACCCTGTGTCCAAAGGAGTATGGGCAGCTTGCTGGGTCCTGGAGCATGAAAGAAGCTGTCACACACAGTGTGCTGTACTGAGATGCCCAGCCATTCAGATGGGAGCAGAGAGAGGGGTGCCTGGAGTGATACAGCCCTCAGGGCAGTCAATGCCTTATTCCTTTCATCCCCTGACAACTGAATGGCTACAAAGAGGGGATAGATATTTCTTTCTCCTTGGCTCCTCTCTAGAAGTGAGAAGCTGGGGCTGGCTTTTGCCTCTGCAGCCTGAGCTCTGAGTCCATGTCCATCTCACCCAGGGTTTTGCTCGACTGGGTGATGGCAAAAAGTATTGCAGCTTTCAAATGACCCAGAGTGAACAAATGACACTGAGATAGGAGGGATGCAGTCTGGGGGCATGCACTGTATGGGGAGGGGGAATATACTTGTGCTGCTGAGCAGAAAGATGAGAGGAATGTTTCAAGGCTCCCAGTCCTCAGGATAAATCCAGGTCTGGTTGGGGCTGCTGATTCTCAAGTAACTTGGATAGATGTGCCCTAAGGTGAAGCAGGGTGTGTAGAGAAGAAGGAGTTGGGAATCTTTGGATTTGCTCATGACTTCCTTCTTGGTGTCCTCCAAAAAGCAGCAGAAGAGCTGCTCTCTGCACCAAAGAGCAATCTCCTACATGCAGACTGAGCTGAAGGTCTTGTTTGCTGTAGGAATGCAGTAGCTCACAAGAAATCTTGCTTTCCCCTGCTGCCCCTGCTTTTGGCTCCTAAGCCACATAACTGCAGCTTTGCACTTTGGACAAGGCTGCAAGCAGTGCTAGGGGCCAAGACCTCCAAAGTTTCCTAGAGGCCACCCTGGGCAGTGAGGTGACAGCAGCTGACTTTTTCTGGGGGCAAGCTGCTGCCACCACTCCATGTTTACTGCCTCCTGCCATGTTGTGTGAAGAGAGCCTGTAAGACTCAAGGGCTTTCTGCTCCTTCCCCTTGGCAGTCCTCAGTTTTGCCGCTGGGGGTGATTGCTGTTCTGCCCCTGTTAATGTGAGAGGACTTGGCCTCAGCTGCTTTGCCTCAGTGTAGCAGTGGTCAGTGTTGGCGCTCCAGCCAGGCAGCAATTGATGCACATGATTCTGAGTGTTTGCAGCAATTAATTTTGCTAGTGGGTCCTGGGAGTTGGGAGATGGGAGGGGAGGAGAGGTGGGGAAGGAGGAGGGAAAGGGAAGGAAGGGAATGGAAAAAGGAAAGGGAAGGGAAAAAGGAAAGGGAAGGGCTGGCCCTCTATCAGCCTCAGTGACGTGCCTGTAGGATGTGCGTCATTCTCCTCCTTCCTTCAGCATCTGCTCGGATGCTGGCCAGGACTGTAAAAGAGCTGAACAGTAAGAGACTGGTGTTTAATTAATTAATTATCTGCCTGAGAAAAATTACCCTTTCCAAGAGTCATACAGATGATGGTGACATCACCTCATACCTTACTCTATGAGATACCACTAGGACTGGGAAGACATACCAGTGGACCAGGAGCCCTGCAGGAAGGGGTTATGGGGAACCCAGGTAAACAGGAACTCAGAGTGGAAATCATGTCCAGGGCTACTTGTTCTCCTCCTCTGCTTGGTGCTACTGAGTCCACACCTGAAACTATGTTGTCTTTCGGTTCTCTTGGTTGAAGATGGATGTTGGAAAACTGTATTTGGTTTGGTGGAGGGCACACGACATGGTCAGGACCTATTCTTATAGCCTGTAAGGGAGATGGACTTGTTTAGTCCTGGAAGGAAGAAGTCAAGGGATGAGTTGATAATGGCTGGCGGCTCTGAAAGGGGATTAGAGCCAATCTCTTTCTGGCAGTACCAGAGGAGTAAGAAAGGGCTGATGGCTGCAAGTCAGAGTTTGCAAAGTTATGAATGAACTTCAAGAGGAGGGTGGTGCAAAGCTTGGACAAGTCACCCAGAAAGGGTCTCCATCCTGGCTGGCCAGCAGAGTGGCTTAGCTGTTCTGCTCAGGAGTCTCCCTCAGAGCAGGAGAGTGGTCAGATGCCTAGTGACCCCTCCCAGCCAGCCTGTTGGTGAAGCCATACAGCCATGGCATGGAGCAGGCAGGGAGCTGGCTCACATTGCCGTTGAGTCAGTGCTGTAGGATGAGGATGGATCTGAGTTTCAGCTTTCCCAGCTCTCCTTCTGTGTCACTGCCTGTGCTCAGACATGAGATAACATCCCTGACCAGATCTTGTCATTGCTTTGAAGTCCAGGCCGGGGCTTACCAACTGTTTTTGTCTGGTTCAATTGTGGAGCTGGGTGTGAGCCTGTGTGTGCTTGCAAATGCCAGCCTGGGTAGCTTGCCTTTCGATTTTTATCAGCCAGCTGCATCTTGTGTCCTTCTTTCTTGGAACAAAACCTGCATGTTACAGTGCCTTCTGGAGAAGTGGCAGGGGGTGCCTTTCCAGGACCCTGTTGTGGCTAATACGCTTTAAATAGGTCTTAAACTGGGAGTACATTGTATGCACATCCAGCTGAAGGCTTCCTGAGTGGGCTGGGAGAATGCTCAGTGATCTCTATGTGATGGTCCCATCGAGACAGCTTGAAGTTTCCCTGACAGGCCATTTGGAGCTACACCTGTCTGGGGTAGTAATCAGTGCCTCTGCCCCCTGCAGGGAACCTGGCTGTGTGTCCATCCACAGCAGTGCCTGAGGGAGCCCTGGTCAGGACGCTCACCATACTCTTACCCACACACCTTCTGCTGATCCTGTGCAGCTCTTGGTGACCTTGTCAAGTTCTAACGACCTTTTTGGGTTGACTTGTGTGACCCAGAGAGCATAATTCTGTGCCATCCTCTGTGTCACTCCAGATCAGCCACGATGTCAGAACTCAGGATGCTCTGTGCACAGCTTCCCCCTTGAGCTCCTTGTTGTAACTGGGTGCTCGTGATTTCTGGTGGTCTGGTAAAGACTCTTCACCTAGACTGCATGGACAGTGGAACAGGGAGAAGCCTTGGCATTTTACTATAATTTTATTTTGTTTTATTTTGTTTTTATTTCCGTTTGATTCAGCATCTTTTTTGCTGAGGCTACTTGTCTATACTCTCATACACATGAGCATAAAAAACACTCATAAAATCTTTTCCTGTAACTGAAGCTCTGTTAAGAAGGTTACAGGACCTGGGTCTGACCTAGCAGGACAAATCTGCATGTAAAATGCATATTAGCTGCTGGTGGTTTGCAGGCTTGCAGCTTCAGGCTCAGCATTGATGTACACAAGAAAGCATCTCTCCAGGATGGCTGCCCCATGAGCCTTTGCTCTCCTCTCAACCATCATCCTAACAGTACATCTAGCTTTAATAAAGCAAAGATGGAAGAGGTAACTAAATGATAGCTAATAAACAATGTGACATGAATGGAGCCTGGTAAAACCATATTGCTCTTAAAGAAAACATGGGGAAAAAAATCATGGGCATTGTTATTGCTGTCTTGTACTTCACCAAGGCTAGACTATCCATCACGTTGATAAGGCTGAAAGGAAAACTTGACAATATAAGATGCATATATCACAGGGTAGTGAGTCCCATGGCTGCTTGCACTGCACCCAGTCTGCGCTGGGACTGCAGTAGCTTCTCTGCATCACCAGATAAACTGGAACAGGGCGAGCCTGTCACTGTAGTCTCTGTGAGCAAAAGGTCAGTAGGCAAGTAGCTGTTCTGTAACAGCTGGTTTGGAGACCTAAGCAATGAGATGATGCAGACTGAGGATTTACTTTGGGGTATCAATGGGCCTAAAACACATTGGTGTGAACTGGAGAGAGCACCAGAGGAAGACAAAGGGAAGAAAGCAGACTGATGTGATGCGGGAGTCAGCTAAGTGCAGTACCACTGATAATTTTGCGCAACAGGCTGAACAATCAATTTTATGGGAGAAGGGTCTTACCCTGGAGAAACCATGTTTGGCTGTTCAATTGTGTTCCCAGGGAATGAGAGCTCCTGAAACCAGTGAATGTGATGGAGAGCTGTGCAGGCTGTGTAAGGTTGCCTTTGCAGGCCTTGCTTGCTGAGGGCTGTTCTCTGCAGTTGGCTCTTCAGTCTTCATCCTGCCCAGGTTATGTGGTTGATGGAACTCCTACAGTTTTGAAACTGCTTCGTGGTCTTACTCAGAGGAGTTTTGTCCAAGGTCTTCTTCCCATGGTTTCTTTGGTTGCTGCATTCTCTGCCAAGCAGTGGCTGCAGAAATGGACCCTAAAGGGGCCTCCATGGGAGAGTACAGGTTTGCAAAGCTGCTTGGGTGCTCCTGTGCCATATGTACTGTCCTTGGCAGTGCCCAAATTTTGCTATGGGAGCAGATGCTCCTATCCTATCCTGGAGCCTCTGCAAAGTCTGGGCTGGGGAGTCTTACCCTGATGACATGGACACCCCTGGGTGCACTGCATAAGCTCTCTCCACAGCCTGTCTTCTGCTGGGAGTGAGGAAGGATTATTTGCCATACTGTCCTATGGTGGAAAAAAATCACAACTACATGTGTACCAGGTAGGTGACAGAGCACAGAACTGGCTATTATCATTGGCACTTATCTTCTTCACTTGCTCAGGGACCTGAAGATGTTGGAGTAGGGCTGCTGAAATGAAATGCTCTTAAACCTGGGATGTAAATCATGGGCAGGACACAATGCTGCATGAAGGCTGCCCCTGGCATTTAGCTTGGCCTTGTCACATCAGCACCATAGCAGGGATGGTCTTTTGCACAGAGATCTTGCTGTGCTGGGTCATGATCTGTGTCCATGCAAATGCATCCTGTGGCAGTGGCAGCTCAGCAGAGCCAGACATAGCTCTCTGCCTCTTTCCCTTCCTTATTGCTTTCCCTCTGGGCTGCCTTGCTTTAGCTGCAGCCAGCCCCATCTCTGGCCCCATCTCTGGTTTCAGAACAGGTGCGTTGTACTGCAGTGGCACACCTTGGTAGAGCACAGGAAAGATGTAAAGAAAAACCTTGGGAATAGCCCAAAGCAAACTGCTCTCAGACAGCGGTACAGTGGTGTTATGTGATGCCAGGGTCACCCTCAGCTTACACCAGGATGATTACCAGGCTCTTCCAGGACGTTGCCAGGTCACGAGTGTTGGCAGGAGCACAATATTACCAAGTTGCCTTCTGACCTCTCAATTGAGGCATGGGGATGGGAATGAGGTATGGGAATAGGGAGAAAGGCTGGCCAAACTGCCCAGCTCTGCAAATCAGCAATACTTTTGTCTCCTTCAGGGCTGCTGGTCATGCAACTAACGATGTGACAAATGCCAAGGGTTGGGGCTATCCCTGGACAGCTCAGGCCATGCTGTTTACTCACACTCCTCACCCCTCACACATCCCTATATCCCCCTTTTTTGTCTCGCTCCTATTCTTACAAGCTCCCATCAGGCCAGCGAGCCAGAGTTGCAGCAGACATAGTGACCCCACAGCCATCCACACAGCCTTGGGCCCATCACAGGTACCTGCCAGGACAGGTCACACCATGATCCACTGGAGCCTGCCTCATGGAGGTAGATCCCTACCAGCTGCCGTGAGCCAGTCCAAGACATGACCCTCTTCCACATACAACAGAGTTTTGGCTCTGGCTGCCACTGAGGACACCCAGCTGCTCCCTCTCAGGTAGTGACAAAGGCAATTACCTCACTGCTGAGCTTCCTGGCTGGCTGCTGAGACACTTACCTGAAATTAGCTGTGGCCAGTGTGTCGCAGAGGTGAATGCGGTTGTGATTATGAATGCACTTCTTGTTTGTCTTTTCAGTGCCGAAATCCTGTCAGTGAGGAGAAGCGATAATAACATGCTATTAAGTTCTTTCTGGATAATGTAATTCAGGAGTCAGGAGGCAGTTTGGTCATTTATGCCTTTGAAAAGCTCAGAATAATTTTCGGTGTCATTATCTTCCATTTTAAAGAGACCGTTTCAAACATCAATACCAAGAGCTCCTCTCCTCACTACCTCCCCCTGCTTATGTGGTTTTCTTCCACTTTTTGTTCCTGTTTTCTCTGAGCTTTCAGAGATCTGGGTTTTGTTTCCAGTCATTCATTCCCCTTGAAACAGACCACACCCACCCCTCTCTTTCACCTTTTCTCTTTTTATAGAGGGCTTTGGAACTCACTGGTATTTTATTCAGCATCTTTAAGTTGTGGTTAGTGAAACATCCCTTTGTGAGGTGGGGGAGCCCTGCTTGGGCCTCGGTGGCAGTTGTGGATTTAGGTCTGCAGGACTGCAAGGGTTTGAAGCAGTGTGTGTCCCCACAGGGCCAGCGAGCAGGTGGGCAGAGCTGCCATGAGAGTCTGCCCTTGGAATCAGTGGCTGTCTGGAGGCACTGCACATGCTGGAGGTTTTGGTTGCATTTGGATGCCCAGGAGCAAGTTCTGCTGCCAAGGCCATGGCACAGGCATGGTGCTGGGGTGCCCATGCATCCTCACCACCCTGCTCCTGACCACCTCCTCACCATGTCTCAAGGCACAGCCATACCCAATGACTTATATGCAGAGTTTGAGCCTTAAGTTTTTTGCTTGTGCTTTTGTTAAATGTATGCTTCAGAGTAAGCGGTTAATGGATACTTTTGCCCTGAAATAGCCTCCAGGATAGGGAGCTGAGAGGTTTCTCAGCAGATGCAACTTCAACACCAGCTTACACTGCAGGCATGAAAACAGACAGATGTCTCTGAGTGAATGCAGCAAAAATTATTATCCAGAACTGGGGCAGGAAAACAATCTAGCTCCTCTCCAGCATGTGCAGAGCTGAAGAAGAGAATTTTATTCATTAAGTTAACTGGCAATGATCCCTGAAATGTCAGCCTTGGCCTTAAGTTTATCTCTAGGCTTGGAAAGCATCCTAGGCCTTCTGTTTTTAAAAGAGGAAGGTATATGGCTCCTTCCATTTTTTATGTGCTGACTCTGCCAAAGTTTTGGTGCAAATAGGAGGGATAATGCCCTTCCATTTGCTGCCTACTTCCTTCAGAGAGGAAATGGGATCTCCCAAGCAGAGTACAGAAAATCCGCAGGGAGCATACAAGAGTTGCATCCGTCATTAAGCCTAGTTCGTATTGTTCAGCAGCTTCTGAAGGAACTGTCGGGCACTCATGTGCCAGCAAAGTCAGTGGTGGAGTCAGGCTGTGACCTGGCATGAGCTTATTTGCAGAGAACGTGTGGGAAGACTTGCACAGAGAGCAGGCTCATTGGCCTCGCTCTGCCTAGAGGATGCGGGAGCATTAGTGGCACAGTGTGGCTTCATTACAAAGCTGGCCCGGCATCGTTAGCATAGAGGATGCAGTCTCCTTGGGACAGATGTAAAGAGAGATGAGAATGCTCTTTCCTTTGTGAGAGATGGAGAGGCCTTTTAAACACTTTTGGCAGTCCCAGACATGAATGCACAGTTCAGGGCTGGCCAATGATACCAGGAAGGGAACCACATGATAGACTGGGTGCAATGGATGCATCTGCTCCCTGATGCTGTGTCTACTGTCTGCAGAGAGACCACAGAAACCACCTGCTGCTGATCCAACCATTATGGGCTGTGCCTGCCTCCATTGCCTGCTGACTTCCTGCTCCATGTCCACCTACCAGTGCCATTCTGAGTGCAAAGGCAAATTAGATGTTTCCTATGGCCTGCGGTAGTTATGGGATTTCTCCCACGAAGGTTTGCTGGTACTTGGTATTTTAGCTCACACTGCAGTCTCTCACAGTGGGAGTGCTCAGAGGGTCCTGTCTCCCCTCTCCACCTACCTATTCTCATTACATCTAAAAGACTTTGTCTCTGGAATATGTATGCCTCTCTTGGCTGAAACTGGAGAAGAATTTGAATAGATGCTTGTCAGTAGAAAAGTGGTAGAGGTTCAGGCAGCCCAGTCGCTCCTCTCAGGGCAGCTTGATGGGATAAGCTGTCTGCCCTTAAAAAATGACTAATAAGGGAAACACAAAGGAAAAAAGAGAAAGAAAAAAATGGTGAAAAGTAGAGGAATATGGATTTCTTAAATGGCTTGTTATATCAGCCAGATGCCCATTCACTCTGTCAGCAGCCTGGCCATCTTAACCCCACTCCCACCAAGAAGCTTGTGTCTTGCACTTTGCCTCTCTTCTTGCATTTGTTCCACTTGCAACTGGTTTTCTGAGCCTGATTTCTCCCCAGTTTCTGCTACACTGAAAGTCTGTGACCCATCACTTCATGGCACTGCTGGTTGGTGCTATGGGCACAGTAAACAAGGCACAGGGAGGGACTGACACCACAGGGCACAGCTTCCCGTTGCCCCATCTTGGCTGCATGAAGCTGGTAGGACTGTGCCCACCTGCCCAAAGTTATCTGCATGGTAGACCCATGTGCCAAGTCATTTCCCTATTACTTTCCTTGCTGCACCCTTTCTTCTTAGCTCACTCTGCAGTGATGTTTCTCTCATGCTTGGTTTGCCTCTCTAGGCTGAAGGAGACCTGGCTGTGGTTTGGGCTATTTTGTAAAGATGCAGATGTCGCTTATCAATTGTCCTTGTGGAGGGATGTTGAGTGTGGTTTAGATCACTTCAAAGACCAATAGTTTTGTCTTTAATAGTGGTGTAACTCAGATCTCTGCTCAGCCTGGGCAGTTGGGACAGGCACAGCAGTCAGGCTGGAGGCATTTTGAGAAGGCTCTGAGGAAAGCCAGGTCTGCAATGGCATCACCAGGCCAGGAGTTTGTCAACTTACTGTAGAAGCACCAGCTCTGGCAGGGAATTCTTAGAGCATTGCAAGAACAGGGCTCAGGGAACCCTGTTTCCTCACAGGATGTGAGCTGAGCGTGGGCATGATGTTCAGCTCCAGCTCACTTCCATGTTTGCTTTAGATAATAACACTATTCAGGTTCCATAAGTCATCTGAAAATTCTACCTTGCTCTTAGCAAGAAGAGTTTCCCCTCCTGATGTAATGGAGGTCACTGTATTGTGAGAGCAGTCAAGTTGTCTCCTGACAGCTAATTCATTCCTGTGCTCCTCTTCAGCCATCTTCTGGGATTTGAGGCTGTGAAGCTGCTAGTATGAGTATGTATATGTGTGCTGATTTTTATCTGTGTACATGCTGGCTGGAACACTGAACTCCAGCCTGTGCTAGTCTTGCTCCCAGTGTCTGCCTTTTGCACACTCCGCCAGTTGTGCAGTCAGACCTTCTAGCACTAGTGCCAAAGGACTGTGACAGGCCCCTGGGTGGCAGCAGGCCATTTGGTTGATGGATTATCCACTCCAAGCATGAAACAGTAATCTTCAGAGGAACAGGCCCAGAGAGAGGGGCAGAGTTAATCACTTTGAGCATGGACAACAGTTAGAGAAGGAGGGGGTGAGCAGTTTTAACAGAAAACTGTGGTTCGGGAGGAAGAGGAAGCAAAAGGGAAATTAAAAGCATACAGCAAAAAGTCCAGGGCTTTTGCTTGGTCAGGAGAGACAGAAGATGACTGGGTTTATTACAGCAGGATGGGACTCAGCCTCCACCAGCACCCTCATTTTGTCATTGATTTCTCACATGTTCAATGGAAAACATCTGCCCACTGATCTCTCCACAGTGGGACACTGCAGCCTCTGCCCATAAATACACACACATGCTGCACAGTTACAAATGGGAGAAGTTGGGGAGCAGAGTGCTGTTTAATCTCTGACCTCATTGCCTGTATTGGGATGTCAATGAGAAGTGCTCAGGCAGGTATATTATGCCATATGGATTCAAACAACAGATTCTGCTTGAGACTATATTAAGAAATGGGGAATTTAGATTACAAAGGCAGCTCTATGTTACTACAATATTCACATAAGAGGTTTTTGAACTCCATACTACATTACTCCAAGGAAGCCATTCTGGGCTTCACACCAAACCAGCTGCATGTTGGGCAGAGGGTTTTTTCACTTTTCTGATCTGCAGCTGGGTCAGTGAGTATATTTGCCATTATTTCCAAATCTTAATGAGTTATCTCTAGGTTTCTAGCAGCCTATACAGCATCTCTCATTTCACAGAAGGGCTTGGATATATTCGGGTTGAAAGCATTAATGCCTGAGTTAAAAACTGAATAACCAGTATCAAGAGACAGGATGGGTTTATATAGTCATGGCGTATGCCAGTGGATGATCCCACTACACACAGTCTTTCAATTTATTTTTCTTTTGTTTGGCCATGAAGGATGTGATATGGCACAGAGATTTTGCAAGGTTTGGGACAGAGTCAAGAGACCTAAGTGAGAGTCTTGTAAGCACCACTGTTCTGTTGTGGGTTTTCATCGATGTCAGTTCAAAGGGAAATCCACGCCAGTTCTGGACTGAGGTCCCGAAGGGCACTTGCAGGCTCTTCACCACCTCTGCTCCAGGGCTGCATGTATAAAGCAAATGTGTACACTGTTCCCAGGTACAAATCTTCTAGTTCTCTTTTGCTGGAAGGACAAACCGCATGCTCTAAACACCTGGCATTACACAGACTAAAGGACAATGGATTGGAAAAAGTAATTAAAAATATTAGCACTAGTTACAATTAAAAATCACAATTTGTAACATAAGACTGGAATCTTAGTGTCCAGATTAGACCAATGCTCCATCTAGTCCAGCCTGTAGCCTCTAAAAGTAGTTCTTTCTGGCTGGTGCAGAGGGCGGTGGAAAAGGCACACAAATGGACAACACTTAAAACATGCCAAGTGGAGCAGTTTCTTCCTACTTTATACTTCTATTTATAACAGGTCTAAACTTTTAACAAGAAAGTTTGTATCTCTTAACATTTATGAGTATATATGTATGTATTTACATATATTGCAGCTGTGCCTGAGTGCCTTTGAAACTGTTATAACCAATGCAGGGCACAGTGACAAACCAACTAACTGTGTCTTTCTGGACCCAGCCATTCCTTGGATATAACAGTCGCAAAGACTGAGTCACCGTGGTCACCAAGGTGTACTGTCCAAGTCTTCCTTGTCATATGAATCACTTCGCTCCATCACATCACCAAATCATCTTAAGCACTGAAGTTGTGTGGGCTGGAGTTGAATCACCAAGACCATATGAGGCATGTCAGTTCCAAAGATCAGTTCAGTTGCTCCAGTCAACTGCATGTAAATTCCAGAGTGTCTTAAAAAATACAGTAAAAGTATTGTAGAAGCCCAGAAGATAAGGGGCTAATATGTATGTCTCAAACACCAACAGCCAGATAGTCATGGAGCCAACCACTGCTGTGCAAATGAGCAAGAAAGACCACTGTGTGGGTGGAGAAAGGAGCCATATGGACGTAGGACAGTGCTTTTCTGGGATAAATATCCTTGTTCTGGCTCTTTGAGATATGCACAACACAGTACACTGCAAGTGCAGATATGAGGTCAAGAAGTAGTCATGGACTGTTGAGCCAAGGTCAGTCCTGTAGGGGAAGATCAAGACCACCAAGGACCTCCAAAAACTTCTGATCCATTTTCAGAAAGAAACTAACTGTGTGTCGTAACTAATTTGCATAGAAAAAGAAACTTAGCTCCAGGGTGGGGAAAACTTATCTATACAGAGGTACCCCCACAAAGCCCAGGTGTGTGCCCCCAGAATACCTCTGTGTATTTATGAAGGACTAACTTAAACCAATTTCCTTGCCAAGTGCATCAGTTGTGTTCTAAAGTAATTTGGGCTTGGAGAACCTCTCCTGTCCCCTCCCACTCACTGGCCTGGTGTTTGGGATGTTGGGGAGCCAGAAAAAAGATGCTGCTGGTCCCTGTGGAAGAAAGAATCACTTGATGAGAAGAACTGCTGTCTGTTGTGGCTTTTGGAAAGTCAAGTGCGCAGGCTGCAAGGGTTTTGTCTGAAGAGTTTGAAGGAGGAGGAGTTGAGGGCCTTGAATTGGAGACAATGGATAGGAAATGAAGGTGGAGGATTCTTCATATATAAGTCCCAGACTTTATATATGGAGTGGAGAGGGGCTGGCCTCTATTGGTTGCCATTACCTAGTGGGCCTGCAGTGCTGAGGAAATCTGGAGGCTGTGGAGGGACAGGGTCTTGTGGGGATATCCGTAGCTCCAAGCTAAGAGAAGACAAGAAAATTCTTGATGTGATTCAGAGAACAGCCTTGCAGATGCACCACAGCCCACCTTGCAGGGATCCCCCTTAGGATGATGGAACATCTGCTGTCATGGCCTCTCTGGCTCCTTCTGAAGCTGCCAGCAAGGAGGATATCTGGGGAAAGTGTGGTAGCTACTGAGCTGCATTTCAGCCTTGGGAGTCCCCAGCCCTGTGGTTACCATGCAGTATTGAGTGCATATATTTTTATAAATACCTATTTTTCAGTTTTCCTCTGCAGGTGGGATTACTCAATAGTACTCATTGCTTCAGCCGAACAACTTTTTAATAGGTACAATACAAAGGAAAAAGAGCATCTTGGTTCCAAGTACTTTTTAAAGGGTCTTAAAACCCCCAACCACAGCACATTCTGTGGTGCAACATGACTCAGTGTCTTTGGCTGACATCTGTGGTGACATTGCTGATGACTAAAGGTTTTTCCCAAGCAGCAGAAAGTTTAACCCTGATTTACAGCAAAGATTGATATATTAACACCAGCAGTATTTTTCTTTTGCTAGTGTCAGGGTGTGGCACAGAAGGGGAACAGTCACTATACCTCTTCCTGCTGGGCTGAGGGTAAGAGATACATGCAGTGTACTAGGAGCTGTCCTGCAATTATGGCTGGGACAAAAGAGGAGGCCAGCCATATTCCACTCAAAATAATCAGGAGATTACTAAAGATTCTAATGAGACAGAAATATTTTCCCATCAACTCATTACAAATTATACAGAGGTTGCAGCTCTGGATTCTAGTTGCCCTCTCTCTTGCTGAAGTTAACAAGTACATCTGCTGAAGGCTTTGGTAACTCATTTGGTGTGACGTGTGCAATGTGAAGAAGGAAGGGAAGAAGGGGCAGGGGGAAGAGCCCAGAGCAGGGAGGGTGTCCCAAGGAGCAGGGTTGTTTTGTCTGGTGACCTGGAGAAAGGAGAGTATTTGCCTGCTTCTTTGTCTGGAAAAAAACAAGGCAAGGGTGGCTAGTGGAAGTGCTGCTGCTGGAGATGGTGGTGGCTTTTGAATACGATAGTGTATCTCTTCTTGAACTTCTTCGTGAACCTGACAATGAGTACATGAAGGGACCTTTATCCTGTCTAGTATGTTGGTTGTGGGCATGGGATGGTGTGTGATGGCAGCTGAGGACAGATGTGAGAAAGTGTGAGAAAAGCAAAGCAGTGCAGAGACTTTTGGAGGGAGCCTTTTGTGGAGGTCTCTGCCAGCCTGTATTCCTCCTCACCCCATGTCACTGGGGAGGATTTTGATTGAGTGCATCAATGTATTGCATTACACAGACAAAAAGCATTGCTGCCTATTGGTTCACCAGCACTTCTGTTTTCCTCCCTGGTCTTCTAAAGAATTTGGCCATGTGAGGAGAACCTTGCAGTAGAAACATCTCTGGGAGACTTAAAACATAAACCATGTTTTATTAAGCAGTATCTGACACTTTTGCTGAGGCAAGTACTAGGTCTTATTGATGGACCAAAGCTACCAAACCCACTGACTGAGAGGATGCTCTTAAATATGGAGATCTGTGGCAGGCTGTATTTGTTATGAAGATAACCCATAATCTTGTTAAACCCCCTTGTGTCAGCTACTCAATAACGTACCTCACGGATTCCTCTGTACCTGTGAATCTGCTGAGACAAACATCCTCCTCTCCTACCATCAGTGGCAAAGGTCATCAAGGTGGAAGCCAAGAGCTTCCATGAAGTGATAGAAATCTGTGGCAAAATAGGTTTTGGATATATAGTTCTGTAAATTCACCACCTACTTTGATGTCAAGATGCTAAATAACAACTTCTAGCTTTGTAGACCCTACAAAGCAATCTTGACTTTTAAATCTTTTTATCTTAGCCACAAGGACTCTGGAAACTTCAGGAATGAACAGTGTCAGAGGAGCAATATCCAATATGGAAGGAATATAAGCAAGGCTCTGAGGCTGCTATTGAAGAAGAGTTAGTAAAAAGATAGGAATTTATGAGGGTAAGCTGGAAATGCACCTTTGAGCTCTATGGCTGGCTCTCCCTTAGGTTCATTTCTTAGGAAATGAACCTAAGAAGCATCTATTGGATGATGTTAACATGTTGTCGTGCATCTCTTTGGGCTCTGTTACCCTTCCAGTAGCTTTTGTTGAAGGGTGGATAGCTATATCTAATTGACAGACATGACTGAAAGCCCATTCTTTACCTGTTATGCAATTTAATATCTTCACAACATGACAACAAAAGCCACGTAGGAGTTAAAATTATACTATTCCTCCTGTGGTATCTAGGTGCTGGTGAGCAGCAAAAGCTCTCAAGGAAAAAAGTGCTGGGAGACTGTGGGGGGTGTTAAATTAGATTTACTTTAATTTGGACAGAAGAATGTTAAGTACAAAAATTAAAACACACAAATAATTAGCATCTGAGGTTGCAGGAAGCAATTCATTTAGTAATTCCACCATGAGCTTGCTAGGTGTAAGGTCCTGGGTTGTGTTCTTAGTTTTTTGCTTCTGGCACTCTTTCAGCTGCTATCTCTATGGTACATTACTTCACACCTGGACTGACCTGCCTTAATAATGTATCCTTGACATTCAGTCTAGGTGGTTTTGAAGCAGAAACAATCCTATTAAAATGCTGGTGAGAAATCTGAGGCTCTTTTTCTAGTGCTATTAATAGTGGGTTTGTATCCCCCTCTAATGTGGCTGTGCTTTCGTGCTCCCATCTGAGCCCCTCCAAGGATTCCTGAATGTGTCTGCCAGAGATCCTTGTTGATAGTACTGAGTGTATGTGTTGGAGTGAATGAAGGGAAGGGCTACTAACAGGGCTGCTGTCCAGTCTGAATGTGTTGAAGTACCTGAAGACTAAGGATGAAACCAGGTTTTGTGGTAGTGCTCCTGCTGCTTGCCCTCTTTCTCTGGTAGAGATTCCTGTGAATGGTGCCATATCTCCACAAGAGTACAAGGAAGCAGCAAGCTTGGTGTGGTGACTATGAAGGCCTCATGCACATGATGAAGTTTAGTCAGGAAACTTTTAGGTACTTGTGTGAATTCCTCTCTGTCTGATCCAAATGGTATCCAAGGAGTGTTGCAGCCAAGCTGTGCTGAAGTGGCTACAGAGTACAGCAATTGACAATTGATACCCTTGGGAGTCTGTACTGGGACCAGTGTAATTTAATATCTTTATTAATTACACAGATGAAGGAATCAAGTGCACCCTCAGCAGATTTGCAGGTGACAGCAAGCTGAGTGGTGTGATTGGCACACCTGAAGGATGGGATGGCTTCCAGAAGGATCTGGACAAGTTCAAAAAGTGAGGCTGTGGAAACCTCATGAGGTTTAACAAGGTCAAGTACAAGGTGCTGTACCCAGGTTTGGGCAACCTCTGATATCAACACATGTTGGGGATGAACAGAATGGGAGCAGCCCTGCTGGGAAGCACTTGAGTGTGCTGGTGGATGAGAGGCTGGACATGACCCAGGTCTTGGACCCCAGAGAGCCAGTTTGTATCCTGGGCTGCATTCAAAGCAGCATAGGAAGCAGGGATTCTGCCCCTCTGCTCTGCTCTGGTGAGACCCCACCTGCAGTGCTGTGTACAGCTCTGGGGTCTCCAACATGGAAGAACATGGACCTGTTGGAGTACATCCAGTGAAGGGCCAAGTTCTTTATAGGGATGGAGCACCTCCCCTATGAGAAAAGGCTGAGAGAACTGGATTTTTTCAGCCTGGAGAGGAAAAGGCATCAGGGTGACCTAATTGCAGCTTTCTAGTACCTAAAGGGAACCTACAAGACAGATGGGGAGAGACTTTTGACAAGATCATGTAGTGATAGGACAAGGAGGAATTGCTTCAAACTGAAAGAGAGTAGGTTTAGATATTAGGAAAAAAATGCATTACTGTGAGGGTGGTGATCTACTGGAATAGGTTGCCCTTTCCAGCCCAAACCATTCTGTGATTCTATGAATTCCAGCAGGCAGCCTGTGCAGGCTGTGGAAAGGAGCATGATGAGTAATTATGCACTGTGTTGCAACACAGCTACACAGGGATGTTTAAATGCCTCTTTCCAGCTATTGCCTGATTGCTGCTGTGTTAAAAGGAGCAAGGATCCTCTCTCTTTTGGCATTCAAACCCTGCATGGACAGTATATTTGTAGCATGGACTTCAGCTTTCAGTGAATTTTGCTGCTACCTTTGCAATCTTCTACCTTCACTGTCATCTCTATCCTTTTCTAAAACTCTGTCATGCCATCTATCCATCCATCTATCATAGCCTCTTGCCACTTGCTTCAGGATTTTAATACCCATTGGGGTGTTAAAAAGCAAACACATTGCTCGGCATGTACAGTTTCTGTAGTAACAGATACAACAAGTGAAAGCTTTAGAAAAGGCATATTGGCTTATTATTATTAGTTTTATTAATGCACTTGATTTTAGGAAGGACAAGACATAACTTGAAGCAAAAGGCCTTATTCAAATGCTTCAAATACATAAAGATCTTCAGACTCAGAACTTTGGAACAGCTACTACTGCAGATTCTTTTTTCATATGTTTTTGTTGTTTTGAGTTTTGGGTTTTTTTTTTCTGTATGCTTTAGGATGCTAACCAAAAAGGACTTGAAGAAAAAAGTAGGGCTTCACTTTGGACTATAACCTTCTCCCACAAATATACCTTAGTGTTTCCTTTTACTTCTGTATCACCTGGGAAAAGTGGAGGAGAAATGGAGCAAGTTGGTAAGATAGCTAACCTGGCTTGGTTTCTCCATCAAGATCTTCTGTTTCCTAATGTATTACAGTCACCTCTTCCAGCATAAGTCACTGACTGAGGGTAATGCATGTCCACCAAATAACCTGTGAATGGCTGCCCATCTCAGTGTCCTTGCCTATCAGATGAGCCACCTGTCCAGCCTTTGCTTCAGATGTGGATTCTGTGGAGGGGACTAGTAACCTTGAATTGACCTGCTTACTGAGTTCTAGGGCCCAGATCTGGAAAGAAAGACCAGATTAATATTATGAAAAGTGAAAGAACAGCCACTGAACAGTTAGCATAGAGCCTGGAGTTTGGCACTGGGCTGGGATGATGGAGGCAGGGAAGAATTGGTGCAGTTTTGAGCATGGTCAATCCATCTTAACACAAGTCTAAGAAAGTGAAGTTGGGTTGGAATTTTTTTGTTGTGAACTAATGGAGAATGCTAAACCTTAGAGAGGGCCGAGGTCATATGGTGCAGAAGTAAACACCTATTTTTGTTACAAAAAGTTTGAACTGTTCATCCTGGCCTTCTAGTCTCCTGGCAACAGTGAAGAACAGACCATGCTGGGACCACTATTTTAATCAGCCTAATTGTAGGTCCTCTCTCTCTTCCCCCAGAAATCAGCCTCCAGGGAGATAGAAAACCCTTTTGTCATGTCACCTAAAGGACTTGGAGACCCTTTAGTTTGCCATGCAGCAGTTACAGGTTTTGCAGTGCAGTATTCATTTCATATTTCTTGCCTGGAAACAAGACATTACTTTGGGGAGTTTGCATTTTCCCATCTGTTACATTAAAATGAATTTGTTGCTTTCACTTCACCAAAAATATTCCAGTTGGATATTAACTGCAAATAGAAATGCTTTACAGTTCTAGCATGTTTCCCTAACTACCTCTCTTCATGCCCATGATCTTCAGAAGGCCTTTCTATCTCCTGTCTAGAGAAGTGCTCTCTTGCCTATGCAGATATGCAAAACAATAAATATTTTGTGTACAAAGCATACAGTGATAAGAAACATTTACTCTGCTAATGAGAAACGTCAACTGTTTTCAGTCTTCTTAAATACTTCTAGTACTTTATCAGGGAATTGGTTTATCCTAACCTTCTCAGCCTCCTTGACTTCTGCAGCCCCTGGGCTGCTTTTCCAGCATGGTCAATGAAAGAAGCCCTGGTACTGAATTGTCATCACACCCTGAGAAATTCTGGCATCTGGGATGATACTATGAACAAGCTCAGAAGTGTGTGGCTACACAGAACAACTGGGGTGATGTCTGGTGTGAAAATGCTTCAGTGCAGTATAATTAAATTGCTGCACTTAGTGCAAAGGAACCAGGCTGTCCCTTTGCCTCTCACTCTCTTTCGCTGTATCTATTGGCAGTAAAAGGCAAAAATAATAGTTTTGTATTTTTCTCCTCAAAACCGTATACACAGTACTGGGTTACAAAACCCATCTGCTCTCCTTTGCTGCCTGGCAGCAATATAACACTGGTCCCAGTGTCAGCTGGCAGGGCACATCACAGCTTCCTCTTCTTGCTTTCTGTTCTTCTTCAGAGCACCTGCAAACAATTAAGAAGCCATTTCTGCCCATTTTTTTTCTGGTTACACTTTTCCCCCTCTGTGTTCAAAGGATTGACCTCAAATCTATCCCTATCAGACAGGTGACCTGAAGTGCATGCTTCTAGCCACAGCTCTTCCAGGGTCACTGCTGGAAAGCCTCCCAGGCATGAAAAGAGATTTCTGTTTCCACAGCTGGTCCTGCAGCACCCCTTGTACACATAAAACTTGCCCAAGAAATGGGTAGGGCCCACACCAAGCAGAGTGCTGCTCACTGGTGCCTCAATTTCTGTTGTATTGTTTCAGGAATCAGACTTTCTTTTTTCATTTGTGTCCTTACTCTCCTTACCCCTTTTTCTTTTTGAAAAATACACAGAGTGATTAGATTTGCAAATGAATGGGCAGGGAAATGACAACAGAAGTGAGCTGGAGCTGAGGAGCACAGGTATAATTACTGTAATTAACTCAAGCAGCAGGGGCACAGCCAGTGTTGGGAGCATTGCTGGGAGTTGCCGTGGGCGAGAGATGGGAGAGGAAGAATGGCCAGCTGCAGAGAGAGTCTGCCCCAGGGCTCCCTGTTCCCCCCTTGAGTGCTTTGATAAGAAAAGTGTAGTTGTGCCCTGTCCCTGTGGCATGTCCACTTAAGCTGCAGGGACCCACATCTTCCCAGATGAGATGCAGAGGAGCTCATTCTGTCTTGTACCAAAATTACTCAATGTCCTGCTTGGACAGGTTCAGGAGATGCCCTCACTTCCTCTAAGTCCCCAGGACGTGGGGATGCCTAGTGTGCAACAGCAGTGGCGCCCTGCCAGACAGACAGAGTGGCAGGGAAGCAAAACCCCTCAGCTGCAGCTGAACCCTTGCAGGAGGACCTAGGACAACTGAAGAGCTTGTCTCAGAAGCTCTTTGGCATCAAAATATATTACTCATTGACTTTGCTAGGTGCTGGTCTGTGACTTTATGGTTCATCTAAGAAATGGCCTTACTGATCTTTGTTGCTGGCTGACTGAATAGGAAGCATGAATTTCTCAGTTTGGAGAGAATCGCTATGGGACTGTATGGAGATGAATGTATGGCATGGGAGATGGTGTTTCATACACTCCTGATCATAACACCAGAAAAGTTTTATGATCACTAAAGAAGGAAGCAGTATGTCTTTGTCTGCCATAATTCCACTAGTTACGGTCCTGTGATCACTTTTCTGCTCTTGGTAGTAAACACTTCCACAACACGTGTCATGTTCCTCCAAGAGCTCTCTGCAGGCCATGATGCTCCCAGCACATGCTCCCTACCAATTTCCATGAGCACACACTGCCCTCCAGCAGAGCACTGTGACACATCTGCCAGCACGACAGGTTCTGCAGCAACTCTAGATCTTGGCAGAAGGACTTCTCTTTTTGTAAAGAAATGGGGGGCTGACTTCAAATACAGGTGTTAAAAACATTAGTTGCTATTGGTCCTATTCTTGGAGTCTGAGACTGACACAGGTTTTAGGGTTTTATAATCTTTCTAGATGTGACCGCAATTTGTTGGGTGGGTGCATTAGATTTAGGGTGTGAGAAGTTCACACAGGAAGACATAAACAAAACAAAATCCTGTATTTTTGGAATATGCACAGACCAGCAAGCCTGGGATATAAACAGTTTTCCTTGCTGGGGCTATGGAGTGAGGGAGGCATGTGCAGGCAACTGCAGAGGTCTGAGGCTCTGTAGTCACCCCTAGGAACAATTACATAGGCTTGTTGAGAGAGGACTGTGATTCTGTTGCTGAAAGATTAATGTTCCAGGCTCTGCTCCACATAGTGTTGACAGCACATAAATATGTGTCTGGTGTATTTAGAAAAGAGATTTGCTGAAGCTGGGTAGGGAATGGTGTGTGTGTTTTGCTGTACTGTAAAAACTTCAAAACTCTCCCTTTTCATTGTGGAAAATATCTGATGTGAGGGTCGGGGAATGCAGAGTTCTGTGAGCAGCTTTGGTTTAAACTTGCTGCTACTGATCAAAAAAGCTATAGGAAATAGGATTGGAAGGGGCTTTGAGAGATCATCTAGTCTGTCTCCTTGCCCACAGCATATCCAGCTGCACCTCCTTTGCCTTTGTCAATATTTTGACTGAGCTGTGAGCAATTTATTCCAGTGCTTCCCTATTCTTAACAGATTAACCCAAATCTTCCATGCTGAAGTTGAATTTATTGCCTCTTATTCACCATGGGCATGGAAAACTGATTACCTTTTTTTCCTTGTAGCAGCTGTTGAGATATTTGAAAACTGTTATGGTGTGCTTCCCCAGTCATCATTTCTTTATCTGGACATCCTATGTCTGTTCTGTCTACTCTTGTTGGCCATGGATCCTAAACATTTGACCATTCCGCTTCTTTCCTGGGCTCTCTCCAATTAGCCTCTCTCTCAGAGTGGGACACCTTACACTGGACACAATCCTTCAGGGAATAATCTACATCACAGGTCTGTCAGACTGACATTGGAGTCCCAATATGATACTTGTTTGTCCTGTGGTGGTGACAGATGTTTTTTACAGCTTTCCAGACTGTGGTGTGGCATAACTTCCAGACTTCTTTTTGTAGAATTTCCACCTAGACAGCTGTTCCTTTTTCTGTATTAATGAAGTTGATTATTCCTACTTAAGTCTAATTACATGAATATGTCCTGGTTGAATTTTATCTTGTGTTCTCAGATCATTTGTCCAATTTGGTGTGATTGTCTTGTATTCCAGTTCTGTCCTCTAGTGTATTCAGTCCCATTTAGCTTGATGTTTTCTGCAGATTTAAGTATACTTTTTTTTCCATTATCCAAGTTCAGTAATGGAAACACTGATTAGTGCTGGATCCTCCAATGAATACCTGTAGGATCCACTCAATACACCTTTCATTTGGCAATGTAATAATGATAACTATTTTAAAGAAATGGTTTTCTAACCAAATGTTATTATCCCATAGTATGTTCACCTAGACAATCTTCTCTTGTCAAAATGTAAAGACACTGCACTTGCTGCCTCCCAAGCCCTGTTACTCTGGTGGAAGGGGAGACTAGATCACTGTGATTAGAGATGCTCTTGTAAATCCTTATTGCTTGTTTTGCTCCTTCTTTAGGAATAATTTCTACTTTAGGTTCAAGGCACTCCTGTTTGAAGGATACAACTCAGCACTTTAAACCAATGGCTTTTAGCAGCTTCATGTGTACTCATAAAATCCACTTCGTGCTTGGATGTAGTTACTTACTACTAGTGGTATTTATACTGAAGGGAAGGCTGAATCCCAGGAAACTGATGACTGGTCACGTAAAGAAGGTTGAAACTAAGAACTGACCCAAGGAAACTTGCCCCTAGATCCTGGTCCAAAAACATAACTCAAGTAAGCCAGGTTACAATGGGCAGCACAATTTTGCAGCAGCATCAGTAGCTTTCCTCAGAGATGCAGACACCAAGCAGGGCTGTCTATGACAGCCAAGCCCCCTCAGGCTGTGGATGCTCCCAGCTTGGGTCTTCAGCTGTGCTGGGCACTGGGCTGCCTAACAGGCACCATGCTGGGGCAGTGCTTAAAAGAAACAGAGTAAGCATAATCCCCCATTCCCAAAAGAAATAACTTGCATCCTAATCCAGGAATGAGGATAGATTGTGAATCCCAGTTGTTCAGAGGTGTCCTGGGATGAGAGTTTGGGCAGGCACCTTGCTCCAGGCATGTCCCCTCTCCTTGTACTGCTCTTTCATGGCTTGTGGTCCCATTCACTGTGCGTTGCCCAAGGGGAATGAGGGCGCTATCTCCCAGCCTCAGGTGAGGAATGGCACTGATATCCTGCCTGCTGGCTCTCTGGGCTGAGCCTTGACACAGCTGGGTGTGCTGCCAAGCACCTCAGCCACACACTAACTGAACTCTGTTCCTCAGCATGTTCTGAAAACGGGCATTTAAATGCTCTGTGTTCAGCAGACAACTGTCATGGAATATCAAATTGCAATTGTCTGCCTATCTTGTTGCTTGGATAATTGGATGGTAATAAGCAGAATACCAATTCCCCCACCACACCAATAGGTAATACCATTTAGGTATTTTTAGCAAGCAAATGTGACAAAATTTAGAAGCTACTAAATATAGAAAGACTCTGTGATTTTTTTCCTTTTTGTTGTCTGTTCTTGAAATCTTATTGACAAGAAATCTTTCTCATGTACTTTAGAAAGAAATGAAGCAATCAACAGCAATATATATTTTTTTCCAGAATGGGGAAAATTTTTTTTGTCCTCACCTATTATTCCCAGCTGTATTCCAACATCACACTGAGTGGTATTAGCATGACTGAAGGGACTCTTTCTAAAGTTCTAAAATTAAAGTTCATAGTTTCTCAGCTCTGCCAAGGAAATATTTACCTGCCACTGTACTGTGCTGTGAATGGGTGAAAACTGGATGAAAAACTCAGGAGAAAAGGAAGAAAAACAGTAAAAATCACAGCAACCAACATGTTGAATGTTCTCTTAGTCATTCTGGGGTTTGCCCCCTTTCTGCCTGTTCCTTGTCCATATTCATATCTAAAGCCCTGATGCAGAAGTCAAGTCTCTGTGTATATGTGTAAAGTCAAGGGGCACAGATTGGAGCCTTTTAAGGCATTAACCCCTAATTATCTGCTTGAAAAGCTCATATTACTCTTTTAGAAATAATTTTAAAAATAAAGACTGATCCAAATTTGTAATAAAATGGTGTGACTCATCAAAATGTCATCAAATTACATTAAAAATGCTTCTTAAAGTGACTTCAAGCCCAGTAAATATACTGTAAGTTATAGATGCTACTGGAGCATGTAAGAGTGTCAGCAGAATTGGGATGCATGTTTGCTGGTACAGTAGGTCAGGTGACCAGAGTAGATCTAGTTTTCTCGTGGCTTATCCTATTAGAAATTGAGAGTACTTGTGAAGTAGAAAACAGGTGTTCTGCTATAAAAAGGAGAGCATCTGGCCCTCTATACCAAAGGCCTGCTTTCACATGACTTACACTTTTTTTCTCAGATGTTTCTGATGTTGGCATGTTGTTTAGAGTCCTTAAGGCAAGGCTGGGGAATGGTATTGGAGAAGCATAAAGGTTGCTCTTTTTGGAGCTACCTGCTCGTAGTAAAAGAATGTCTAGAGGTGCTTAAACATGCTTTCCCAACTTGCTAGAGAAGTGGGAGTTGGATCGAGCCATGTTTCCCTGTTATCCTGGAAACCTCTTCCCAGATGAACATAGACCTAGCAGCAGAAATCATGTGATTTCACTGGGAAAAGTGGAAAGCAGTGGAGCCTTCTCTTCCCTCTCTGGTGAGTGGCACTCTGACCACACACAACCTCTTGGGCTGTACTTCTGCCACAGTTTCTCAGTGCAATCCAAGTCAGTGCAGTGAAGGCCCTGCTGCCTGGGAAGATCTGCACAACTCTCTGTAGAGATCCTCTGTAGGATGTAGCTGTCCTCTGGCAGTGTATTGGGGGGACTCGGACTTGCAGGACAGGGAGACTTTCTTTAAAGATGATTGCTGAGCACTTGGATTTACACTTGTTCTTAGCAGGTTCAGCTCTCTGCCATCTCCGATGTACAGCTCAGAGAAAAGCACATCTCTAGGGCATAGGCTCAAACAAAATTAGAAGGTGAGCAGGTATCAGCATAGTGCAGAGCACAAGGATCCAGCTTACTCAAATTATTGTGTTTTTGCCCAATTGCTGGCTGAAAAGATATTTTTCAGAGAGAATTTGAACTTCATGGCACATTCATCAAAGCACTCTTTTGTATGGATTCTCTGCTGGTGTTGAATTCACATTACACATCTCTTCTTGGAAATGTGGTTTCTCTTCTGTTGTTGGTTTGCCTGTTTCCATGAATCTTCTCAGATAGAGAGGTACTTGTGTCACAGATTTAGCTGAAATTTGTCCACAAATTAAAAAGCTCTGGGGAGGTGGGGGAGGCAGGAGGAATGGCATGCTGCTGTAGGTGCACACAGTATGTACATGTGAGCCAGCCTCCTTACAAGCAGGCTGGTGCATTTAGCAGCAAGTCCCAAGCAGGCTCTTCCTCACTCTTCTGTTAGTACCCAGGGGGTTCTTACAACTTGCCTGCTTGGAAGGCCTTGGAGATGGAATCTTCTTCCTTTCATGCAACTCTTGCAGGAACTCCTGTCTTGACATACTTCCATGACGTTCACATACCCCTTTCCCTAGTCAGAGTCCCCTGCCCTTTCCTGCATTGCTTTCATCTCTTTTTTGAAAAACTCCTTGTTCTTCTTTCCCTCTCTTCCCTCTCTTGCCACTCTTCCACCCCTCTTACAAAAAGCTACCTTGGGGAGCAGCAGAGAGGGTTAAACTTGCAATGTCTTGTGGCTGGAGAATCATTGGTGGCCTCATGCATGGTAAAGTGCCTTTTTGGCATGCAGAGCTGTGAGTAACCACTCTCTTCCTAGTCCTCTCCTTGGGCTCTGTGACAGTGGGCAAGCATTTGCAAAGCAAAATTACAGAGCTCTCTGGGTAATGATCTGCCCATTTGTTCTGTACAGCCGGTGGCTGGAGGCCGAATCCACGCCACTCCCTCTCAGCTCCATTCCCATCACATTGGGAAGGGATGGCTATTTCTCCCTTACAGCTGCTTCCAGGGAAGAGAGGCCAGGGGAGTCACCCTCCCAGCAGAAGGATACCATGGCAGTGAATCTCTCTCAGCAAGGGGCCACAGTGGGCTCCGACCAGAAAGGCCAGGTTCAAATGCCAGGCATGTGCATAGGCAGAGAGGAGATGGCATCTTCACTCAGATCATACAATGTGGCTGTGCAAGAGAGCAGCACCATTTACCAACCTGCCAATTCTCCTCAGGGCATCAGGGTCAGAGAGTTGGGATGCATCAGGCATGTCCCTTCTAAAACCTCTGTTCCTCCATCTAAAACCTCTTATCTTGTGAGTCGTAGATTGGCTGTAGGGACCCACCCAACTGCTGTCATTACTGGGGAGGAGTTGGGAGGCTGTTTCAGCTTTCCTGCAAAGCTCCAGGATAGCCCACAGTGTTCACTTCTGATCCCAGCTGCTTACCCTCTTGCATTGAGCCAGGTCTAGTGGGAGGCATCCCTGACCCACGGCAGGAGGATGTTGGGACTAGATGATCTTTAAGGTCCATTTCATCCCCTTAACATTCTATGGTTTATCTGTATTATTCCTTTGCCATTTGCTTACTCAAAGAAAGGCTAAGCAGGTGTGTACAGAGTCTGCAAGGCTACCAGTGAACAGGCTAATCCTTGCTGTGATACATCCATGTGATTTTTCCCTCTTCCCTTCCCTTCATACTGCTGCTGAAGGCCTCCTATACCAGTGCCATTCTGCTTTCCCCTCCTGCCCTGCAAAATCCTTCTTGGAGCAATCAGACTGTAGGATTCCCTTTCACTGTGTTGGGAAGCACAGTCTTTTTACATCAAAAGGAGGGAAGGAGTGTCAGGCCACAGACAAAGATGAGCAAAAGACCCCTAAATACATCATATCCACTTTCTTTTGGTTGCTGGGGAATAAACACTGAGAATTAGGAAGTTGAAACTTTTAATCTTTTACACTTTTAAAAAGGATGGGTGATGTATCCTGTTCTGATTAAGAACTCGACCTGTATCTCTGTACCCATTTGATCCTCTGTGACTCTTAGTGCTCTCTCCTTCCAGAAGGAATCCTGTTAGTAGTCCCTTATCTGCATTTATCTTGCAAAACAAATATTTAATAAACAAAGACAAATACTGTTAGATGGGAATTCTGAAACATTAATTTATTCCCCTAAGCAATAGAACAAACAAAGCAACTTCATTAGCAGTAATATAGCATAATGCCCAAGTGTCTTGCTTTGAGTGGAAGAGCTGGGCTGGTGACTAGGATGGGCCAAATTACACGCACAAGGATGGAGGCTCTTCCATGACACAAAAGTGAAGCTCTCCTTCTTGGGGAGTTCAGCTTGGTCTGGCAGTAAAGCCTGCGTGATCACAGAAGCGACATACAAAGCTGGGAGAGTCACAGATTCCTATTCCTGTTGCAACTCCTGAAGGCAGTCAGAGCATCCAGAGGAAAAGATGTAAATGCTGCTGTCCCAGTGTGGTTGCCTCTGGGGCCCCATGTTATTTCTTATGCTTTTTGGCTTCTGTGTGAAAATAAAACCCAATGAGCAATAACTTCACAATAGCAGACAGAGGAAGACAGGGTGAAATGGGGGATAACAGAAATGTGGATTGTAGTGAAAGAGGAAGTGAGGGGAAAAAAAGACCATATGTAGGAGATAAGTCCAGGGGACAGAAATCTGAATTATGACCTCTTCCCAGCCCTCCAGAACTTTAGTTCTTTTCAGTGCAGTGTGGGTCCTGTAAGAAATTATCTGTGATAGAGCACATCTTTATATGTAAAGTTTTATATATGAAGTACTTAAAATTGGTTATAATCTGATAAAAGGTTACATGTATTGCAATATTTTTCCTGTCTCTTGTATCTTCTCCTCCATGATCTTAAAGCACACTTCAAGCTTTCTATTAATTTAGTTTCCCAGCATCTTTGTAGGGCAGGTTTATCTCTGGACCACAGATAGCAAAATTTAAACTCAAAGTTCAAAATGCTAGACTGAGAAAATAACCCAGCATCCCAGGCCCCAGCAATGCCATTTAATTTGAAGCCTGTACATCAATACAGTCACCCATACAGCTGCAGAGGAGGGGCAGAGACTTGTGCAGAGCCACTACACTATGGAAGAGCTGAGGAAGAGGAGGTTCTGCTACCTTGTATTTTTGCTGGCACCTCATAGGAAAGCTCCATGCACTGGCATGGGACTGACTACAGCACAGATGCAGCCATGTAAGCAGTCCCCAGAGGGAATTGTTAAGTGCTTAGGACACAGCCACTTTGGGCTTTGAAATCTGTGGCTGTGCTCAGGGCAGGTCCCTCATCACCAGGGCTGCCCAAACTAGCTCTGGCTCCTCCAGCCCTTCTCCAGTCGATTTCTTCCTGTCATCCCTGCATCACTCAGCCCCAAAAATAAATGCTGCTGCCAGGGATTGGGCGCCTACATGTGCTGCTTTGTTGGTGGCAGCCTTGGCCAGTGCTCAGTTTGCTCTTAGCACTATTACCCTGTGGAGAAAATATTGCAGCACTGGTGTAGAGAGGTCTGTCTCCCTCAACACATGGTGTACCTCCAGCAGATGAAAATTTGGTATTTTCAACACAAGAGAAAGCAAAGCTGGGGATGGGAAATTCAGTCTCTTTAGCCCTCTCCCCTATCTGTATTTCTTTTTCAAGAGTGGTAGTTTCTCTGCCTCTCTTTGCTGCTGGACAGGGCTGTCACAGCCTGTTAAGTCAGTGGCATCTCTCAGCACTACCCTGGTGCTCCCTCCTGCCAGCAGCCTGTGTGTGTATATGCTGGAAAAGGACTGAGGGTACTATGCCTGTCCTGGGCATGAGTACTCTCCTGACTAGCTTGGCCAGTCTGGGCCAGCAGTGGTGGTTTGGTGGTGACCCCTGTAGGCATTCAGTGGGTTGTTTGCAGTCCTGTTCCTGGGACACTTCATCTCAGAGATTGCCACCTACAGGAACATGCCCTCTTGCCTGAACTATTCCCTTAATTACTAAGCTATTAGGAGAGAGCAACAAAGTGGGGCTTGCTTGCAGTTGCATGATTGCTTGCACAAGAGCTTCCTCCTCCCAGGCAGGTCCTAATGCTGACTCGGAGCTTGGATCATTTCTGTGCCCAAAGAGAGAAGACAGGATTGGATTTAGATCTTGGATGCAGCTGCACTAATCCAGAAACACTGGTCTGGTAAACCAGAGCTGGCACAGGCCCTTAGGGCTATTAAAGCGATGCAATTTTACCAATATCAAATCCTCCTGAAAACTAAACATGTTCCCACCCCCTGGGAGGATCCACTGTGGAGCCAAGTAACTCTGGCTCAGAAATGTGTACTCAGTTTGGATCTCGGTTCTCTCCTCTGACTGCTCTGCAGCACACACTTCTGAAAGTGATTCTTCTCAATCCCTTGCACTTGTGTCACTGAATAAGGAACAGGAGATGCTGCCAGAGTTCACACTGAGTGCCACAGGGATCAAAAATAAATACTGCCATGTAATAGATTTTTATCCACTGCCTTGCTGTAATCCCCATCTGAATCCCTTCCAAATTGCAGTCAGGCAGCTGTTTGTACAAGTCAAACATTGATTCAGCTGCTCTCAAAAGGGATTCAGGAGGTACAGGCTGGAGGGAGTGCTAGCCAGGATGCTGGAACAATGGAATTTATTTGTTATGAGCTGAAGAGTTAAATTCTTCCCACAGCACCCAGCACCAGAGTATTTCCACACACAGGGAGGAGGTATCCACACAGGGAGGAGGTATCCACACGGGGAGGAGGTACCCACAGAAAGGATAATTGCTGAAGCAGTGAGCCTGGCACCTTAAGCAGCTCTCCTGCCTTGCTTGGCAGAGCTTCAGAGGGCAGGATCACAGTTGCCTGTGGCTGGCTTGTAGGGCCTACAGGTTGGGAGACCTCCTTGCATTGTTAGGTAATCATCTGCTCCTCTGGGGTTGGAGCAAACCATAGTTTCCTCAGCATCCAGATAGTGTGGGGGCTTTGCTTCCTGGGCTGTATCTGAAATTTCAAATAGTCCCTGTTGAAACCCTTGGGAAGGATTGCTCTTCTTCTTAGGGGTGCTTGGCATCAGGGGCATGGCCTGGTGTCCAGCACATAGGGTGCCTCACAGGTTTCTTTAGCCCATGTCAGCACCTGTGAGAAGGGAAGGATTCCAGAAAAAGTCCTGGTATCCTGGGCAGTAGCTACCAGAACCACTCTGCTCACACTTTCTGGCTTTCCTAATGTATGCAATGTTTTTTTTAGAGACAGACTTTTCAAGTCCTCACTGCTCTATTTCTACTTAATTTCATGCCCTCTCAATGGACTTCAGCATTGTGTTTTTCTCCTTGCCCATCTCTTCCCAGGCATCTGGTGGGGTTAAAGCACAGGGCTGTCACAGACATGGAAAACCTTGGTCCTTGGTATTCCTAAAGTTTCAGGCTCATACAGGGGAGCATTTGCTCTGGTTCAGGCCAGCTACTCACACCAGCCTTCCAGCTTCTAGAATATGATGCTAATGCCTATCAGTCAGGATCAGTACTGTTTTGCTATACCAGTGGTAACTTCTGCAGCACTCAGCCTCTTGCAGACTTCTGTCCTTATGCCACACTAGAGAGCATGGGAGGAAATCCAGCAGAGCCAGTTGCAGGTTGAGAAAGTATAGCTCACTTCCAGAGGTGGGAAGAAGCTGGAAAGAAGTGTTGTGGTGATTGCAGGTCATAGAAGGTCATTGCAGTAGAGACCAGTTATTTGCCCTGAGTCTTCAGTGAGTACTTATACAAATCCTCTGTCCTTTCTGCTTGATCTTACAAGGGTTCTGTTGGTGCTGGATTAGCTGTTCAGCCTCTCTAGCAGGTTAAGAGCTTGCTGGAGGCATTCTCCATAGTTCTCATGGTTCATGCATGATTTGTGAACACAAAGATCTTGGGAACCATGCTAAACCGTGCTGACTTAGGCACTAGTTTTAGATACTTTATCCTCTGATCATCAGCCATTACTGCTGCCTGCAGCAGGGCAAAATGAACAAGAGGAAGCAGGAGGAAAGGATGCAAAGCCCATGAGTGACTGCTGAGTGTTGTTTTAGAGATGGAGGCTAGGTAACTGGCAATGATGGTTTGCTGGAGCAGGGGAAAGATATTCCCCTGGGAGTTGGTCACCAACAGATGAATCAGAGTTCAGTCTAACCAAAACAGATCTGAGCAAAATCTCAAGTTTAGCCTAGGAGGAGTGTTAAACTATCAGTGAAATGGCTTAAGAGTTTCTGTGGGGGGTATTTAGGCTCATTTCCACAACTGCAGCAAACAAGCAGGATTATGGTGTGAGCCAGAGTGGCTGCAGCTTAGGGTCTGGGGCAACCATGTGTAAGAGAACAAGGATATTGCTGGCAGCATTTGTCTCCTACTTGACTTGGAAATTTGCAGATCAAGTCAAAATTCACTGACGAGAGGAAACAATTTAATCACCTGATTCACAGAGAATCCTACTGCAACCACACTGGCCACAGACTCAGGTCATCTCAGGTTGGGGAGGGAGAAGAATGGAGCTGCCCACTCTCCAGGAGAGTGAGAGCAAGAGGCTTAAGGCTCCTTAGTGCTAGAGAAAGTAACGGAGTGCCCTGCAGCTCAGAGCCCTGCTTGAAAATGATGGAGGCTGACAGATCTGGGATTAATCTAAAGGTTTCAGCTCTCTGAGCACTGAGTGGAAATTCGCCTGGAAACCACAGCACAGGAGCTCAACATGATGAAAGCACTAACTGGAAAGGGGGAGGCACAGGCAAGTATGGGTCAGATAGCTCGCCCCACCTGATTATGCACAAAGGCTAAAGCCTCATCTCTTGCTCTCTCTGCCATGTGTCTGGGTAGAGAGGGAAGGTATTTAGTGCTAATAAGAGCATTAAGAAATAGGCCACTTTTATTTTGTACGTTAGGCAGGCTCTGCTGCGGGTGCAACTTTGCATTGCTAATTAGATTCAAAGGAAAAGCTATACTCTCAGTGCTCAGCACTCCTGATTGTACCTGCTCATGCTCTCAGAGGAGCCAGATCGAGTAGCCTGCACAAATACTGCAAGCTGTGGTTTTCCCTATGCAGATATTTGTAGGTGCTATGCTGCTTGTGTGGGATGAAAAGGTAGAGTGAGAGGCTGACTAAGAGCTGGAGCCAAGGTGTGCTCTGCTGATGCAAACATGGACTTCTCTTGCTCATCTTGTCCAGCAGCCTGTGGGAAAGGCTACATCCTGCTCTGTCTGTAGCTGTCCTGTGAGACTAGGACACTGACCTAGTCCTGAATGTGGAAGGCCAGGATTTATCTGATTTGGCATCCACTAAAACTGCTGCTTTAGCCCATAAAGTTATGGGGACATACCAACTTTTTTCCTACTGCACCCAGGTGCGGTTTGCAAGGAAGGATGCATATGTCCCCCCTTGCCCTCAGAGACCAATAACCTTTAACTGAGGCTGATGAAAGTCTTTTCTCAGTGCAAGAAAATCACAAATTCTGTACATTGTGTACTACGTGAGTCTCCAAGTATTAGCACAGCTGTCACACTTAGCCATGTCTGCACATTCATGCCTTCATATCCAATTCCAATACAACACTGCCATCACCCCTGTTGCTCACATCAAAGGACTGAATGCATCACAGTGTGGTTTTAACTCCTTTCAGTTTAGCTTACTCTATAAATACATAACCCACAGTGAATGGGCACGTGTAATATATCCTTGTGTATGGTTCTGTTTAGTGCTGTGGATGAGGCTGCTGATCTAATTGTTTTAAAGCCACTGGGCTACATCTGCTGTAGGTATAAATTGGTACAGCACAGTGGTATTGCCAGTTTATGCTAGGTGGAGATCTATCCTAAAATGTGAATCTATAATAGAAACTTGTGTTCCTGAAAAGAGGAGATATTTTGAGTGTATAACCAAATTGGCATTCTTATCCAGGCTTCTACATGGTATCATTGTAATTCCAAAATTATAAGTTATTATCATTATTAATTATTAAATTATAAGTTATTATTATTTAATATTAAATTATGAAATAATGTAGCAGTGGAAGGTTAGTTTAAGGCTGGGCTTTTTATCTATTTGAAGTGATATTGTTGAACTGAAATTGGTATGGTGATATGTCCCAGCACACAAATTGGATATGTACCAGAGATGAATGAACACAGGCACAGTTTCAGACCAACCAGCCAAATCTGAACACATGTCCTCTTCTAAGAAAGAAGTTTAGGAGAAATAATTTTCAGCTCCATGATCCACACACCCAGTCATTATCACAGACATTATGATGGTCTCTCCCTGCTTATATTTTAGAAGTGCTCAAAGCCTGAATTGCAATACAGTTGTTGCTAATTCAGAGTAAGTGGGTTACTCTGCAGCTGCAATCTGTTTGCCCATCTGATGTATGAATAGCAATCAATTTGGATTTTTTCTCTAAGCATGGTATGATAGTGAGTATGAGATCATTGCCAAATCTCCATGAGGAATTATGCTTGGTTTGGCTAGAAGACTGATACAGATTGGCCACCCTATTAATGGGTGAAGCACACAGTCCTCTCCAGCCTGGGGAATTGTTTTTCCATGGGCATCTTCCTCTGTATTTAGTGTATATAGAAACTATAACAACTTATAGCAAATTGAGGAAATAAGTGCTCCAGTTCTGAGTCCTATACTAGATGAATTTCCAATAAATGTATGCTAATACTCATGCTGGGTTTCCTTTATTACCTTCTTTTTGTTCTTTTCTATTAGATTTACCCTCCTATAACCCCTTACCTTTTCTTCAGAGAGACTGTCAATATTTGGAGATGATTGCCTTTTTATTCTGCTATTATATGATTATTATGTATAATAATAGTCAAAGAATATCCTGAGTTAGAAGAAGCCCATAGGGACCATCAAAGTCCAACTCCTGGCCCTGTACAGGACAGCCCCAAGAATAATACATGTACTGAGAGTATTGTCCAAAAGCTCCTTGCACTCTGATAGCCTTGGTGTCATCACCACTTGCCTGGGGAGCCTGTTCCAGTGCTCAACCACCCTCTAGGTGAAGAACTTCTCCCAGTAATACCCAGCCTAAACCTCCCCTGGCACAACTTCATGTCAGTCCCTTGGGTCCTGTCAGTGGTCACCAGAGAGAAGAGATCAGTGCCTGCATCTCTGCTTTCCCTCATGAGGAAGCTGTAACTGCAATGAAGTCTCCCTTCAGTCTCCTCTTGCCCAGACTAAGCAGACCAAGTGACCTCAATCACTCCTCAGACAGCTTCCCCTCCAGACCCTTTACCATCTCCTTAGATACTTTAGATACTCTCTAATAGCTTTATGTCCTTCTTATATTTGGTGCCCAAAACTGCACACAGCACTTGAGGTGAGGTCACACCAGTGCAGAGTAGAGCAGTTACTTAATGGTAATATTGTTAATTGCTATCATAAACATAGATACACCCAACATGGCTTTACAGCTATTTCAACCTTTTTTAAACTTTTCTGAAGTCTGTTCTAGAATCTCATTCTAGGACTGAGGAGTGGAGAAAAGCCCTTTTCCCGACCAAGTTGAGGGTGAATCTGCTGCTTTGAGATCTTAGGAGACAAAGCAGCAGGTAATCTCTACAGACTGTTGGGAACATCAGAGAAGTAACTCTGTGAAACAGCACTGCAATTTGTGTTTATTCTCCCTGGGTGATATCTGCATTAAGGTACTTCGTTTACAAATGATGACAAAGTTGTTCTCTGCTGCAAGCTGAGCCTGAAGGCAGGAGTCCAGTGTGTGATGGAAAAGATGGAGTTTTTCAGAACGATACATTGCCTTTGCTTTCTCACAGCACAGTTTTGAGGAGGAAATTCTTTGGCTTGGTGTGTAAGTACCAGAGACAGAATCAGTGATGCTGAGAAGAATTGAGAGGTGGGAGGGAGGTAGATGGGCTTGGATGAATCAATAACAAACTTGAATCTTTGATCAAAACATGAAGTGACGTGCCTGCCTCCTTCCGCTCCCTGCTGCTATCTGTTCTTCACTTGGATAAAGCTCAGGGAAGTTGGGGAGTTAACAAATCTTTTTTAGTAAGTGACCTTGCATCTCTCCACAGTCTTCACATATGGGGATATATTGTACCAGTCCCTAGGACGATGTAACATGACAAGTGAAGAGACAAAAGATATATGAACCTCATGCAAAAGACCATGTGCAATTTCTATCTTTGTAGAGTGAGCTGTACTGCAGACAGGCTCTCAAGCAGGGGAATGTTAGAGCTCAGGTTTGTCTGGGTTCTGTTTTCTTCTGTGCCTGTTGAACATTAGGCTGGAAAAAAGCTAAGCTGCTGAGACTTGAGTTTTGGTGCTTTCCCTCACCCCACTGCTGTTGTTTCAATACTGGCCTTCCTTGCTTACCTTCTTCAGTGTGTCTCACCATGGGTGGCTGGAGCACACTGCTGCTTCCCTGGCCTCTGCCAAGCCTGATGCTCCATTGCACGACTTCTGGTACTGCCACTTCCAGGTGGATATGGAGATAAGCAGCAATGTGTTGGCTCTTTCCCGGCCAGTCCCTGCCAGAGAGACTTAGCAGCACTTAGAACAAACATTATCTTTTGCAGTACATGAAGCTGTGATAAGTTGGGATGGTACTCATGAGAAAAAAAGCAGTGTGTGTTGAAAGCAAAAAGGACTGTCACCTCAGACCCTGGCCAGCTGAGTGTCTGCTTGCTGTCATGAGATCACTGCTGAATTTTGAAGACATGTTTTTCCACCCAGATTTGAGAGCTACTAATGCCATGATTTTGCATCATCAGTGTGGCAGAAATTAATCTGTGATATTGCAATGGAATTAAAACAGAGAAGAAAGCGGTGAAACCTAGCCCAGTATCCCCAACTTTTGAAAGCAGTCTTCAGTTCCTGCAAGGACCTGCTTCCAGTGGAAACTCCCCTAAGCTTATGTCTTTCTCTGAGGCAAAATTTGGAAAATATTCCACTGAGGCACTTTAATACAGAGTGGATTGCTCCAACATGTACTATGTATGATTTTGGTCACTCTGTATGCTACAATCTCTGCACAGTCTACAGTACAGAACTTATGGTCTTGTGTTAAAGGTGACAGTTCTGGTTTATGGTCCATTTTATACCACTGTGTGCTCCCCTGGGCCAGGGCTGCAGCCCTGCAATGGTGTAAGTAGAGTTGGTCATGCCTTGGGGCAGCAGGTTGGATTATATAACTCTGGAAGTCTCCCTTCCAGACCTATTTTCTGTGATTGTAATGCACATGAACCTTGGAGGAAAAACTAACCTGTAGTGCCATGGCACTTTTTCCACCAACTCTTCATGTGATAGCTCCTTTCTAGATACAAATTCTTCACCCATTCTTTCCCCTTGTTTGCAGCTCCCTAATTCTCCACAAGTGACTCTGTAAGTGCGAAATCACTTCCATGGGAATAACTGATGCCTTTTCCCCTAGCATCAGTTTACTGTGTCCCCTGCCCCATGCAGCCAGAAGAAGATGCTCCAGAAGCAGTGTCAGCTTTTTTCTGCCATTGAATTGTTCAGCCCCTCTTCCCCAGCTGCTGCTGACAAGGTAGCAATTATGTTCACATCGATCCCTCCTCTTCGGGAATCACCCTGTGCACACTGGCACACTGTCACAATCAATAGCCCAGCCCTTGTGCAGAGACAGCAAGGGGGCCAAAGAGGCAATTTGCTCACTGGACAGGTTATGATGAAATAATATTGTGTCAGGAGGTGAAGTGGCAGAGTGGCTGGCACTAAATATTTCTCTCTGTATTGCCACAGGGAAAGCTAGGGCTTGACGAGATTTAAAGTCAGGCTCAATACCTGCTGCTTAGATCCTGTTGAAGATAAAGTGTAACTGAAAGAATGTAGGGAAATGATTGTTTAGGAGACAAAATTGATGTGGGCCCTTAAACCTATCACTTCGAAATTGTTCTTACTAGGACTGAGAGGAGGAGATTAAATACCTTTCATTTTTGACCTCTAGCTGATAGGTATTAAACACCTTCAGGGTTCATTGTGGATAAAACTCATGGCTCCCAACAGCCAAGCTCAAACAATTAGCTTATTGGTAGAAGACAAAAATTACAGGCAAAAAAAGGAATTTCATGCCTTGACAGTCATTGCTGTCATCCCATCTTAGAGGCACGTTACAAAGTAGGCAATCAAAGGTATCACTTTCAGCCAATTTTTAAGAAATTGCAAAGTAGGGGGAATTTCAAGACTTCTCTGAAATATTTCTATTTTGTTTTCAGAAGCCCCTTGATGTCGTATCTCAAATGAAATGAGTAAAGAGCTTTATGCCTGTTACTCCCTGGTTCAAAGCTCACACCTGTTACGTGCTAGTCATCTCTTTTGAGTGAAGTATATTACAATCTTCAGCTTTGCTGGGCATAAGCAGAGGACACTGTGGGTGCTGCTTAGCTCAAGGGCTTTGGTGACCATACTACCCATTTGCACCCACTACTCTCCTCTCAACATAGATCAAATACTTAGAAATACATACAACTACTTAGAAACACAATACTGATTTCTGTCATGGAATGTGTTAATTTCCACAGGATAACTGTGAAGCACTATTAATCTGCAAGCTGCAGAGCCAGGACAAGTCATCCAGGGACCCTGTGAGCAGCCTGCATTTAGGCTGGCCACAGACTGCTTTTCAACACACAGGGACCTCATCGATACCAGTCTGTGTTGTGCTGTGCTTGAGAGCTTTGCCCCAGAGAAACCATGAGATGGCTGGAGGCTGTAGGAAACCCCAAGGGCTTAAAACTCTTAAAACAGAGGTTAGTGTATGCATGGAAGCCACTGATAACAGGGTATTGAGTCAAATGTGGGTTCATAGGAAAAGAAGGCTTAGTATTTAGACCTGGGAAACCGCCTGAAGACTGCTGCTGCTCCCAGCTATGCCTCACACACACTTTGCCACACCAGATGCACCATTTAGGCCAGATTTTTCAGAAGTGCCCAGTTATTTGGAGTGCTTCATTAGTGCTAACCCAAGTGTGGAGCACCTGCAGATGCCCCTCCATCAGCAGGACCTAGCATGCCTCTGTACATCTGTTCATCAAGTTGGCCAGCATTTAGGCATCTTGCAGTAATAACAGAGGCTTTCTGCTTTTAGCATCTCTCAATTCCCACCTTTGTGAAAGGGAGGCAGTGCTGCAGGAGATAAAAAGCTCAGTGGGAAGCCCACAGGCCAAAATAGCCTTTACACACTACATGGCAGCAGGTAAACTTTGGATAACTTGGCACTCCTAAGAAAACCTGGATCTTAAGTGCTGTCTCAGGCTGCTCACCCCAGCTAAGCCCTTGGAGTTTCCTGCAGCCTCCAGCCATCCCATGGTTTATCTGGAGCAGTACTCTGAGGCATAGCATACTACAGAGATGGATCTCAGTACTGCCATTGATAAGGTCCCTGCGTGTTAAAAAGCAGTCTGTGGCCAGCCTAAATGCGGGCTGCTCACAAGGCACGTGGATGACTCGTGCTGACTCTGCAGCTTGCAGATTAATAGTGCTTCACAGTTATCCTGTGCAAATGCAATACAGGCCCCTTTGTGAAAAAATGGGGGCAGCAATGTTTGAGCCAGGCCTGGCAAGGTATGGAGCAATTCCCTGGCAAGCAGAGAGCATCTGGCTTTCCCCAGCCCTGCAGAGGCAAAGGGCAAGGCATGACCCACCCTCTCCGTGCTGTACCGCTCCCATCTCTGCCAGATGAATGGTGCTTATTTGTCACCACAGAAAGGAAAACCCAGCCATGTGCAAGTGCAACATCTGCTTGGCAGGTCTGCTGCTGCTTGGCACTTGCCAGCATGAGGCTCAGCAGTGTTCCTGGACCCCACACCACACTCCCTCAGGGCTTTGCAACAGCGCTGGCTGCAGTGCAAGAAGGGTCAGGAGAGTATGTACCTCAGAACTGCTGCATCAGAGCCTAAAGTAAAGATTTTGTGGCTGTATAGGGATGTGAGCAGGGACTGGCAAGCTGAGGCCAGTGGGCTCTGCCAGGGCACGTAACCTCTCCATCCCTAAGGGTTAGGAGGAGCTGGGAAGACTGGGCTGGTAGCTGATAGGTGTTTGGCTACATTTCCAAGAGTTTGCCATGAGAATTTGGATGATGCCTCCCTCTTTCTGTGAGGTTTCCTATCTGGAAATGCATTTAACGTGACATTTGAAGATTTCTTTATTTTTGTCTGTTGCAGTGCAAATGGATCTGACTCAAATCCTTAAATGCCAACACTTCTTTGGTACTGATTTATCTCTGGGTATGAAACTAATGTCTCTGCTCCTCCAAGACAGTGGTTAAGTCAAGCCATGGCATAGCCCTGCCTGAGACCAAAGTGAAAAAGGAATGGGTTCCTGTGCAAGGCAGGAAAGCTCTGCCCCAGTGATAGGGCAGCATCAGCCCCCAAGATGCAGGGATTTAGTGGGGCACAGGTCTCTCCTTGTTGAACTGACAAGTCCATGCCTCTTATCTATATTTGTGTAGTGATGAGGGCTTTCCACTAGAGAGAGATATGAGTACACACAGAAAACCTGTTTGCTATTTGTATCACACAGTTCACCTGGCCAACATGGTGCAAAAGGGAATGGCTAAAGCTGATCATGAAATCAGCTTTTTTGCCCTGCTGAAACTTTTACTTATCTTTTCTGACTGACACTTGTCTTCAAGACAGGGTTTGGCAAAGAAAATACCTTTTCCCCCCTTTTCATTCTTATTTTAAAACAACCCATTTTTATCCTTTGTAATTCTAACAGAAGAGGCCAGAATATATTGAAATATTGGACAGTCTTACAATAAAAAATAAAGGAACTTGCAAAAAATACTTATATTAGAAATACTTTTTTTTTTGAGAAAATGTTCTGTTGGTTGCTGTTTATCTGCCAAGAAGCTGGATATTACACAGGTAAAATTTGGTAACTCTCATGTGCCTTTTTTCTCTATAGACAAAAAGCCAACTCAATGACCTCTAAAATATGCACATCAAGTGGAAGAACCATGGTGATATTGAACACAATACATTTAAGAGTAGAACTTTCTTAGCTGAAAATCCTGGGGAAATAGAAACGTGGCCAAGGACAGTGGTGGTAATACTTCTTTATTTATGTGTCATGCTGTAATCTGTGTAGGCAGCCAGGCCTGTGCTTTGCACACCAGAGGAAGCTGGTCCTCTCAGCTGTTTCTCACCAAAGATCCACACAGCCAGGAGAACCAAAGCCTCTGACTATGGTTTTGGAACAGTGCCCATGTGAAGGGAAGAGCACTGTTGAGTGAGGTGTATGCATCACATATTGTTATATGTATACAGTGTTGGTTTGCCATTAGGTGCACCTGCAGCTCTGAGTGCAGAGGGTGCATAGCACCTAAAGCTGATTTGCTTGGGATTTGTGCTGAGCATACAACTCAGGGTGGCAGTGCTGTGAGTCACACAATTTCTTCTATTTTTGGAGCCTGTTTTTGAATGCTTTCCCCTGTGGTATATGGGTGGTTGGAGGAAACACACACATTCAGGCTTCACATACTGCAAATAGAAAGTCTGCATTTAAAGGCCTCCTATTGCTTACTTGCAGATCCTGCCAAACTTCAACCTGCTAGTCTTGATAAACACACTCTCCTGGCGTTGCTCACTGGGAACAGATGGTCCCATGAGAAACAGATGGCCTCAGAGATGGGAACTTCCAGGAGCTTTTGTGGGAGATGGGATCCCATCCTTTACCTCAGAGGTCCATTCTAAAGGCACAGTGAGAGTGTTCTCCTCTAGCGTGTTTCTCATCCCATGAGAAATCTCCTTTCATTACCATCAGGTGTGAGTGGGTACTTGAAGCAGGGGGTTCCAATGCACAAGTAATGTCCACCTTTCTGAAGGACACAGAAGAAATCTAAGGAGTGAAGAGGGAAATAGGTAAAACATATAGATTCAAAGACTATGAAGTAATGGCCTTATTCTTCAAGGAGCCTCCCAAATGTCTCCTTGCCTGCAGATAAGGTGTCTTGCACTACCTAGGGTAAGATCATCTCACATTTCCATCATGACTGGAGACTGGGGTGTAAATCCATTGCATTAGGTCTCTTGTGAGTTAACATTGACCTGAACAAGTAACTTTTCAATTTTCACTCTTGAATTATAGTCCCTCATTTGCTCTATCTTATAATCTTGGGAAGCAGAAGTACTGGATTTAACTGATCCCTTCACCATCAACAGCCATTCCTGGAAATGAATCACTGCCTCTCAGATTGTTTCCCTGATATTTTCAAAAGAACATCTGATATCCTAGAGATATCTTTTCCTTCTGTGTTTCTCTGACCTGGAGCTTTTATGACTAGTAACTGCTGGATTCATAACACTAGGGGCAGAAAGCCTTTCTGCATCCTGCCCAAGGCACCCCTCTCCTAGTTCTCTGTAGCATTTCTTGAGGGATATGGCCTAGACCCAAGAAAATTGTTAAGCTCCCAGTTCATATTTGTTCTTAATTTTCACTTTGAAAACTGGCCCTCAGCTAGTGCAGTTTTCTCAAAACCTGCAACCCTTCATTATACCAAGTTTTTGTTTGCTCCAGTTTGAAGCCCAGTCTTTCTGTGGGAGATAATCCCATACATAGGGGAATAACTGTAAAGAGATACAACAGTTGGGAAATGCTACCTCAGGATCATGTTTTGTTGTATACCACTTCCTCCCTCTGTAATACCACTCTGGGCCTCCTAACAAATGCCTTTCTCCACTTGTTTATGGACTTTCATTCTATTTCAGAAATTTGGTAAATGCAGAAGCCTTTAGACAGAAAGTATGGACTAAAAGCTGTTCTAACCCAATGTTTCTTGCCTCTTATTTGAAAGCCCAGTACACATTAAATGAAATATATGCTTCTTGAAGCTGCCTGTGTTATTATTGGAACAGATGTACATTCACTCCAACCAATCTATTTTTGTTTGAACCGCTTACTCTGTATGAAACCAAGCATAATAACTACAGTCAATATAGATATATTTGTTTTTATTTAAACCCCTAAGTGTGCTAAAAGCAAAAAAATGTTTTTCTCCTTGAAAACCAATATATATGTATAATAGGCATAAAAGGTGTGTATCAGTCAAAGCAGGAGTGGTGGGTGGCACAGGAACTGCTCCTGACATTGCTGGGCTGGGGCAGCAGCTACAGTCACAGGAGGCAAAAGCACTTGACCCCGTTCTCCTGCACTGTTCTTGTCTAGTAATTATGTCCAGACAGGCTGGACTGGCATCATCACCAGTCCTTTATTAAAAACTTTATATGCCTTCTTTCAGTGAACTTTTCTGAAACAACTCTGACTCCTTTCCTCATTAGCTGTTTCACACAGCACTGACTCCTTCTCTCTGCAAGTTTCCTTCTATATGACTGGCTAACCCCTAACCAGCACAGCACAGCACAGCACAGCACAGCACAGCACAGCACAGCACAGCACAGCACAGCACAGCACAGCACAGCACACTCCCAGCCTCAAACTAACTCACTCTCGACTAGCTAGCCCACTCTTTTATAACCCCTATCCTCATAGGGCAGGCAAGGCTGTCTCCACTTCCCAGTAATCAGTACAGCTGTAATTCATTGGGAAAGATTGCCTTCTGCACTATCCCTACAAACCTATCTTCCCACATTCTTGCACCAAGAGGCAGTCAGAGGGGTGACGTATAATGTATGGGGAAGGGACTAGGGAGAAGAAAGTAGAGTAGACAGTCTTGGGAGAGGCAAGATTTCCATGTTTTACAGATGCTCCTACAGCTCACAGACCATTACCTGTGTTTTCCTATGCTCACACCTGTCTTTTCTGTTAGAGGGGTCACCTCTTCTTGTGACAGCTTTAAGATGACTCTTCCACAAAAATTCAAAATCTTCAGTTTAGTTATTCTGTTCCCATGCTCCTAGGCAGTCAGTGCTCATTACCAGAACCTCATTAAACACACTGAATTTTGAATGGCTTGTTTCCAATCACATAGAGTTATATCCAGCATGCCACTTGACATGTTCGAAACTCCACAAACAAAAGATCTCAGATGATTAGGGGAATGTAGACCAGTAATTGGTATGCAGAGCTGATTGATCCAGGAGCATCTATTCGGGCAAGACCCCAGTACCTCCCAGTTAATCCATTTAGCACTGTGTTTGCATGTTTGCTGAGGCATTCAAAAGGGCTTTATGGAAAGAAGGATTTCTCTATAATGAATGGAAACAAGCAAGATCAAAAGACAGAGATAAGCAAACAGACAGGATTTCAAACCTAACCTGTGTTTAAACTGAGTGGCTGTCAATATTAATAACATGAAAGCAGCAATGAAGTGTGGCTGACACACGCCAGGTAGAGAATGCTTAGAGACATCTGAAAATCCCATCAGAAATTGCAAAGGCAAATGTAATTAGCATGTCTGGAATTGTCTTAATTTATTGGGTTCATATTGTCTTAGAAGCTGGCAAGGATCCTCTGCACATAGCTTGTGCAGGCACAACTTTGTCCTTTCCCAGTCCTTTTACCCTTTTTCGGCAGTCTATAAATGGAGGTAGGGGGTGATGCTAACTCGGGATGTTCCTGCCTATGGTATAGGGCACTTTCTCAGTCTATTCAGGATTCAAGACTTGTTGAAACTGCAGACCCTACTAGTCAGTTCTGCATGCTGGAAGAATTCAATTTTGCTCTGACTAAAGATGCAGGTCATAGGACAGGGGCATTATCAGAATGGTGTGGAGGCCTGTGGCTGGGCTTGCTGATGCTGACGTAGGCTGAGAGAGCAAAGTTGTGTGGGGGAAAGAGCAGAGAGGCCAGTGTGAGATACTGAAATGGGCAATGGGTCAAACATTTTTAAAATCACTGAGGAACTTTGCCCATTGTACCACACTGTGCAAAGAAGCAATTGCTGTGACCACTGAAGTCCAACCCCCCAAATATGCCTCCTGATGGGAATTTGGACCATGAGTTAAGCCACCTGATGGGACAAATAAACAAGGCTGAGGGAGGAGAATATGTCCACAAGGAAAGCCAAACTCAGCAGCTGTGCTGAAAATCAGCTCTGGCTAGATTTGGCAGGGGGAGCTCATAGCCCACCAATGTATTTACTGAGGCTAGGTTTGCATACTCTTCTTCCCTCAGCTGAGGGACAAGAGGAGAGTTTTTGGGTGTGTGATGGTGTAACCTCTGGTCAGGATAAGACGGAAGGGCTGAACATACACTATCAGAGGCTACAAGCCAGGTAAGAAGGAGACCCTGTGGAGAGTCCTCCCTTACACAAATGGGCTCAGTTTTAAAACTCCCTGCACTGCCTCTGGAAAGGTCACATTCACACAGGACATTCATGTGAGAGGCAGCTGTCATGCTTTAAAAGGTGTCATAAACCATCAAAGAACCCCAAAGTGCCCCCAGACTCATTTCCGAGGCATTCCACCAGAGAACTGCACATGATCTGAAGTGTTGCAACAGATCCAGATTTGGTTGCAAAAGACAGTGTAAAACTCCTGCCTGCAAGGTAAGTGCTGGGGCATTCCCACATATATCTGAACTACAATAATCCATAGAACTCCGTGTTTTGTGGGACCCCTACCAGTGAGAAAACTGGTCAAGAGGACCAACGGGATGCCACTGAGCCCACAGAGTCATGGTATCTTTTTACTTAATCTGTCTCTCTCTCACTCTCTTTCTCCCCTTCCCCGCCTTTTCTCTTTCTTTCTACCTCACATTTACTGTTAAATAAAATCCTTACTATTGACTTCTGCATGTGGTCTTGTTTGCTCTTTAATTTGGGCAGAAGCATCTGTAATAATTTCAAAAATTGGATCTTAACAGCAAGTGATGCCTTTAGTCAAAACCAAGGGGTGGTTGAACTGACTGTGGATGTGCACTGTCTTTGTAGGACCAGACCCAAGTGCAGATACAGTACAATGAGGAGTACGAAACCAGCAGGTAGAGGGACAGATTGGAGAAATCAGGTATGAAGGAAATGCAGGAGCTGAAACTGCAGTTTAATGTATCTACAAGTGCACGTTTAGCAGGCAGTGGCTGATGACAACATTGGGATTTGGGGGCTCCACAGTAAATTTCCAAAGCCATTTGCTCAACAGATTAGTGTGCAACCCAGGAAATCAATAGCCAAAAAGTATGGTTTATGTTGAAGCTGGCAAACAGGTACAAAATCACAGTAAATAAATGCAGGATGACTACACTCTCATGTCTGAATAAACACATCTGGTGGAATTGTGGAAGGGCTATAGTGCACATTTTTTTGATGGGACTTTGGCAATGGAAGGAGAGCCTCTGCTAGAATATTTGGCAGGATTTGAAGCAGTGGTGATCAGAGTACCTTGTGAGCTCAGGGTGCAGAGCAGGCTGCTTTTAGTGTCAGTCAGGGCACTGGCCCTATACAGGGTGGGTCAGCACCACAAGTGTCAGCTGTAAAGAGACATGATTTGATTTAATGAACTCATCCAGGCAACTAGAGGCTAATATGATTCCTAAAATACAAACACTACAGGGAAATCTATTAACTGTGACTAAAATAAAAGCCTAGCTGGAAGTAAATCACAGACCTAGCTGTCACAGAGCAATGGTTTCTGGCTGCTAAGTCATGAGCACAGTACACAGAACACAAGTGAATGAGCATTACTAACCCCAAGACTCCTGACTAGTTCTGAAGAATATCTGCTATTTCTAGTTATGTTTATGTGTCAGTGCTGGCACTGCTGACACCATTTCTTTACAGAGCTGGTAAAGAAAAGGTGTGACGGCACTGCAACAGCAAGCCAGTTGGAGGAGCAAGGTGAGTGAATAGCACAGTTTGGAGAAGGGAGAAGACAGCTGTGACAATAGCTGAAGTAGATTAAAGGGGCTGAGCAGGTCATACAAACAGATACAGAGCATTGCTTGATTTCTAAATGAATCCCAGCTGTAGAAATGCTATTCTTGAGCCAACAGGTTGCTTGTGTAGCCTGGATCCACAGTCAAGGAGGGCTGGTGAGAACAGTGGGCAAAAGCAGATTTTCTGTGAAATACCTGTCAAGACAAGCTCTGGGTGAGTAAGGCCAGACAGAATGAGGCTGGAATCAAAAAAAGAAAATGGGACAATAGCAAGAGACTACAGACCATCTTTCCAGGTGATGGTTGGAATTGTCTATGGCCAGACTGGCATTGAAATATCAAGTGAACTGCTGCTCTTGCTTCCCTAGGGGAATGGTCAGAGCTGAAATAACTCAGCAGTCCTGGGCTGGTGGATTTGTTTTTATTTCAAAACATAATGATATTATTTCTCTCCTCCTACTGCCCTTTTTTCCAAAGTGTTTAGAATTGGTATTTGTGCTATAACTAGGTCAGGGAACCTAAGTAGGTCAGGGTGACTCTCTAAATATGGCCAATCCAGAGGCAAAGCTGGAGAGGGAAGACCTGACTATGTGTATAAGCAAAAGGTGGCAAGTTGGGCCTAGTGGGAGGGATGATCCCTCAGGAAAGTGGTGAGAGCTGAGAAAGTGAGGTGTGGGACAGGGAACAGGGTCTGAGGGAGCAAGTAGGTTTGGGCATGGAGGACAAGCTGTTGGAGGAGTAGGCAAGAGAATGGGATTACAGCTGTAGATGTGAGGAGAGCAGAGAAAGGGTGAAAGGTTTAGAGAGGGTCGAAGACTGAGGAGGGACAGAGCAAGAGAAGTGTACGTGGGAGCAGCTTAGAAGGACTGGGAATGGGGTTGCATGGAGGACAGAAGGTGGCAAAATGGGGGGAAAAGGCTTAAAGAGTGAAGTGTATCTGGGAGGGAAAGAGTGTGAAGGGCACAACAGGGATGATGTTTTTAACTAGAGAGTGGAAAAAGAGAGATTAGGGAGAGAAGAATGTGGTACTCACGTAGTGTGAAGCTGCCAATCTCAGCAAAGGTGTGGTGAAGCTGCCATTGTATCCTTTCCCTCCTCTCTGGGAAGAGTAAGCATGCTGAAGCCAAATTACAGAAGAGAAGGGGTCTGTGACTGTGCTTGTGCTTCTCAGTTGCACCTCATTCTGCCGGGGCATTGCTGACTGATGTCAAAGCTCTGACTCCCATCCAAGGTTTGGTGTTCTTCTGCTGGAGTCATCAAAATTTGCTTCCCTCAAAGGCAAAGATGATGAAGTTGCAGCAATGGGAAGAGATGTTTACATCAAAGGGAGAAACCCCCAGGGTTTGAAAGTTAATAATTTTTATGTGTCTAATTTTGTCTTAGTCACCCACTGCCTTGCATGTTTGGGGTTGCCGGGTTGAAAATGATGCACGTGACCCTGTGGGACCCCTCCAACTATTGTTCCATGAAAATGTGGAGACTTCATTTCCCCATCTGCAGCATCTCCCTCCTTCTTTTATCACATTATCATTATCAAATGTGTGCCTTCATGCTGTGTATGCTGTGGGAGAGCATTCTGGGTCTGCTCCACATATTTGGGAATACTTCTTTCTGAACTGAGTAGGATACTGCATTGCACAGTACCTTGTGGTCTCTTGGGCAGCTTATGTCTGCATTCAGCCCAGCTCCCACAACTCCTCTCCTGATAATGGTCATGCTGCTCCATTATGGTGTGTGTAGTGTTGCTCAGAGGACAGAGTGGCAGCCTGCAGGGGGAATTGTCCTGTTTTATTGTTATTGTCAGCTCTGGCTGTAAGATCCACTGGGTAGTGTTGGCAGTGGAGCACCAAAACTGTCATCTGAAGCTGTACAGAGATCTGTTGTATCTGGTCCTTACTCCTGTAGTTGCCCTATTAATTATAGTGACCAGCTTAAGAGTATTGAGCAAAAACTTAAATAAAGTTGAGAAACATAAAAACATGTTTGGTTGTTTTTTTCCCCCCAGTTATTTCAGAATTTTTCTTCACAGTGAAATTTTTCCTCAGTACTTTAATTTACTAGAAAAAATGGAGTACAGTTATTAACTCCGTTTGTGCTATAATTTATAGCCATTTGATCTTTTTCTTTACTTCAAATACTACTTCTGACCATGAATACTTATATTACTTTTAAAAAATGCCAAACAAATATGAACTTATTTTGATGGTGAAATGTGCCTTGAAAGAAAATATTATATTTAGAATATTTCTAAATATTTTATTTGATGAAACACCATGGAGTTATGTGGAAACTAGACTATAGTATGAAAAGCTGAGTTGTCCAAGTGAAGCAAGCTATTAGTGTCACAACTTTGTGATTGAGTTTTTTGAATACAAAAACAATTTTTGTGAAATCAGTAGCAACTTTTCAGAGTTGTGATGACAGCATCTGATTTGTTATTATTACCCCAAATATTATTATTATTATTGTCATAGTTAAGCTTTACCCATCTGCTTTCTTCTGTGTGCACATTGAGAACAAAGGCCACTCTGGGACTTCACAGAGAGTTCAGACAGCACCAAAGCAGTGTAGCAACATGCATTAGACATGAGGAGGAGTCACCACAGAGTTAAGGCAAACACCTGGGATTAATGATGAGCAGAGTCACTAGAATCCATTGTGGTACTGATACCTCTTAAAAAGGAGCAGCAAGAGTTGAGGAATTACAGAATACTGTTATGCCTTGCCTGGTTGTTATGAAATCCAAGATGGGGTTGGTATCCAGCTGGTTCAGGTCTCCACTTGAATGAGTTTCTTCCTCTCTCAGCTCTCCACCTTTTTTTTAATGTGCTCCTCTCTTAGTACCTTCAAAAGTACCTCCCTGCCCTGCCACCCAGTGTCACTTCCATAACAGCTCAGCTCTGTGCTGTTTCCCAGGCATTTCCTCATACCTTGCTGGTATGAGGAAAGCCTCCTTTCTTAAGGAGGCTTTATGGTTTACAGGACCCCTACATTTCCCCTGCAGACACAATGTTGTGTCATTCCTAGCTTCAAAATACAATGGAGGACCCATATACTAGTTAAGATCATAGAATGGTTGGCTCAGAAGGGACCTCAAAGATCATCTCATTCCCCTGCCATGGGCAGAGGTGCCTTGCAATAAATCAGGTTGCTCGAAGTCCTGTCCCCACCTGGCCTTGAACACTTTCAGTCATGGGGCATCCACAACTACTCTGGCAACCTGTTACGGTGCCTCATTTCCATTTGAAAGCCTGAGAGTTAAAAGCTTTTTAGGGAGAGATATGAAGGAAACCTGTTAAACATATGGGGAGAAATCTGATCACATATGTCTGCTGGAAGCATGAGCATATTAAAGAAGAGAAGGAAGGTTAAAAGAGTGTGTTTAGCAGAAGTTTGCATAGCAAGTAAGACGTGAAGGTGCAGATAAATAGTTATTAAACTATTGACACTACCTGTAGTACTACCAAAATCTTTATCTGTTAACAAGTCTTGTGTTAAATTACAAAGACAACTCCATGGTTGCCTTTTATGATTTCTAGACATTAAATATGGTGTTGATGTCAGCTTTTGCCCTGGACTAGTAGTAGGCCCAAGAGAAGGCTATAGAAGCATAGTTGCCTTATACAAGATGTTGAAAAGGCCTTTCATAACTTTTCAGGTAGATTCTGTGTTGCTTTCCTCTTTGCTTAATCTTTGATACCGGATTCTTTGAAATGTATCCAATTCTTCCTACAGATAAACTACATGCAAGATGTGTCACTAGCACTGACACACACATTCTTACAGAGGGTCTTATGGTATGCTGGGAACCTGATCTTCACTGTGCCACTAGGGCAGAAGGATTTTGTGTTCTGGGTCTTGACCTGCAGCTCTGGAGATCTGCATTTAATTTTCCGTTCTGCCACATACTTCCCAAGTGACCTTGTGCGAGTCATTTATTCTCTCAGCATTTAATTATCACCCTTTTGCAGATGAGAAGTTGACACTTCTCTGCCTTCCAGAGTAATGTGAGGATAAATTCATCAACCTTCATGTTCTGCTGTGAACAATGGGAGTTCACTGAGGCAAAGCAAAGTCCAATGAGGAGATGAGACAGCACAGGGAACCAAAGCAAGGATGAAGCCCATTTTAACTAGTTGGAGAGCTATCCTGTATGAAGAGAGTGTATGATGTCTTGCAGGGATTTGCATCAATTCTCTGAATGTGCAGTGCTATGACCTCAGTATCCTAGCTTTCATTATAGTGACAAACTGGAGGGTGGAGGAACACGAGATTCCTAGGTCTCTTTTAGTAAGTAGTCATCAGATGGCTCATTCACTTATGTCACTTTTTTGTGATGCTCCTGCCTTTTCATTTCTGTAGCTAGTCTGAGTCAAGCATGGAAAATGGTCATTTACTGAGATTACAGAATGTGGGTTGTATCACAAATAGGAGGAAAAGGTGCAAAGCTTAAAAATGCTCTCTTGGAGAGAAAATGTTCCATGCCAGTCTGTGTTGTGATTTGTTGTTCTAGAACAGTTGAACATTTCTATTCTCACTGCCAAAGGACTTCAACTGTATGGGACATTTCCAGCGTTCCCTGAGGAGATGGCTTTCATTTTTACAGGTGACAGGTGTGGGTCTGGATCACATAAACATATATCTTGACCTTGGAATGAAATTATTAAAGCAGTAGGTGCAATTCAGAGGAGTAGAATTGCTTCTGAGGTGTTGGAGTCAGCTGCCTACGTATCTCTTGACTGTGGTTAGTCACTAAGTGCATACCATAGACACTTAAAAGTCCAGACAGTGCCTCCCTTGTCTGGTTTTGGTTGGAAACTGCCAAGACTTCCCAGCAGAGGACTAGCTGCCTCTTCTCCTTTGTAGCTGCTCTTGCAAGTAATTCAAACATGTTGGCTGGTAATTTGCGCTGTTGCTCTACCGATGTTCAGAAGGGTGCATTTCAAGTGCCTTTCTCATCTTGCTCCTTCAAGAGCAGGTGAGCATTGAGCATCCTTCTGTGTAGCCAGAGCATGAACTAAACCTAGAGGTCATTTGGGATGCCAAGTTACATAAGGCAGTTGGCCTCTTTTCAGGCATGGATGAAGGCAATTGCTTGCCCCCAGTATAGCAAAATACTTTCAGACAGCTCTGGTCTAATTTTTGGTTTATTCTCCACAGCTTTTATTAAAGCTAAATGGAGCTTCAGGTTTTCAGCACTTTGGAATGTCATGTTACAAGACAGACCTCTTCTCTGTTAATGGAGGTTACTGACTGTGTAGATGGAAAACATTTATAAGAGCTAGACTTAATTATTTTTTGTTATTTTTTTCAGGTACAGAAAATCTGCCTTTCCCACTTGCTGCTTGATATTAGATTAAAAAAAAAAAAGAAAAAAAAAGCATTGGTAATTGATTTAACTTCAGAATTAAATTCTTTTGTTTTGGAGCTTCCAGGAAACACAGATAGTCTGTTTGGATGTGTGCATTTTGAGATCTTTTGGAAGCCTTCTGCCTATGAATCTCTCGGTTTTATAAGATGATACTGTATCTTGGCTGGCAGGGTCCAAGATGCCTAGTAAAAAAGAGAATAGAGATGTGGGGGACCAGATTTTTGAATATTCAAATGGCTAATGGTAATCTCTTTCAGGTGCTTGTATATCTTTAGCATGTAAGATCTAGTTGGGGGGGCAAGTTCATGAGGGTAAGGTTTTTTTGTTTTTGTTTTTTGTTAATTTGTTTGGGTTTTGGCTTGTTTGGTTTTGGTTTGGTTTTGCTTTTTTTGTTTGTTTGGGTTTTGTGTATGTGTGTGTGGAGGGGGTGTTTGGTTTCCTTTCTGTCCCAATGGCATTTAAAAATCTCCTTCCCAGCATTTCTAATGTTAGGAAGAATTCTAGGAAAATCAAGCAGCTTGTGAGAAGTAGATGCTGCCTTTGCTGCATCGTCATCCTGGCTTCTCTGGAGTAATGTTGTAGGAGTATAAGACATATTCCCTGTTAGGAAAAAATGTGCTGTAAATAAGGAAGTCTAAGTAAATATACAATAAAGAGATGTATAAAAGTGTCTTTAAGAGACAATTCATGGTTCTGTTAGTATCACTAGGAGATTTTTGTGGGAGTTTTTAAAGGCCCTTGCTGTAGTACAGGGAATGACTCTAATGCCAAACTTTAAACCCCATGCTGAAAACAAACAGCCAACACGTTCTCAGCCTTTTCAGCATCTGTTAAATAAGGCAGTATAAGGAGCTGTGCTGTGGATATTAGAGTCTTGGCACACTCCTAGTATAGCTGTCACTGGGAAAAGGTATTTCTAAAATGTGCTATGGAACAAATACGGTATTGCTGCTAATAGTGAAGCAGCCCCAGCAAAATGCCTTTGAGGTATGATAATGCAACAAGACCTTTCATCAAAAAATTGCAGGGTGGGGAATGAACAAAACCTTCCTCTTCCTGCAGTGTGTCAGGTCATATGGGTGGGTACAGCTGATACTTAGGCACACGTAACAAAACTTGGCAACAGGAAGTGAAGTCACATGCTTAGCAGAAACTTCAAGGGCACACTCAGGAGACGGAATGTAATTACTCAGTTTGGATTTTAGCCATGACAGTGAGTTAACCCTCAGAGCAAGTATAGTTTTATTTATCTCTCTTCCCCATCCTGAGAGTTCTGAAGATTAGAGGAAGGCACTTAGGACCCTTTATTTAATTTTTTTGATAAGGTTTTTCTATTACTTGTGTTCTTATAATATCTGAGCCTTAAAACATGAATTAATTTAGTCTAATATATATCTGTGACTCCGAGAAGTATTTTCTCAGCTGTCTTTTCACACCTAGAAATGGTGCCTGAGAGAAGTATAAGATTGGGGCAGTTTGGTTTGTTCTTTGCATTGTTCTTTGCATTGGGGACTACAGTTTTTGTTGCTGTCCTTTTTCACAAGGGAAGGGCATAAATATCCAGGTTAGAAAACAATGGGTAATTTAATGAGCCCTAAAAGACCTAGTGGAAAACAGGGCATTTCCCCTCACTGCTGTCCTTACTCATGATGAGTGAAGAACAAGGGGCCAATCACTGTATATTTCATGAACAAAATATCAAGTTTGTTCCTGTATAGTGTATTGTATGTTAGGCAGCTGGCATGTCCCCTCTTCCTTCTGGCTGACAGTAGGATACTCTGCTCAGGTAAAATTTCCTGTTATGTGAGCCCTACCAATGGAAAGTGTGTGCTTACTTTCATTAAAGTGTTGCTTTTGATGAAAGAGATGAGATGTTGTGCTGGTTTGCACTGGAGTAAATTTTCTTCACAGTGGCTGGTATGGGGCTGTGTTTTGGATTTGTGCTGAACACAGGGTTGATAATAGACAGATGTTTTTAATGATAGGGAGATGTTTTTGTTGTTGCTGAGCAGAGCTTACACAGAGCCAAGGCCTTTTCTGCTTTCTGTACTGCTAAGCTGGTGAGGAAGTTGGGAGTGCAGGGGATATTGGGAGGAGACACAGCCAGGACAGGTGACCCCAAGTGCCCAAAGGGATGTTCCAGACCATGTGATATCATGCTCAGTATAGAAAGTGGGGAGAAGCGGGAGGAGGAAGAGGGGTGTTTGGAGTGATGGTGTTTATCTTCTCAAGTCACCATTATGTGTGATGGGGCCCTGCTCCCCTGGAGACAGCTGAACACCTGCCTGCCATGGGAAGCAGGGAACCAATTCCTTGTTTTGTTTACATGTGTGGCTTTTGTTTTACCTACTTAAACTGTCTTTATCTCAACATATGAGTTTTTCAGCTTTTACCATTCTTATTCTCTGCCTAATCCTGCTGGTGGGGCAGTGAGTAAGTGGCTGTGTGGTGCCTGGTTGCTGGCTGGGGTTAAACCATAAGAAAAATGTTTTCCTCCAGTTTTTTAGACTATTTCCTGCAGAACAGCTGCACAGTGCTCTGAGGCTTGCTGCTGGCCAAGGCTCCAGTCAACATAGAAATAACTAGATAGGTGGTGACCCAAAATAAAAAGATAAAGGCAGAAAAACTGCAGACAGATTACCCTCCAAACAATATTTAATTTATTTATTTTGTAATCCATAGTCTGTAGCTGTTCCTCCTGCCTTTCCCTATCATAGGAATAGACGAGTGACAGACTGCTTTAAGTCAGATCATGCTTAGTGTGCAGAAATCTGAGTTCAGAGTGCTCCACGCAGGACTTTTGTACACAGAAAGGTTTAGACCCATTGCACATACAGACCTCTACGTGACTTAAGCATAAAGAAAGATGCTCATACTGTGAAGTCTGGTGAGATCACAGATCAGTTGTGACCTGAGCCGCCTCTCATCAGGAAGCCATCAGGCCAGTAAGCAAGGGCAACAGAATCTAGACTAGAAGCTCAGGTTTGTGTGTTGAAATTGTCCAAGGACACGCTGCAATGATTGGCAGTGCAGCCGTGCAGCACAGCCCGCCTCTCACATCGAGCAAGTTCCGTTCGCGGGCAGGGCGCAGGTGAGAGCCCGCCCGGACAGGTGCGGCCACGGAGGGGCTGCGGCCGGGGCAGCACCCGCGGGTTTCAGCACCCTGGAGAGCGGCACCGGCCGCGGGATCGCGGCGCGATCGCCCTCACGCCGCCACGGGATAGCGAGCGGGTTATTTCAAGCCACTAGCTGCTTTTATAAAGTCTTTGCATGCCAAGCACTTCCCAAACACTCACTTGTCTGAAGAGAATATATATAAAAAAAAATCGAAGTCTTTTTGCAGGCCCACTCAGCAAAATGGCAGGTTTAACAGTCAGTACTTGGGCAGCACTTTTCATGCAAGGATTTCCACGCACTTTGTGAATATTAATGAAGTCAACTGCAAAATCAATCATCCCTTTATAACGTAGGTAGGCTTCATTATCTTTGTCTAGTTGGGGAAACTGAGGCAGGCAAGGAAAACGTGGTTTGTCTCAGCCAATACTGAACCCAAGAAACAAAAATTATGACCTTTATGCTCCCACTAATACAAAACCATACAGCTTCTATAGCCTTTCCTGTTTTGGTTTTAAGAGATGTATTTCCTTCTTCAAACTACTGTTCTTCACTTAACTGATCTAGATTGCCAAGCTCAGGGCAGGTGATTTTCCAGTTAGCCTAATTATAGCAATTCTCACCTACTGCCCTTCTGTTTCTTAAGGATTGCTGCTGTTTTCAAACAGAAAGAGAGTCACTAGCCTTATTTCAAATGCACACTGATACATGTGTGGTGCTGGGTTTGTTATTGCTGAAAATGTTATTTTGAAGCAAAAACTTGCCCCTTTGATGCTTAGAAATAGATAAATATGTGTGCTATTTTGCACTCAATTGTCAGGCATGTACCATGGTGTTTTGTTGTTTCCCTGGACAGGTGGAGACAGAGCAGTTAGGCACTGATCGCTTCTGTCTGGTAAGCTGGCTCTTGATTGACTGATTAGCTTCTTTGTATGGCAGGCACTTCTCTCAGCTCTGTCATTAAAGATGCATCATAACCCCTTGTAAGAGCCTTTTTTTTTTTTTTTTTTTTTTTCTGACACAGAGGGAGAAGGAAAGAGTAATTCTGAATGTTTTACAGTAGGGAAACTTTTGTTAATATGGAAGACCTTTAAAGATGGCGTTTAGCCAGATATCTGTCTTCAAAAATTTGAAAAAAAACCCCAAACCTAAAAAAACCCCAAAAAACCAAAGAAACAAAACTGTCAGGGCAGTAACTCATCTTTCTCCTCAAGATTTTTCATGTACAGCCTTCCATTATTTTTGTTTATAGTGGGTATCTTTAGTGTTAAAGAGTTTATCTTTGTAAAAGATATGGGATGTGGTTGGAGAGGGGCTTTTCATTTTGAAATTGGATAAGATGAGGTATGGAGAAGTAGACTGGCTTATAGACATGGCTGCAGGTGTCTGCATCTCTCATTTCAACTTGACACCAAACTATGGTTTCTTCCAGGGGTAGGAGACAAGACTTGGGAGATGACCCCAATTCTCTGTCAGTGCTGGTATCTGATGTAGCTTCTTTCCTTTTTGCTGTTGATAATGCTATCATAATAATGCTTGATAATGAAAGTCCCTTATCTAATATGTTTTCTGCCTGGAGAAGTGATACTGCTATATGTAAGTGTGAACTTAAATTGATATGCTGGTATAAATTCATTGTTTCTATATAAGATAACTTTTATAAGCTGGCTTGCATCACTTTGGAGGGAGCTTAAACCAAGGAAAACAAGAAAAGGCACCTCCTATTCTGCAGCAAGCATTTTCATGGGGGATTGTAACACTTCCTTTTACAACAAGATTTCTGAAGTTACACTTATATGCCCAGTAAAACTCTTATCTTGCACAAAACATAGAATTAATTTGCTTCTGATGCAGCAGCACTTTTTCCATGATTCTTGCGGATATTGTGATGAACTCAGAGATGATGTGATCCTTTCTGCAGTGATGATCAGTAAAACCATAGGCAGGTTGAGCTATAGTTCTCAGATTGTGCCTGGCAAAAAGGGACAAGATAATGTCTTCTGTCTGCTGGCCAGTATCTCAACAGTCAGCTGTGGTTTGTAGCTGGATGGGGTAGGATGGAGCAATCTGTTATGAATTTGCCTGTGCATGGGATGATCATAAGTATGCTGCATATGATCACTGTGACTCCTTGCATCTAGTGGAGCACAGTATTCTCCAGACTGCAATTCATCTTTGGCTGATACTTGCCTGTGTCTGGGTTATGACAGACCCATTGACTTAACCCCTGGAACCTCTTGCTGAGACAGCACTGGGCAAAGCAAATCTTTGTTAATTAGAGCCTTTTGGAAACCTTCTTGTTTATTACGATGGTTATATGAAATATAGCAACTGCAAACCCGGTGTGTCTTTTGACTATTTCTTCTTTCAATTGAAGGATTAGTTCCTATAGGAGGATCCTGTCTTCTGTGTACTCAAGGCCAATTCTGAGGCACTGCCTCATCCTTTAACCAGGTACACCAATTATTTTATTCCAGTTGAACTCCTGATTCTAGACCTGATGGGTAGAAAGCTTCAGTCCCTCCAGCTCTGAGTATAGGTATCCAAAGAACATTTTGCCTGGCAGGAATCTGCTTGTTAGAGAAATGTAATGGTCATCTCATAAGAAGCCTGCATAACGATTCATGTATTTTTCTGTGTGATGTGGATCAAGTCTGTGAAGGCATTGAGACATCAACATATGGACTTTTGTTGGCTTCTGCACATGGTCTAAATCTAGGAGATTTGTAGGTCATTAAAATTGTGTTTTAAGATCATAGAAGTCCTGTCCCTTTAGAGGTCCACAGAGTTCTCCATTGAGAGCTAGACATAGCATAGGTCCATCCTGGGATGTAGTGTTGCCTGGTTTAGTAGAAATGTGGAGAACTGAGTAAAACAATAATTCACTGGAGCTTAACAATGACTCCCTTTTAATTGTAAGTCTTGTTGACTGACTTCTAAGAATGTTTTATTAAGTCATCTTCAATCAGGAGTGTATTGATGACAATGGACTGTTATCAAGCTGTATTTGTGGTGGTGTGAGAGGTACACTGTGGGAGGGCTGTGAAGGCCACTCTATTTTTGGGATATAAAATTGCAGTGCAAGGAGGAATGGATGGCACCTTGCTGTGAAATAATATAATTCAAACCTGCTGCTGTACAGTACTGCCTTTTGAATGGACAGTGACATGGCAGTCTTATCTAAAGGCAGCTGCCCAACCTTTCCTCAGCCCATGCTCAATGCAGAGTTTTAGCTCTGTTAGGAATTGTTTGCACGCAACAGATCTCATTCTCTCTCAGTTGCATTGGTGCAGTGCCTGTCAACTTGGGGAGGAAAGACAAACCTGTTAACAGGAGCTTTTGCTTGTTTACTGTGTATTTACATATCCCCGTCTGTTGCTACTGAGCTAGAGAAAGCAATGGTAGCAACACGGACTTCCTTGGGGTAAGAAAGACTTTTTACTGAGAACACAATTTGTATTTATAGGGTGTTCTGCTGAACTAAGGAAAGACAGTAGTTTATTGGATAATTGGAGAAATGTCTCTGGGACAGTACTTCAGAATGGATCCCACAGTAAACACTAGGTGTTAATTTATGTTATTAATTTTATTCTATTTTGACAAAACTATCATCCTGGGAAGAAACCTTCCTACCAGAGCTGAACATGTTATTAGATTGGGAAAGGATCTGAGAGAACTAGGAGAGACTTCAGCCTGGGAATGATTTTCCTGACTGTAATTTTCCTAGACCTCTAACAGTGTGTCCACACCCTTCAGTATTTTTTTCCTCCTGAAATTTAAATATTCGATGTCAGTTCATTTATTTTTATGAAAATAATTTTTTTATTCCAGAAACAGAAGGCAATGTAGATGCCAGAATCATGAGGGCATCTGTTCTCTTTGAGTGTTTTCCCCCACATTCACTTCCAGCCCATATACAGAGCATGCATGACTTTCTTCTTTCTCTTTTCTTTTCTTTTCTTTTCTTTTCTTTTCTTTTCTTTTCTTTTCTTTTCTTTTCTTTTCTTTTCTTTTCTTTTCTTTTCTTTTCTTTTCTTTTCTTCTTTCAGCTACCTGTGTCATCCATTACAATGTGCCTACCTGGGTGTTATGCCAAAGATAGATCATCTATGAGGTATTAAACACTGCTAAATGATAAATATAGGCCTTTGCGTGCAGTTGATTCTCAAGGGTCAAAGCCATTTTTCTGTGAGGTGTGCCCTCCAAGAAGACTGTTACTTTTTTCTTAGAGTGCAAAATACCATAATGCAGATTAATCATGAATCTGTTACTTTGGAGGTGTAATATAGCAACCAATGCTTTGTTTTCTCTTGTGAAATGCCATCTGCCCCTGCCCATGTGGGTTTTTTCCCCTTAATAAGAAGATGATGTTGTGCTGCCTTTCAATGCCTTCATATTGGGTCATGTCTCAGAGACTACAAAAGGATCTAGAAGTACTTCCAGAGCTAAGTCACTTTTTCTGGGTGTCATGGATTGTGTTTATTCTAGATTTTTTATACTTACCACTACAAGTTCAGGTCTAATTTGGTTGCTAGAATAAAGGAATGACTCCACTGAGACCTGTAGTCAGTAGTCACAGCTAGTTTTGCTAGGAGCCTTACAATGATTTCAAGGAAAGGAGGACGAAAAAACTGCATCAGGAAATGGAAGCATAAAAGTTGGGCCATTAAACCATAACAGACTATCTTGAGTTTAATTTGAGCGGAAAATATATATATATATATAATGATCCTCTGTTATGTCAATGGTGAAATTTATGAGGCTCTCAAAAGTCATCAGAAGTGGAAGGTAGTGAGTGTTGTATGGCATAGGAGAGTTTAAGTGAGATGACAATGGCACCAACAAATATATCATGGGGAATAATCTTGTTCTGATTGTGAGTGGAATGAAAGAACTATCACCTTGCCTGATCTTTCTTACCTCTAAGTCTCATGTGGGTAAAACATTTTGAAGTGCTGAGAACATCTATCAATATCCACCGAAGTCTGTGATAACTAAAGGCACGTATTATTCTGCTGTGAATTATATTTCTTCTCTAGGTTTGAAGCATCCCTCTCTGTTTTCTGTTTCAAAGACAGCTCACTTTTCTGCATGTTTCAGCACACTTTGCTTGCCTCACTCTCTGCTTCGCAGCTGCTGCATTAAATCCATCCGTGGACACTTAAAAGATGCTATGGAAATGTATTGCTTGCCTTCAGCAATAGTGGTGGTTGGCCAGCACATTGCTCCCCTAGCCCATCAGCCCCATCACTGTGGTGCTTGTGTTTGCTGGACTGCTCCTTCTGAGTGTATGGAGGTGAACACATGTTCAGTATTAATCTTCATTTCAATGAAGTTGTTTTAGTTCATGCTTTATTGCAGCGCTTTGTAATAATGCATCTGTAATGGCAGCCCTTGGGGCAGCAGTCGCATGTGGCAGGCTGAGTGCCTGAACTGCTCCTGAGAATGACTCCAATCATACAGAATGAGGCACTCCCTGGTGCACCATCTGAATTTATAATACCAATTTATATAGTGCCCTAAAGCAAGGTTTGTATTTGCTCTGGGACACAGGGGCCAGGCTACAGAAGGGGAACTGCTCTCCATTTTTTTTTTTTTTGCTGTCCCTTTTTTTGAATATATGCATTTGTCTAGCTTTTCAACTTGCCTGTCTTAAAGCCTAGACTGAGCCCAGGAAATGCAAGAATATGCCTTAATACAGGGTGATGGGTGCAGAACGTATAACTGGGCAACCCAGGCCTGCTGCCAACCTCACAGCATTGGTTAAGCCTTTCACCAGATGTGGAGGGGAGACATTCAGGAGGGCACAGCCCTGCAAGCAGTGCAGGGCAGAGTCCTGGCTGCTAGCTCATTATGGACCTCCTTGTGTGCCTGGGAGTCAGTGTTGGCTTAACCTCCTTTGAGAAAAGATGTGATGAGACCCAAGGTGGTGAAGGTTGGATTTTCCTAGATAGATACTCATTAAGATTTTCAGAAAGTGCTTAAGTAGCATGGATATCTAATGCTTATTAATTTTGAGAAAGAGGCATATAGTTCTTTAAAGGTCAAAAGTAATGCTTTAGGCTTGCACTGGAGATATGCCACACCTATCACCAAACAGAAACTAAGAGGCTTTTGTCAAAAATCGTGTTTGTTAAGTGAGAAGAAGGTATGCTTTGCTCTTTTTGGCTCCTTAAAGGATTTTGTTGAAGCTACAAAATTCCCAATCCCCATTGTTTTATAGCAGCAGGAAGATAATCTTCCCCCCTTGCCCTGTTTAATTGGAATCCTATTTGAGGTGTCTCATCTCACCTTAAATCTTCACATTATAGATTCATGCCAAAAAAGACATTTATTGGCATCTGATTGTGAATGAGAAGTACTTCTCCCTATGGATAGAATGATGTTTGAAGGCATAGTGTTTGTCTGGCATGTGAGCAGAGAAAATAACAGTTGTTCCATTTTTATCATGTTTATCCAAAATAATGCATAAGGTTTTTAAATGAGATAACTGAACCATTAGAAAGGCACTAGTTGTAGCAGTTGTTCCTTATCCTGAGAGCTTCCCAGCTGATCAGTTATGATGCTTGCAAAGAGCTTTCAGGAGCTCATGGGATAAAAGAAATTCTGCAGGGGAATCTACACTTAACTCAGACATGAGATGTGTACTGCAGTTAGTCTGAGGGGTCTGCTTTTTGAGAGGAAGAGAGGGTAGTCTATTTTGTTGTGCCTCAATGCTGTTATTTTGCACTGATGTCTTTCTTCCACCTGCTCCTGTTGACTGGGAAGGGTTTCTGTCTTGCGTGGATAAGTGGGCAGCTACAGGTAAGTGTTTGACATGAGACTTCTGGGGGGATGATTTTAAAGACTGAATGCAACACCAGATAAACTCCCAAACTGTCTGTGTTTCCAACATTGTTTGAAGTGTTAACCAGTGGATACAGCAGGAAATGTCCCTATCTAGTACCAATGATCTTGAGCAATCAAGGTGTCTGTATTTCAGGGTCACTGAAGGGGTCAAAGGCAAAAGGGAAATAATATTTAATCTTCCTTGAGGAACTGCTGAAGTTCTTCAAGGAATAGCTCATGTGGATGCATTAGATTAGCATTTTATTATAGAGAGATTTATCTTTCAGTCATATTAAATCCAGCTTTTCTGTTTGTGTGTTTCTCTAGCTCTTCTTTTACTACTCATCAATGCCTACTCTTACCCAACCCTGCTGATGGACAAGAAAGTATGACATGATATTTGTTGCCAGGGAAGAACATTGTGATGTCATTGGTTAATCGTCATGGCTCCATCCGAGGATTCAGAAAATAGGAGAGGAGGCAGAGTTCAAGTGGAAGAGATAGTAAGCAATAAAGACCTACTGAGTCTTACTGCAGGTGAGGGGCTGGATGACATCATGGAAACTGGAGTGATACCATGGAGTTATAAGATACAAGAAGCAAGAAAGGGTGGAGTTCAAAACTGGTGAAAATACTTGTTGGAAGGCCATGCTTTTACTCTGAACTGTGGCTTTGGTTTTGGCCATTTCACTAGATGCTACCTGCTACCTCTAGGAAGTGGTTCTCTTCCTTTTGGCCTGCACTGAGTCAGGGTGACAGTGGGCTTGTTGACAATGGGAGATGTCAATGGATGTTTCTGTCTTAGAATGAGATATAGACGTATGTCTGGTAGTGGAGGTCGCAAGGCCAATGTGACAACCATTAAATGCTGTATCACTGGCTTAAAGAATATACAGCTTTTATTTTATTCTTCCTTGCAGAACTGAGTGTACACCCACATCTGTCTCATCTGTTGTTGTTAATGTTTATGTGTAAATACACACACACAATGCATCCTCTTACAGTGATTCTCTTAAAGATGGTGGAAAGAAGAGCTTGCATAATTTCTTTCCCCAAATCGGTTGATTTGATTTGACACTTTTTTTCCCTACATGATTTGCCTTCAATTTGCTCTTGCAGTATTTGCACACACACACACCACTTATTTAATCTCTATCAGGCACTCTTCCCGCAAGGAATCCTTTCACCCGAATGGGTTCACCCTTACATTCATGGCTACACACATCAAGGTTTTTATTTCATTCATAAACTTCCACACATTCAAAGTTGTGTCTGTATAGTTTCTGTCCCCTGTACACTCACTTAAACAAAATGGTGCTCAGAAAATTACTTCTTGTATACAGTGTGTACAGTTTCTATTAAATAAATGCAATAGAACGTGCTTGGAGGGGAAAAAGCCTGTGAATCAAGAATAAATGCTGATGTCCTGCAAATGGTCAGAACAACTTTAGAGGTTGAACCTCTACCTGGAATTAAAAAAGGTGTTTGCAGAAGAGCTTAGCACTAGTCCTCTGAAATGATGGTAAAGGGAATTCTGACTAAGCATTGTCATGATTACTTTCCCCCATCTCTGTTATTTCTTATTATTGTAATGAGTTTTGCTCTCTTAAGTAGAATAAGGTCACCAGTGAGATAAGATCAGCTTCGTTTGGCACAACCAAGATGTGATCACAGTTTGGACTGCAGCTTGTAAATTCACCTTGGGTATTAACTTCTGGGCAAAAAGACACTGAAAATGCTAACATGGCCAAAAGGAGGGGGAAAAAAAAAGCCAGAGAGATAATTACATAGTTGCATTCTTGTCATGTTGCTCAGATTTTCCTGCCACTGTTTCAATAGCAAATTCCCTTTGAGCCTCATTGCTATTAAACTGTACGGTACAAATGCTTAATTTCAAGGATTTGGTGAAAGCCCTTTATAGAATCTAAGGAGGAATACCAAGAGTATGCTCTACAGGTCCATATTGCAGTGCAGCCCCTTTTCCTATCCCCTGCTGACATACTCAGGGCATTAGTTTAGAATGAATCTTCCAGATCTTGTGGTGCAGCATTTGGACATTGTGGCATGATGGATGATGCCTTTAACTTCTGTCTTCAGAGTTTTTTCTGATCCCTCTCTCTCACCACCCCTGCTCAGCAGGAAAGGGGGGAACCAGACACTGATGATAATGGCACATGCATTTTCTATTGCATCAGGGAGATGGGGTAGCTCCTGTGAGCCAGCTCGCTCCTCTAGCAAGACCTAAGCAAAAGCTGTATGTGGTGTCTACTGCTACAGCTGCTGCCCTGAATTAACAAGCCCAGATCTCAGAGCACAATAAGTACCTTGAAGATGAGCAGTCCCACGTAGCAATTTATTGAAATTGCACTGACTGAATTACTGCAGTTTATGACAGCATTTTGTCTTTTAGTTATGAAAAGCCCATTGGCTTGGTAAAAACTTTTGGAAATTTATTCTAAAGGGAACAAGCAAAAGCGGATGAATGGCATTTCTATGAACATGTGTTCTTGCCTTTGCCTCTTCTCTCTGGTGGTGTTGGGAGGGAATTGTCAGGTGCCTAGGTCTATAAACCTATGTCATTGCTAATTTTTAAGGCCCTTTGTAAAGGAAATTGGATATTTTCTTAATGAAGACACTGAAAAAGTCTGTTGTATCTAATTATCTTCTAGATGGGGACAAAATACTTTATCTAGAGCATGTCACACATTCTGAAAAGCCTCACCACAATGCCAGTGACATATACTGGGGAGACAAGTAGTATTAGAGGGTTCTAGTACAAACCTCACCACAGGAATCATGTTTTTTTTCATCTCCCTACAACTTATTTGCAAACTGCAGGGCTAGAGTGAGAGATGAGAAAGAAAGAAAGAATTAGAGGAATTAATCAGAAAAATCTACTCTCCTGTTGAGCAATTAGAGCATTACTTGCTGGACAAAGAACTTCTTGTATTGCACTGCTTTCCTCTTGTCTCTGTTTTGCTCCACACCCCAGCAAAGATGTACCTTGCAACCTTAAGAAACTTCCCTGCTCTTCTAATATTTTCTCACTGTTCTGTGCCTATTTATAAAATGATGTCTGCTATTTTGGTGCCTAACTGTAACAATTTTTCAGAAGTAGAGGTCCATGCGTCCAAGTTAGGCATTGTAAGACTTTTTTCAAAGTAATTGTTATCTTCCTTGGTTCTATGTTGCACTCTGAATAGAAGTTTCTCAGTTAGATGAAGTCCTCGATCCCTCTAATTTGTAGACATTTCATGTATGGGTGTCCTAGGCTTTTCTTTTTCCAGTTGAAAGGATAGGATGAAATCTAGCTCATTTGCTGCAAATCTTTTTGGGCTTACTTTACCCTTGGTGATTAAGCTGGTTAAAAGTTGCTAGTTTACTTTTTCTCACAAAGGACATGCTGTTTTCTGTCTGCTAAACCAAAGAGGTTAAATTTGGAATTGGAAGTGGAGACAGTTCTGTTGTCATTGACTTGACATAGAAGACTGTTGATAGGCAGCCAGATCAAAATATCATGCAAGTATGTGCGAGCATGGTGTTAAAAGACCTTGGATGGGGAAGAGGTAGAGGTGGTGCACTTTCAGAAGGCTATCTCAACATATCATTACTTTGATAAACTGCAAACTACAAAATGCTAGATTGCCAGAAGTACCAGCAAGTGAAGAAATTTACTAGAAGCCTGCCAGATGCACTTTTAAAATCTGGAGGTAACTACTGAAGTAAATGAAGTAATACCTGATTTTCTTCACAATAATTGAGACGAGGATCTAATCCCACGCCCTAAGGAGAGATTGATAATTTTTACTGCTGTTATGTTGTCCATATAAAACAGGCTAAAACCAATCAACAATAACCTGCCTTTGCACAAACATATAAAGGGATAAAATCTTGCTCTTGGGATGCTGACTTTGGGTTAGGAAGATGCCCCTTTGCACCACCGTCACCCTGTTGAAATAGGTCTCTATCATCTTCTCTGTTCATGTATACGAATCTGTTAGGGTGTGTGAAGGACTGTGTTTTCCAGAGAAACTTCCCAAGGGGCTCCTAATATTACTTGTAACCATTATTTAGTGTTTCAGTGTGGCTGTTACCCACCTCAGACACAGCTCCGTTTCAATAGTAGGAAGGTGATCAATACATACTGTATAAAATAATAATTATTTATTATTTATTAAATACTGTGGGTAGGCTGCCTCCTATGCAAAATGTAGAAAAAGACAAAAACCTTTGGATACATGATCAGAGGGGGAAGGAAAGACAAATAGCTTTGCAGTCTGTCCCTAAGGCAAATGAATTTTTAAGTGTCTGGCATTGCAGTATGAGCATCATACTCAAATTTTACGAGACCGTAGAGTCTGGAGAGAGGGCCCAGAAAGTTTGATTCCTCATTTTTGGTTTGTGTGCACCTCGTGTGTATAATGTTCCTGTCTGCTAGTCTTGGGGTGGACTTTTAGCATGATAACATATTAAAAAACTCCACAGATATGTTCCTCACAGTACATTTGCTGTGCTAAGTACTAATGGTGATATAATGATAAATAGCGATGTCTAGGATGTACACCCTAAATGATTGAAATACTGACCTCAACATAGTCGATGGTGTCATTTGCTGTTGTCTCTGCTTTTAGAAGTGAGGAAATGAGTGGATAAAAAGTTCGAGATATTTGTAAAAGGAAACAGTAGCTCGTTTAAACGAAATGGGCAGAGTAGAAATCGACTTGAAATACGCAGTAGGTTGGGTGAAACTCTGAACTAGAAAGGAAAATTCTTTGTGAACTTTAAGGGTTTTGGGGTACCGATGGAAGTGATTGCCTGAGAAAGACACATCCTCTGCTCGAATGGCTGGTGCCTGGTGGCAAACTGAAGCAAAAAATAAGCCGCATCTGTCCGGCTTCGCCTTGCTGGGACCAGAGGGGCAAAAATCCCCCGTTGCTGTGCCGGCCCGGTGAAGGAGCACTCGAGGAACGACACGCTGCCGGGCCGAAGGCAGCCGAAAAGCTGCCGAACCTCTTTGCTGGGAGGAGGCGGCGGAAGCGTGGGAGGCGAAGCCCGGCGGAGCGCTGCTGCCCGTGCCCGGGGCCGTGCCCGCTGTCGGGGCCGTGCGGACCGTGTCGGGGGCCGGGGCACGGACCCGCGGTCTCTTTAAAAGCCGGGGCCGGTGGGGCGGGCGCGGCGGCAGCAGGGGGCGGCGGCGGCCGCGTGCGCGGGGCTCGGGCTGCTCGGGCTGCTCCGGCACCGCGGCGCGCTCAGCCCTGCGCAGCTCCGCCCGCGGCTCTCTCGGCACGGCACGGCACGGCACGGCACGGCACGGCACAGCCAGCCCAGCTTCCTCCGGACTCCCGCAGCCTCCGCGGCTGGGGCCACGCTGGAGCCCCCTGCCCCGCAGCGCAGGAGAGCGGCGAGTTGGCGCGGCGGCCGGCGCCCGCCCGGCTGCGGAGGTGAGAGGGGCGGCGGGCGGGGGGCGGCTCGGCTCGGCACGGATCGGATCTCAGGGAGCTGCCCGCCCGGCGAGCGCTGGGCGCCGCCGCTCCGGGGCTCCGCGAGCGGGTTTCTCCTCACCCTTCTCACGACAACTATTTCGGATCGTTTTATCCCTCTCCCTTTTCGTTCCTTGCCGCCCCGGCGGGGCTGGGCGCTGCCCGCCCGGGCGGAGTGGGCGCGCACCGACCCTCGGGACGCTCCGGCTCCTTTGGTCAGACTTTTTGGGAGATCGCAGTTCCCGCGGCGGGGCATTTTGCAATGGAAAATTGGTGTGGGGGGGCTTTCGAAAGAGAAGACACTACGCTGAGTTACAGCAGGGAGATCCTTAGAGTAAGCCTGCTCTTTGACTAAAGCTTAAGGATTTCTTTAAAAAAAATACTAATGAGAAAAGAAGAGAGGCTGAAGATGAAAGTTTTTTTCTTTAATATTTTTTGCCTCTTCCAAGTCTTCGGATCTATTACAGTAGCGCCTTTCTTCCCCGCCTTCCATTTGTTTGTATTAATGATTTAGTAGCCGTCTTGCCTGAAAACTTCCACCGTGAGTGACTGCTGTGGGTTTTCAGGCAGTCAGTGACCTTAAAGGTTGGTTCAGTGCTTTTTTCGTGCAAAATCTGCGTGAAATAACCGCCGTATTGTTTTTTTCTTATCTTTATTTTTTTCTGTAAGAAGAAAAATACACCTGCTTTATAATTTAAAAGAAAACATCGTTGAGTCAGGGAGTGATGTAATTCTCCTACCTAAGGGCACCGACTCTGGTGCTTTGCAGGTGACTTGTCTTTTGCTTACTCTTAAATTTATTTTAATGGTAGTCTTATGTGGCTAGGAAATAACATATTTAGCAGTGCTGTTTTAAGAACGTATTTTGTTAAAATTGAACACTCTCTATTTAAAATTTTTTTTCTTCCTGATTTTTGCCCCTCCTCCCTCAAAAGAAAACAATAAAGAAGATTAGGCGTGAGATCAGCGACAGAAAAACCAAAGGACTGGGGAGGCAAAACAGGGGCTAAAAACACTGAATCGTTTATAAAAAGCACACTTTCAGCTTTTTGCTTTTCCAAGCTCTTATTCCATCTTTCTGTGGTCAAACTGTTCAACACTTCGTTGCAAATAGTTTTAAGAAATTATTTCGTTTTTTTTTAATATTGTTTGTCCCTCCTATATTTTTTACTTCCTGTAATTGTTCTGAGATAAGCACGCAGTCCTCCTAAAAAGGTGAATATTGAAATGACCGCTCACCAATAGACCTCATTATTGCATATTTTGAGGGGCTATTTTTTGAGGGGGCGAACTCTTAACTAGACTGGTAAAAAGTCTAAGAGAGATGTTGAGTAGGTGGGGGAAAATTTCGTCACAAAAGATTTTGTTTGCCAGGATGATATGGTCAGTTATTAATTATAACGTTAACCAGAAAGATATTACGTCTGTCGCCAGTTTCATTTAAAATGGTCATCAATGTTACGTTGAGCAAGTTTATATAAGGGTTAGTAGTATTTTGGGGGGAGGAGGTTGCAGAGATTATTGCTTGTGGATTTGCGACTGAGCACACTTTATCAGCTGAATGAACTGGATTATTGTATAGGCATAATTTTCCATTTGTCTATCAGTTTCTTTCCAGTATTCGGCACTTCCTTAAATGTTTATCTCTCGCTAACAAAGTGTCTGATTTTCGGGAGTAGGGAGGTGCAGCTGGGGACACTGGAAGTTTGGGGATAATGTGAGCAACAGGGCTGTATTTATTTATTAAAAAAAAAAAACAAAAAAAACCCCCAAAGTTAGGAGATGAGGATTCTCTTTCTGGAGCATTCGGGCACCTTCTGGTGGGGTATGTGTCTAGGCTTTTAATTATTTATTTCACTTTTGTCCTTTCAAAAAATGAAGTAGAGCAACCCAAAATGAAACAAAGTAAAATTAGAATAAGCGTTGAAAAATAAATAAATAAAGCAAGAGAATGGCTGGAAGCCCAATACTTGATTTCATCAACCTGGTGGCGATGGCTTCTCGATAGAAGCGATATCTGCCGATATCACCCTTGTTCCATGGCTGTAGCCTGGCCTCATTTTACGCTGCGTTTCCACTGAACATGTTGACGTGCTGCTGCTTATATAAGGGAAAGAACAAATTCAAGCAGATTAGTGCTTGGGATTTTGAGATCGGCTATCCAGATCGCGTTGTGGGTTTTTTCCTTTCCTTGGGGAAGCTGATGGGGGAAGGCTGGAGAATGACGGGAGGGGATGAAATCAGAATGTGTGGTTTGGAGAAGATGGGGGTGATGCGGGGAGCAGCTTATTCGCATAATGTCTGCGCTGCGTCCCTTTTTCTTTTCTTTTTATAAAACCCATTATCTCTAAAAACACATTATTCTTCACCCTGGTCTAAAAAAAAAATAGTGGGAGGGGTTATCATAGCGAGGGGGTTTGGTATGGGAGTCATTAGACCCACTGCTGCAAAACCAAGATACAGAAATCCATCTGCACCAACATTTCGGAGGGAGGGAGGGCGTAGGGAGGGGGGAAGGGATGGATTGTCTATCTTGGATTAGCGAAGTGGAGCTTTGTATTCTTCATTTTCCTCCCCATTTTCTGCCATTTTCCCCATCCTCCCCATCCCCCCATCTGCACACCCGCTTTCCTCCTCCCAGCCCCCACTCCCCCGAAGGTTTCTCATCCCTTGACGAGAAAATTCTGTGTTACATCCTGATGGCTCTGCGGCTTTTTTTTAGTGCATCACAACAGTGGTACGATGACCTTTACTTCATGCCACACAGATTTGGGTTCCCGATAGGACTGTGACCGCAGCTTGGGCACACTCGCACACCCATGATCACATACCTTGGATAGTCGGCAATTTAATTTAGATTTTTGCGTGTGCATCTTTGTGTGTCTGTGGTTGGTAAACACTGGCAGAGGGTAAGGAACGCAGTAATTGCCAAAGGCAAGTCCATCCATTTCGCCAGCCTTTCTTGCCGTTCTCTTTTCCTGGACATTGTGTCACACATCATGAGATTTTGTGCTGGGGAGGGGTGTGCCCTGTGTGGACGGCAGGGGCCTGGGGGTTGGAGGGAGTGTTTGTGTACTGGGGAGGGAGAAATTGTGTGGGGGGAAATGGACCTGACGATGCTAATAACATTATTTTGGTCAAATGAACGTCTGGTGATAATGATGCAGTGTAACCATCCGTGAAATACATGCTTGCGACACACTGGAATAAAGGTTACTCCAGGGAGCTCCGTCAGAGCCAGGCATGCTCGAGGGAGTGAGCTGTCCCCTTGATAGGGGAAACAAAAATTCATAAGCATCCCAGGTCTCCTCCCTTTCCAGTGCCTTCTTGCATGTCCGAGCTGGAGGGCATTGCGTTCGGGAGAGAGGGTGGGCTGCACTGGAGCCAGGAGGAAACAAAGCATTCCCGCCTCATCCTCCCATGCCATCCTGTCTTGCCCTCTTTGAGCTTATCCGTACTGTTGATCCAGACGATACAGGAATATCGCCATTTCCATGCAGTCCCTGCTGGAGCCTGGAGAGTGGTGAATTGAGAGGCAGAGAAAAGCTCCTTGTTGTAGGATGTGCAGGACAGCCATGGCTTTTCAGGTCTGAGTGGAGCAGGGAAAAGGCTGGGGTGGGGAGGCAAAGGGAGGTAAGAGTCTCTCCCTCCATCCATTGTTCCCTTCCTTTGTTCCCCCAGCTAGAACACGGTGTCGGACCTGACAAGCCTCAGTGAGTGGCTGTGGTGACTGGCATGAGGGGATGAGGGAACTGAGACAGTGAGAGGGAAGCTTTTCCTGCATTTCAGGATGTTCAGGACTCTCTCCAAGGCTCACAGACCTTCTCAGCACCCTCCTTTTCTGGTTGTGAAGGACTTCTGTCTTTGATCATGGGCTGCTCGCACCCAGGCTGAGGGGAGCTGTGGTAGGAAGGTGCTCCTGTGGTTCTGCCAGCTGCTGCCTCTCATTTCATCTGTGTGGCTGTGCTCCGTGTTTCTGGATCTTTCCACTTCATGAAACAATAGCAAAAGTTGAATAAATAGAGCTGTCCAGAGCTAGTGGTGTTTTCCTTTTGCTTTTCTCCTTTCTCTGACCTTGAGGTGCAGTGATAAACTACAGCCAGGAAGATGAGGTAGGGGTGTGTCCAGTGTCCCACATGGTTGTACTCAGTGATGCCTGGAGAGATTCCTCTGCTCTCCTGGTTTTTGCTCACCAGAGCCAATCTTGCTTCAGCTGCCCAGCTTCGCCAGTAGTTACTCTTTGATTTCTCCCTGCTGTCCCTCTTACCTCAGTTACTTTGGAAGTGGTTGTTGTGCTGCAGCTCCTGTGTTTGTAGAAATCTTACCATCATACAATATCCTCAGCTAGAAGTCCAAGTTCTGGCCCTGCACAAAACACCCCAAGACTTAGACCATGTGCCTGAGGATATTGTCCAGATGCTTCTTGGACTTGTCATGTTTGGTGCTGTGACCACTTTCCCTGGGGAGCCTGTTCCAGTGCCCAACCAACCTCTGTGTGAAATACCTTTTCCTGACATCCAATGTGAACCTCTCCTCACTCAGCTTCAGGCCATTTCCTCTAGTCCTGTCACCGGTCACCAGCGAGAAGAGATTAGTGCCTGCCCCTCCACTTCCCCTCATGAAGTTACAGACTCTGATGAGGTATTTCCTGTCTCCTACAGATTGAACAGTCCAAGTGACTGCAGCTGTTTGTCATAAGACTTGTCCTCTATGCCCTGCATCACCTTTGTAGCCCTCCTTTGAATGCTCTCTCATACCCTTTTATTCTCCTTACACTGGGCTCTTATATGGCTGCTCTATAAGATGATGTGGTGGCTATCTGAGCAAAGGCAGACAGTATGCAGGGCCTGTGTGCCTGCTCCCATCCTGTAGAGACTGCCTCCCTGGTATCTGTCTGGTGCCCTGAAAGGCAAAGGTGGGCCCAAGATTTTATGGTTCCTCCTTTTCCCCAGATTAAAGTACTAGTGTGTTCTTGTGGCATGGTTAGCTTGCTTTTTTGAATTATTTGTTAGCAGGAAAAGCTGGAAAAAGCATTATTGTAGGTACATTTCAATGATTGCAATGTGAGTTTTGTAGCTCACCCTGACTGTCGTGCTTTGCCCTTCCTTGAGCTTTCACAAGAGCATTGACATAGTGCTGGAATTTACCCTTGACCCTCAATGTTTGCATCCTTTAAGTGAGAGGAGAAGTCAGTTCCTGCAAAGAATTGAGAGAGTGAGAGGTGGTGCTATGGGTATTTTGTGGTAGCAATGATGGTGGATTTTAAGATCTGAGTCCCTGTGCAAAAAGGAAATAAATACGCCTCCTCTGTCCCTTTCTTCCCTTTGTAAGCAAGCTGCCAAGCCATCAGGTACAGGCAACTCTTCTTTTTGTGTTAGGATTGGATTTAAACCCTCAACCTAGAAGATACCTTCAAACTGTATGAGATGGTTGGGCTTCTGTCTGGATTATTCCTGGGAAGGTAGAGTTTAGTTCCCTTTTTCTTGTATCATCAGTGGTATTTTGGTGGATCAACTGAACTTCTTTTCCTGCAGCCTCCTCCAGTGCTCTTTAGAGTATTTTTCTTGAGAAGCAGAATGTGTTTTAATGCCCTGATCTGTTTTCCTTTGCCCTCTTCTTTAGCTCTGTGCTCTGGGCATGTGCAGGTGGATGTCAGGATACTGGCTGAGTTGTGGTAGGCTGTTTCAATGATAAGGACACACAGTGATCTGTCCAAGAACAGACTGAAGGAGTCAGAAGCTTTATGATGACCAAAAGCTGGGATAAGAGATAACCTCTGATGATACAGGAGACATGGTGTTTAATTTAAGAACAAAATGCATCCAGCTTTATCTGCCCCTGCCCCCCCACCAGCGTGAAGAGAAGATGGTTTTTATTTTTGGATAATTGCCAAAGCAGCTGGAGCCAGAAATGACCCAAACTTTGGTTAAGCTTTGGAATTTTTTATCAGCTCTGAACTCTTCCTCATCCCCCTCTTCTAGGCAATAGCTATCTGTCAGTCTAGCAGAGCTCTTTTTTAATTAAAACAATAAGTGGTGAAGAAGATACTTTTAATTTTGGAAACCAAGATACAGGAGGGATTTGGTAACTTCTTGAAACCAGTACAATACATAATCTTGGTTCAGGTTGTTTGCTTTTTCTTTTCCTTTGTTTTTCCTCACTTGGGCATAGACAATGGCAATTAATGTGTAAAGAGAATCAGAGAATCAGCAGTAGTGTTTTGACTTCTCACTGCCATCCAAATAGCCAGACCAAGACATGTTTGTACATATTTGTAGAAAGGTGGCATGGGAGAAATTTGTTCTGCCTTTCTCCTTATTGTGGGCAATGGATGGCATTTTTAGTGCTTGGTTTGTACACTTTTTTATTTTATTTATTTTTTTTTTAATGGAAAAACCATGACTTTTGGTTGGGCTTTACTGAAGTCTAGTAGGGATAAAATGTGTTTCTGTAGTGATGTTTTTGAAAAGTTGTGAAATAAAACTCCTTCTGGAAATACACCAGTGATGTTAGAAGATCCTGTGTTTTTCCTTAAGGGAAGATGGGAAGACAGTTTCTTTTGCTATCATTTATAGAAAACAGTGCTTTCTGAGCACTGTGGACAGCTCCTGTGAACTGTACACCACACAGCCAGTTTGGCAAAGTTGGCTGTAGCCTTCAGCCTCTTTAGACTCTGGGCTGCTGGAGGCATCACTATGTGGCTTTTCAGAGGGTGGTGGAGGTTTGCTTACAGCTCTCAGAAGTTCAGCTCTGTCTGAAATATGGCCCCTTGCTACAGGGTGGATTAGCCCTTCAACTGCTTTGTTTCCCCTTGTCTCAGAGCTTTCCTCTTTTGCACAGCCATGTGCCTGAGTTCTCTCCCAGGCATACTTCCCTGCCTGTTTTCTGCTTGCTGGCAGAAGGAGTGAGCTGGAGTGGTGAGAGGGGTCTATATCAGGGATTTTGGGGCTGTCAGCGTATCTGTCGTCCCTCAGTGGTGTGCTGAGCTCCTGTCCTTTCCAAATTCCTTTCCTCTGCCCTTGATGGTGAGGGATGACTTATTCCAAACACAATCTGCTTGTGTCATTCCTAGTCCTGCCGCTTGTCATCCATCACATCGTGGAAACTAATTAACACTAGTAGCTTCGGATGCTGGGAATGACAGTGCTGGGATGGTAGACTCTTTCAGAGATCCTGATGCCTCCCTTCATAACTAGGGCAGCTCAGCCCAGGAGTTCATGGACTCCACTGTCCTTTGCCAGCTGCACCAGCCCTGTAAGTGTGGGTGCCTGTGTGTGTGGCAAGGAGGGCACTCAAGCCCTAGGCCTACCTTATAATGCCCTTGACAGTGCTGCAGCATCCCCTGCATCCAAGTACCTCCCAGCAGTCGGATGAGAGCCAGGGAATGGGATAGAATAATAATTGATGAAGACAGGGGGAGGTATGATGTGAACTTTTTGAAGCTGCCGGTAGCATCTCTGCTGCCTTTGAGTACAGTGTAATTCCAGGTTCTGCTTGTGAGTTTGGCTCTCTGAGAATCCCCTGCTCATGGCACAGCACACTGTCCTGTTTCTGCTGTGCTTGCTGTGTTGATGGGGTGGTCAACAGGGGAATCAGTGTGCTGCTTCTGTGGGGATGGCAGGATTAAAGATGAGGCCTCAGTCATACTGTGAGGCTACACAGAGAGCACTTGCTCTCCTTCTCCCTCTACTTTGTCTTTTCTGCTGTTGTGGACCACTTCTAAGAAAGGAAAGAGTCCTGTGGGGACAGAAAGAAAGGTAACTAAGTGAGAGGATGATGTTTGCTGGCAGCTGAAGGAGGATGAGGGGAGGAATAACTTTCCAGTGGGGTAATTGTCTAATGGGACTGGCTGCAGAGCAGCGTAGTGATGGCTTTGTTTCAGTCTGCTCTTGCATCCCATTTTTCCAATAATGTGTTAATTAAACATTGATTTCAGGGGGGAAAAGGAATCTGCTTGAACTGCAGAAACTAAATGGAGTGTGGAGGAATGGGATCTGGTGAGGGATGTGTTGGAAGGACCTTCTGTTTTGTCTTCATGACTAGTCATGAAGAGAAGCAAGGCAAGGGCTGTAGAAAAAGCTGTTCACCTTAAGCTTAGAGTCCTTCACTTATCTTAAGTGTGAATCTTCTTCCTTCCCTAACTGCACAGTTTTCAACTGATATGAGTTAATTACCAGGTAGACAACAGTTTTTCTTACAAAATACATCATTTTTTTATTAAAAAGCAAAATGGAAGAGAGATTCTTTTCAAGGTGTTCGAGAGGCTTTCTGTCCAGTTTGATATTCTTCTAATTTTCTACTCTTATAGTTGCTGTTGTATAAGTGAATCAAGTTGTGGTGCAAGTTAAGCCACCAGTTGTAATGCTCTTGTTACTTGCAAGTATCTAACTGACCTTCATTTACTACATATGGATATCAGTCACTGAACACACATACAAGGTTGTGATGTGGACTTCTTGATACTTTCTCTTCTGGTCCTTGGAGCATTGGAAGGTGAGACAAGATTATGATATGTCCTTCCCTTGCTTGGTTGAACTCTCATCTGTTCATTAGACTGGAAGAGCCAATGGAAGGCTGTGCTGCCCTCCTTTTGTGCTCCCAGGTGTTAGGGATGCATAGAGAAGATAAGAGTCCTTGCTTAAGTCTGAGATCTTATCTGGAATAAACTTCTCTGCTGATGTGAGCAATATATTTGTAACAGTATTAAACAGTTTGATTTGAGGTTTTTTGACCACTATGCTTTCCATCTTCACTAGTTCTGGGAAGTAATGCAAAGGAGGGAATAACCTGTCTGACCTTTCTGAGCATTGCATAAGTCTGAATTAAACTGATCTTACAAAGATCTCAATCAGTTCATGCAGTAAGTGAAATAGCAACATTGTCCTGAGAAGGAACCCATACTAGCTGTTAAATTCCTTTCTGCACCATCTGCAGTATCAGTCTACAGAAAGATCTGCTATAGCATCAGGACACATTTGAAAAAGAACAGATTAAGCCACAGAGCAGCTATTTTCTAGGAAGATTTTTGGTATGTGGATGGCTTGTGAAATCCACAAAATCACAGAATGGTTAAATTTGGAAGGGACTCTCAAGGTCATCTGATCCAGCCCCTTGCTCAAGCAGGGCCACCCAGAAATGATGACCATGTCCAGATGGCTTTTGAATATCTTCAAGGAGGGAGACTCTACAACTTCCCTGGGTAACCTGTGCTAGGGCTGAGTTACTCTCCCAGTAAAAAACTGTTTCCTGATGTTGAGGCAGGACCTTCTGTGTTTCCATTTGTGCTCATTGCCTCTGGTCCTGTCACTGGGCAGCACTGAAGAGAGCCTGGCTGTGTTACCTTTACGCCCTGCCTTTAGGTAATTATGTACATTGATCAGACACTCTTCAGAGTATTTTCTCCTCCAGACTAAACAGTCTTAGCTTTCCCAGCCTTTCCTAGTATGAGAGACCCTCATAATCTTCTTCATGACCCTTTGTTGGATTCCCCCCATTACGTCTGCCTCTCTCTTGTACTGGGGAGTCCAGAACTGCACACAGTACTCCACGTTTGGCCTCACCAGTGCTGAGTAGAGGGGAAGGTCCCCTTCCTCAACCTGCTGAAAACATTTCTGATGCAGCCCAGGATGCCATTAGCTGCCTTTTGTGCAAGGGCACATTGTTGGCTGATATTCAGTGTGGTGTCCACCAGCAACTCAGTTCCTCTTCTGTAAAGTTGCTTTTCAGTGAGATGGTCCTCAGCATGTACTGATCCATTACCCATGAACTTAATGGCAGTGGTACTGAGTATCAGCAGAGCATGCAGGATGGTCCTTAAGTATTAACTTAAGAAGCAGAAGTCTGGAGTTCTTTCCCAGAGTATGTTTAACCAGTTTTTCATGACAGTATCCCTTTTGCCATTCACTGAAAATTCAAAATTATCATTTGTTAAACACTGAGTTCCTTGAAAGGAAAACTTCATATATCTGATAAGAGAGTAGAATAGTTCCAGTTGGAAGTGACCTAGAAGGATCAACTAGTCCAACTGTCTCACCACTTCAGGGCAGATCAAACATTAAGGGATATTATTAAGGTCATTGTGCAACTGTCTCTTGTAGGGCATTGACCACCCCTCTAGGAAGCCTGGTCCAGTGTTTGGTCACTCTCTCTGTAAAGAAGTGTTGCCTCATATCTGGTCTGAACCTCACCTGCTGCATCTTTGAATAATTCCTGCATGTCCTGTCCCTGAATACCATGGAAAAGAGCTCAGTGCCTCCCTTCAGTTCCCCTCCTCAGGAAGCTGTAGATAGCAGTGGGCTTGCCTCTCAATCACGTTTTTTTCCTAACTAATAAACCCAGAGTGCTCAGCCACTCCTCAGAGGACATGTGTCCTAGCATTTCAGCAGCTCTGTTTTCCTCCTCTGAACACATTCAGGTAACATCTTATTTAATTTTGGGGTGAGAGAAATTCTGGTAATTCATTGTTCTCTTATGATGGCTGGTTACACACTGCAATTCTTTTGTAGACCACAAAGAAATTGAAATTTTAAATTATTGATTACTTTGACTTTTTGAAGGGGGTCAAAGAGAGTGCAGAAGTCCTGTGGGGAGACTAAGGCCAACCTTCTCGAGGAACTCTGAATGCCTCTTAGTGCATTGATATCCTGCTATTAAGATCTGCCAGGTTGTCTGGTCAGCTCAAGCAGCATTTTCAAAGAGAGTGTGATACAATATGATTTCAGATATATGCATTAAAAATACCTACTGCATGTCTGGGAATCAAATGCAAAGGACTTTATGGAGAAAATACAATGAAACATCGATCCTTGATGTAATTTCATATAGGTCATTAATCAAATATATATGAAGGGTATATCTAGTACTAGTGGACCAAAATTCATAATTTCGTTGAGTTAGGTCTTAAGGATTTAGTTCAATATAACTAGTTTTTTAAATGTGTCTCTTCTCTTTCTTGTTGGTTGATGTGAGCTAATGAGTTGCTAGCAGCTCTGTTCAGTACTGGCTTGGGTCATAGAGTGATGTGGTGCCTAGGATGTTGCTGTACTTTTTTGGCAGCAGATTGTTATTTCATTGAGTAAATGTATTTTATGAGGCTAGAGGGAGCTACTGTTAATTTATGAAGACCACTGTGTGTCAGTGCAATGTGTTTGCATGGCTAGTTTTGGTAGCTGGGGGGGCTGCAGGTTGGCTTCTATGAGAAGCTGCCAGAAGCTTCCTCCATGACTGGCAGAAGCAATGCCAGCTGGCTCCAGATGGATGTGCTGCTGGCTAAGGCCAAGCCAGTCAGGAATGGTAGTAGCCCCTCTGTGATAACATACTTGAGAAGCAAAGAAAAGTTTTGCACAGGAACAATTGTGGCCAAAAAAGAAAGGAAGGAGAGAATACGTGACAGTAGCTACGTGACAGTAGGAACTCTGCAGACACCAAGGTCAGCAAAGAAGGCAGGGCAGGAGAGGCTCTGTGTGCCAGAGCTGAGATCCCCCTGCAGCCCATGGTGAAGACCATGGTGAGGCAGGATGTGCTCCTGCAGCCCATGGAAGTCCATTGGGGTGCAGAGATCCACCTGCAGCCCATGGAGGGAACCCCACACTGGAGCAGGGGGATGCCTGAAAGAAGCTTGTGATGCCTTGGAAAGCCTGTGCTGGAGGAGGGTCCTGAGGACCCATGGGGAGAGGAGCCCATCCTGGAGCAGATTTGCTGACAGGACTTGTGATCCCGTTGGAGCCCACACTAGAGCAGCCTGTTCTTGAAGGACTGAACCCCATGGAGAGGGATCTGTTTTGGAGCAGTTTGTGAAGAACTGTAACCCATGAGAAGAACTCATGCTGGAGGAGTTCATGGAGGACTGTCTCCTATGGAAAGGACTCCTCTCCTTGAGGAGGGAGTAGCAACAGAAACAACATGGGATGAACTGCTCATAATCTCCATTCCCCATTTCCCTGCACTGCTGGTGGGGAGAGGGTAAAGAATTGGGAATAAAGTTAAGCCCAGGAAAGAGGGAGGGGTGTGGGGAAGATGTTTTGAGATTTTACTTCTCATTATCCTGCTTTGATTTTAATTGGTAATAAATTTAGTTAATTTCCCCAAGTCGAGTCTGTTTTGCCTATGACAGTAATTAATGAGTGATCTCTTATCTTAACTCATGAGCTTTTCTTTATATTTTCTCTCCCTGTCCAGTAGCAGAGGGGAGTGGTAGAACGGCTTTGATGAGTACCTGTCATCCAGCCAGGGTCAACCTGCCAGAATCAGGTAGAATACAGAGTGAAAAGGGAGTAGCGAATTGATAGGCTTTTGGTAAGACAGTAACTCTTTTTAAGAAGTTGGAACACGGCAGTTCTTCCTTTCATGCTCACTTTGTTGCCAGTGTGTAACATGAGGTTGGAAGTTGATCTGCTTTCTTGGCACAACATTGATATAATTTACCAATTTAACTAGAAAATGGTCTAAATTTGATAGGAAGCAATTTATTAAAGACAAATGAAAAGTACTGTACTTGGAAAGATCTACTCAAATGCCTGTATATAAAATGGGGGATAACAAGCCAGGCAACAGAACTGCAGAAAAGAATCTGGGAGTCACTACTGTGAGTCAGAGACTGAATATGAGTCAACAGTGTGGTGATGTTGCAAAAAAGCAAATCCCATTTTAGGGTATATTTAACAGGAGTGTCACGTGTAGCACACAGGCAGTAGTTTTTCTACGCTAGCAGCCACTGCTGAAGCCATAGCAGAGCATTGCATGCAGTGAGAGAAGGAAAACCAGAAACCAGAGAAGGAGATGAGGAGGGAGCAGCCAGAGTGGCAAACGCTGTCTGCAAGGAGAGGATTGGTTGGGTTGGTTTAGACTAGAGAGAAGATTGATGAGGGAAAAGCCATCCAATATTTAAAAGCTTGTTTTAAGAAGACAGTGATTAATTGTTCTCTGTGTCCACTGGGGATAGGACAAGAAGTAATCAGCTTAATTTGTAGCAAGGAAGGTATGGAGGTAAGTGCTAGGAAAAGCTTTATGAGTATTTGGAAAGTTAAGCAGGAAAACAGTGTCCTGAGGGAGGCTGTAGTGCCCTCATCAGAGGAAGTTTTAAGAACAGATGAGACAGGAGACATGAAGTTTTATCTAGGTTGTTTTATTATAGTTTTGACAGGTTCAGAAGGGAATGGGCTGCATGAACTCCTGATTCTGGTCCCAACCACTCTTGCAGTGCCTGAGAGACAGGCTTGTCCCCTCACTGGCAGTTATGAGGGAAGCATAGGGAAGCAGAGCCAGGGTGAATCACTCCCTCTACAAATTGCCCTACAGCACCTTCCATGGCCCTGGTATTATCCAGTTTTACAGTGCACATCTCAAAAAAACCTGAGGGAACTTGTGTGTTCAGCAGTGTTACATTAGCAACCAGCACTGTGAGCCTTTCTGTTTCTGTGGATAAACAAGCAGAGGGCTGACCCAACTTCCTGCATCTTCATAGCTAGGAATTGAAAGTTATTGGAGACTTTTATCCTGGTTACTGATTAATTTACACTAGAAAAATTTGGTGAAATTATTCGGAGATGGAAAAAAGGATTACACTTCTGCTTTCACCTATTAAAAACCACGTATGGTGTGTTAAAGTTACAAGATAACTTTTGTTTTCTCTTCCATCAAAAGAAGTAGACAAGGGCAAAGGATTTTCCTTACTGCAACATCTTTCTTCCAGTGTCCTCAATCAGAGTAGTGTGGATGAGGCATTGCTGGAGGTGCCTTTTCACCCAGTGGATTTGAGAAAAGAGAGCCTAATGCTCAATTCAGTAAACATATACTTTGGTACTCGTGAGAGTGGCTCATGGCACTTTGAGAGCAGGATGTTTCTTGGTGAATGGGGCTTTTCTTCCCTGAGAGTTCAGCAGAACCTTTCAGCTACTAGCAAGCAATCCAAGACATACTACGTGGCATGCTACTGCTATCTTTTCCTGAGTCTTAGATTTACACTAACAGCTTGTCTGGACCCATTTGGGCCTGGGAGTGAATTTCTGAATGTCTCCAGTGCAGAGAGCCAGTTTCCCTAGTGAACCTCAAGGAAGAAAGATTTTCCTTTTAGTTTAAAAGAACATTGGGAATGTATGCTTATTGAAGTTGTACAGTTGTGATTGGCCACATCTGTGTGCACAGGTTATAATGTAACTTTTCCACCACCTCACATAAACTTGTAACTGCAGGCTTTTGCCATTCTTCAGAGGGAGTAGAGGATGAAGATACTATACTCTTCTTCTTGGCACTAGAAATGAGTCAGGGTTGACACACAAAAGTAGGAGGAAACAGTTTGTGTGTAGGAAGCTTGTTCTGTCCAAAGAAAATCTATGGGTTATATGCAGAGTGTTAGTCCTGCTACACTGCAAGGCTGGAATCTTCAGCTGAAACTGAGTTCACACACACTCGCCATTTGGAGCATATGGAGAGCTCAGCAGATCCAGCCCTCGAGGGATGACTGGTGGAATGGTTGAAGGTAGGTTGGGATGTAATTATTTGTTTATGAGGCCCCATATTGCACCAAGTTATAATTGTTTATGAACACTGCTGTGAAGTCAGGAGGGAAACGTTCCAACCAAGGAGATACTAAGATATAACCTAATTATTGTTGTTATTTTTATTCCTGTATATTGTGGTAACACCTACACAATGCTTGTTCAAACAGGGCAAAAAATGTTCCCTGTCCCAAAGAGCTAGCAAGCTAAGGATGAGACAGGAGACAACAGACGGACACAGATAACGGAGGGAGTACAGAAAACCCAAAGACTGGTCAGCAGGATTGGTGGTATGATAGCATGTTGACAGCTTAGCTGTTGTTAAGCTTTCTGTAGGCATGTGGCAAAGAATTATAACAATAATTCAAACTGTGTCCTTTGCTTTGGTGGTGTGGTGCGTGCATCTTCTATCAGTTTAAATAAAAGAGCTTAATTCTCACTCAATGAGGCTTTTTCTGCCCCAAAACTTCCTGTCATCCATCTGGTATAGACAGGGAGAGACACACACTGGTCCAACAATGAAGCATCCTCACAGTGACATCAGCCACCATTACATACCCCTGTGCTCTTGGGGCATTTTGTCACCGGGACTTGAGTATGCCCAGTTTGTTTAAATGGTTCTTAACTCAGTCTTCCTCTGCTTTGGGTAGTGTTTCAGTCCCCTGGATTCTTCCACTGGGCACATGGAACAAAAAGGCTGAGAACAATCCTTGCCACTGATGGCTAAAAAGGCATCAAGGACCTAAATGTTTTCTTTTTAGCATTGGTTTCTTGTTCTGTTCAGCTTTGGGCCCACAGATTCCTTAGTCATGCTTTTGCTAGCAAGGTGCATTAAGAAGCCCTTCTTGATGCTTTTCACATTTTATGAATTTTCATGCAATTTCAAGCTTTTCTAATTTTCACCCTGACATGCTGAGGCAGAGTTTCAGTATTCTTCCTGAGAAGTACACCCCCACTTTCACCTTTCATTCGCATCCTTTTGTGTTTGAGTGCTGTCAGGAGTTTCCCATTCAGTTGCCTGCTTCCTTCCACACCCACTTGGCTTCCCACAAATTGAATTGAACTGTTTTTTGTGCTTTGAGGAGTTTGTTCCTTAAGATCTTTAAGGTCTCCTGGGTCCCTTTGCTAAATTATCCCATGTAAGTGCTCAGTGAATGATTTCTTAAAGCTCTCCCGTGATTATTCTGTCATTGTAATTGTGCTGGAAAAAAGGTTCTGTTTGTAAACTGATTTGTTTGTCATTTCAGATTTGGTTGTTCTCTGTAATTTTTTGTTTCTCTTTATGTTAAACACGTTATACTTCTTCTCTTTATTTCCACTTAAGTCTTTTCTGTCTTGCTTCAGGTGGTTTGACCCTGGCTGGATGCCAGGTATCCACCAAAGCTGCTCTGCCACTCCCCTCCTCCAAAGCTGGACAGGGAGAGAAAATATAGCAAATGGTCCATTAGTTGAGATAAGGGTAGGAAGAGATCACTCACCAAATACTGTCATGGGCACAAGGCTTGACTTGGGGAAGGCAGTTGAATTTATTACCAGCCAAAATCAGAGCAGGATAATAAGAAGTAAAAAAAATCCTAAAAGCACCTCCTCACAGCCCTCCTCCCTACACTGCCTTAGCTTTATTCCTGATTCTCTACCTTCTCCTGCTTTCAGCAGTGCAGGAAGATGTGGAATGGGGGTTACAGTCAGTTCATCCCATGTTTTTTCTGTTGCTGCTCCATCCTCAGGGAGACGAGTATTTCCCTTGCTCTAGTGTGGGCTCCCTTCCACAGGAGACAGTTCTTCACGAACTTTTCCAATGTAAGTCCTTTCTACAAGCTGCAGTTCTTCACAAACTGCTCCAGCATAGATCCCTTTCCACAGGATGCAGCCCTTCAGGAGCAGACTGCTTCAGTGTGGGTCCCCCACAAGGTCACAAGTCATGCCAGAAGCCTGTTCCAGCGCAGGCTTCCCAAGGGGTCACAGCCTTCTTTGGATATTCATCTGCTCCAGCGCGGGTCCCCTCCATGGGCTGCAGGTGGATCTATGCACCCCCACGGATTTCCATAGACTGCAAGGGCAAATGCTGCCTCACCATGGTCTTCACCACGGGCTGCAAGGGAATCTCAGCTCTGGTGCTTGACCACCTCCTGCCCCTCCTTCTGCACTGACCTTGGTGTTCTGTAGAGTTCTTCCTGTCATATATTCTCACTCCAATCTTTTCTGACTGCAATTAATTCTGTACAGAAACATTTTTATTCTTCATGAATTGGTTATCACAGAAGAGTTAATACTATCACTTATGGGCTGACTTGGCCAGTGGTGGGTCTGTCTTGGAGCTGACTGGCATTGGCTCTATTGAACATGGGAGAAGCTTCTGGAAGTTCTCAGAAAATCCACCCCTGCAGACCCCAATTACCAGAATCTTGCCATGCAAACACAGCTTTATAGCCTCTTTTTGCTGGACTCTTCTAGATATTTTCATGTGTTTTATTTTATGGTGAAGGTTGTTGTTATTGTTCTGTGATTTTTTTCCCCCTGACACCTCCCTTCTTGATACCGTCAGAGGTAAATAATCAAATAGAAAGGGCAGGAGGCACAAACTTTCTCTTTCATTGTGCCATTGAGTTATTTCATGACAAAAGCAAATTGCTATCTCTATTTCTTATCTCTAAAAAAGGTCTCAAATTCAATAGATGGAGTTTAAATTCTTTTTGTTAACGATCATAGACAACAGACCAATTTATTTAATCACATTTGGTACACTCTTCATCTTAGGATTGGTTTGAAATAGTATCCCAAACTGTTTTCTCAGTTAATGGCTGTCAGATGTATCAGCAGATGCTGCCAACCCACAATGTTCTGTGTTGTGCACCATGTATGTACCTTTGTCCTCTGATTTGTAATAGCATTGTAGTTAAAAATCCACCTGAAATGTTACTGTGGACTAACAGTAGATTAATTGCCAAGACCCTAATGATTACATGTCTAGCAACAAAATTAATCAAGTTACATATTCCATGTAATAGTGTTGCCATCTCTTTATGGAGATTCTTTGCCATTGCTCAAAAGAATAAAGGCATAGGTTCCTTATTTCAATTCCTTCCTGCTCAACCCTCTCCTCACTAAAAGCATGGGAGTCCATCAATACTCCAGTCCCCCAGATTCTACGGAGAAAAATCCACCTTAATATTCTAATTGTACAGAGAGGAGTCTAGTTGTAATGACAATTCCTCTATTGAATTATATTACTGTATTCCTCAGTCATACCCAAGAATTTTGTTGTGTGATGCTGTCTAAATGTAGAACAAAAGGTTTTCATCTTAAGTGATTTGTGTCTCTAAAGCATGCCCCTCTGTGGCCTCTAATAGAGATAACTTTCTATAATTGATTGAGCCTCAAGTACTGCGCCCAGACAGAATGTCCCTGANTATACTTCTTCTCTTTATTTCCACTTAAGTCTTTTCTGTCTTGCTTCAGGTGGTTTGACCCTGGCTGGATGCCAGGTATCCACCAAAGCTGCTCTGCCACTCCCCTCCTCCAAAGCTGGACAGGGAGAGAAAATATAGCAAATGGTCCATTAGTTGAGATAAGGGTAGGAAGAGATCACTCACCAAATACTGTCATGGGCACAAGGCTTGACTTGGGGAAGGCAGTTGAATTTATTACCAGCCAAAATCAGAGCAGGATAATAAGAAGTAAAAAAAATCCTAAAAGCACCTCCTCACAGCCCTCCTCCCTACACTGCCTTAGCTTTATTCCTGATTCTCTACCTTCTCCTGCTTTCAGCAGTGCAGGAAGATGTGGAATGGGGGGTACAGTCAGGTCATCCCNCCTGCTTTCAGCAGTGCAGGAAGATGTGGAATGGGGGTTACAGTCAGTTCATCCCATGTTTTTTCTGTTGCTGCTCCATCCTCAGGGAGACGAGTATTTCCCTTGCTCTAGTGTGGGCTCCCTTCCACAGGAGACAGTTCTTCACGAACTTTTCCAATGTAAGTCCTTTCTACAAGCTGCAGTTCTTCACAAACTGCTCCAGCATAGATCCCTTTCCACAGGATGCAGCCCTTCAGGAGCAGACTGCTTCAGTGTGGGTCCCCCACAAGGTCACAAGTCATGCCAGAAGCCTGTTCCAGCGCAGGCTTCCCAAGGGGTCACAGCCTTCTTTGGATATTCATCTGCTCCAGCGCGGGTCCCCTCCATGGGCTGCAGGTGGATCTCTGCACCCCCACGGATTTCCATAGACTGCAAGGGCAAATGCTGCCTCACCATGGTCTTCACCACGGGCTGCAAGGGAATCTCAGCTCTGGTGCTTGACCACCTCCTGCCCCTCCTTCTGCACTGACCTTGGTGTTCTGTAGAGTTCTTCCTGTCATATATTCTCACTCCAATCTTTTCTGACTGCAATTAATTCTGTACAGAAACATTTTTATTCTTCATGAATTGGTTATCACAGAAGAGTTAATACTATCACTTATGGGCTGACTTGGCCAGTGGTGGGTCTGTCTTGGAGCTGACTGGCATTGGCTCTATTGAACATGGGAGAAGCTTCTGGAAGTTCTCAGAAAATCCACCCCTGCAGACCCCAATTACCAGAATCTTGCCATGCAAACACAGCTTTATAGCCTCTTTTTGCTGGACTCTTCTAGATATTTTCATGTGTTTTATTTTATGGTGAAGGTTGTTGTTATTGTTCTGTGATTTTTTTCCCCCTGACACCTCCCTTCTTGATACCGTCAGAGGTAAATAATCAAATAGAAAGGGCAGGAGGCACAAACTTTCTCTTTCATTGTGCCATTGAGTTATTTCATGACAAAAGCAAATTGCTATCTCTATTTCTTATCTCTAAAAAAGGTCTCAAATTCAATAGATGGAGTTTAAATTCTTTTTGTTAACGATCATAGACAACAGACCAATTTATTTAATCACATTTGGTACACTCTTCATCTTAGGATTGGTTTGAAATAGTATCCCAAACTGTTTTCTCAGTTAATGGCTGTCAGATGTATCAGCAGATGCTGCCAACCCACAATGTTCTGTGTTGTGCACCATGTATGTACCTTTGTCCTCTGATTTGTAATAGCATTGTAGTTAAAAATCCACCTGAAATGTTACTGTGGACTAACAGTAGATTAATTGCCAAGACCCTAATGATTACATGTCTAGCAACAAAATTAATCAAGTTACATATTCCATGTAATAGTGTTGCCATCTCTTTATGGAGATTCTTTGCCATTGCTCAAAAGAATAAAGGCATAGGTTCCTTATTTCAATTCCTTCCTGCTCAACCCTCTCCTCACTAAAAGCATGGGAGTCCATCAATACTCCAGTCCCCCAGATTCTACGGAGAAAAATCCACCTTAATATTCTAATTGTACAGAGAGGAGTCTAGTTGTAATGACAATTCCTCTATTGAATTATATTACTGTATTCCTCAGTCATACCCAAGAATTTTGTTGTGTGATGCTGTCTAAATGTAGAACAAAAGGTTTTCATCTTAAGTGATTTGTGTCTCTAAAGCATGCCCCTCTGTGGCCTCTAATAGAGATAACTTTCTATAATTGATTGAGCCTCAAGTACTGCGCCCAGACAGAATGTCCCTGAAGGCTAACCTGCAGGGATAAGTGAGTCAGATGAGTATTTGTTAGTGTACTTAGCAGCACACTGTATTATACCAAATTCCTGTGGGTCTTTCCAGTCTGGGTAGGTGTTGCAAGGGCCAGAGAGCTTTGTTTAGAAAAGGTTCTAGAACAGAAAATTACTTGTACCTCCAGACAGCTCTCTTTTGGAATGACTAGGGTTGGAGAGGATTTTGCTGAGTGCTGTGGAAGCTATGACAAGGAATTGAAATGTGTTATCTGGGCATGCATGCAATACTAAAATACTGGTTAAATTCCTTAGTTCATCTAGTCTATATACTATGCTTTCCTGTGTACTCTGCTTCCAGCACTAGATGGTAACAGTGAATAGTGGCAGTACATGCTGTGCACCTGCATATCTGTTTGTAAGATCTGGTAGCCTTGCAGAGAGAGGAGCAAAGATGGGCGAGCCAACCCTTGCTTTACATCTCTGCTGAAGTCAACTACACAGTACTTATTCTAATGCCATTGGGGTTGTGTCTAATCTGAAACGTGAGCAGACATAAGGCTCAGTAAATTGATGACCTCACTGTCTTGCCATCTTTGTCTCCAGATAACTAGATGTCTAAGAAGCTCAGGCAGTGATAAAGCTGGAAAATTCAAGCTCATCTAAATAAAGCTTCCATTTTGGATGGCTTAGTATGCTTAATTTCTTCCTTCAAGTCCTGGCTTCAAATCCTGGTGAGGTCATAAGTGAAAAAGGCATGTGAAGGTCTTCAGTTATTCCCTGCTTGGTGTGTATCTCTGTGACGGAAGTAGCCTAGGAAATCTGGTGTATGGCAAGTGTAGAAGAATGAAGAAGATTGTGAGGAAGTGTTGTGGCAGAAGATGGGATGGGTTGCAGGCTGTTTGGCACACAGCTTTCCTCTGCTTTCCCGAAAGTCAAGCAGGCACATGCTCAACTCTTGCAAAGTTTGCATGTGTGTGTGTACTCTGATTGTATACCCTCCCTGAACTCTCTCTGCCCCTGTGCCAAGATAGTACTTGATGGGTCCTACTTTGATGATACCTGCTGACTTCTGCCTATACCCAGCACAACTGAAGCCCTTTGTGGTGCTGGTGCTCATGCTGGATGTGATGGTGTTTTCATAAGGCTCAAACTTTTATTCTTCACCTCGTTCCTTTGAACTCTGCCCACCACTCTGTGAATACTAACGCCAGCCTATAAATTATCCAGCAGAGTTCTGGCACTTTAGCAGTCTGTGTTTTCAGTGGCGTGCATGCATAATCGATCTGGGAGACTGCCTCTGCTTTTACTCAGGCATTTGCAGAGACCTTAGACTTTCAGAGTTTTCAATCACTGCTGCCTGTATGTTTGTTCATTTCTCTGACTGCCTTTTCCTCTGCCACCTGCACACATACCCTTCTGCATCTGCCTGGATGTAGTGTGTCATGTCACAGTGTAACCCACCGTAAGTTTGGGGGTGATGTTATAGGCAACTTTCCTATGAGATGTGTAAGAAACAGGTCACTGCAAACAACTTTCATGTAGAGTATTGTGCATCAGAATTTGAAAGACTGTCCTGACTCAACTTGAGGGTTGGGGGTATGTATGTTTTGGTCCCATGATGCCTTATGGAGCAGCTTAGTGAGCAGATGCTACTGTCCTTTTTTTCTCTCATGTTTCCAGGTGAAACTCTTACCATCATAGATGCTGACCCTATGACTTATTGCTCTTAGCTACTTTAAGTAGCTGGAAAGTTGCCTTTCTTTCAGTCAGTTGCCTGCTGACTGTCTGTAGAGTTTGAACTCTATTTAGAGTTTAATGGTTGCTCTAGTATTTAGCTGATGGGACTGACTTCTCTTGCCTTATACCTCAGTTGAATCTTTTTACTCTTAATGTTTCTTTTTTCTCTTATGATGACTTGCCCAGAATGATCTGTGCAAATCTTTGTCTAAACTGCAAGAAGAGTTAGCCTTGATTGTCAAGGTTGCACTTATCTCTTCTAATCAGTTCACGGTAAACCACCTTCTTAACACATACACATCATCATGTGCCCCTGTGAAAAGGTTTGGCTATTGCATCCTATAAGAGCAGTCAGTTCCCAGTAAAAGATTGTGCCATTTGAGAGAAGGATATAGGTTTGATGTCTGTGTGATTGGGAACTGACAGTGCTAGGACTCCAAGGAACAAATGAGTAAAAAAAGGAATCTAATAAATTATTTTACTGTACTGTAGATGTGGTTGGCACTAACAGCATAGATGACAGCCTAATAGCAAAAGAATCAAAAGGAATTAGCTGGAGAACAGGTAGGGAAAAGGAAGTTTTAAAAGCAAGAAATAAAAGCATGAAAAAATGTATAAAGTTTTGGTGAGGCAAAAGTATATAGAGAAATAGAAGAGGCTGGGAGGGAGAAGGACTAGAGAAAAAGTTTTTGAATGAAGAGTATGAATAAAGAGAACAGAAGGCAGCTTTCTGATTTATGAAGTGTAACAGATCTAAAAGATCTTCATGTGTGTGCTGACCCTGCTGACATCTGCAGAAGAACCTGTCTGACTTTGCACAGAAAGGAAGAGGGGAGGCAGCACTGGAAAGGATGTCTGGAAGGAGCAAGGTTGAAAAGAAGACAATCTCTGGGAAGAGAAAGAATATCAGGCAGTGGGTTGGATGTAGGGGAAGTGTGGGGAAATGCAGAAGGAAAGAATTAAGTGATGATACTCCTTTTGAAGAGGAGCAAAATCCCTAAAGAAATGCAATGCTTTTAGTATTTTTATTCTTTGATGTAAAAACAACCCCCAAAACATTCAACATGCCTTCCTCCTAGGTGTGTGATTGGAGAGGTGGGTTGGAGAATGAATCATAGATGTCTCATCCTTCTAGGGTAGAGTGTGTGAAAGACTGTAACCAGTATTGACACTGTCTGTTGAGCACTGAATATGTTTTTGTGCCTGATGGGAAATGTGTGTTTATCTGAGGCAGAAGATTTTCAGTGTGTGTGTTGTTTAAGGACTGTGCAGCAGCTTCATTTTACTTAGCTGAAAAGAGAAAAGTGTTCTCTTTGGGTTCACTTGCTAATATTTGAGTTTCTGCAGTTACATTTCCACATGTATTTTTTCTCCCCTATTTCTATGTATCTAATCCAAAGGGAATTTGACTGCTTACAAGAGAAACAGTCAAACTGGCTTGACACGAAGTACTATCACATTCATGGAGTAAGCACTTAGGTGAAAGGCATTTTCCCTTCTAATCCTTCAGTTGTATTAATCTTAAGTGTTGTTTGCAACAATAGCAAATTAAAAAGTACTCAAATAGAATAATGATTTATTTGAATTGGTAGTATCTTTTAATGGAATATAATTTGCCAATGCCAGCTTATTTTTGGATCCAAGAGAAATATCAAGAAAGCTTTGTAATTTTTGGTTAAGTGTGCTTAAAATCATTGTAAGATCTGTTAAAAAACAAGTGCAAGTTTCTGAATTTTAAAGCCTTCTAGGAAAGAAGATGCCAGTCTTTAACTGCCTTGATTCCCACTGACTTTAAAAAATTATATATATCTAATTATGTGTATATATATACACATATGCATACATCTGTGTTCATGGTGAAAAGGTTTGAAGAATTGTATCATTTCATTAAATTATTGAACAGGCTAATAATTCATATTCGTAATGAGAAAAAACACAAGGCTCAGTTATATAGACCATTGCAGGAAATGAAAAGCATGGGAAAAGCATTGAGAAAAAATCAGGAGGGTGCAGGTTTGTATAGGATAAGGAGATAATGTTCCCTTCATCTTTTCTTCAAATTCTACAGTCTGACCAAGTTCCCAGGGAGGAGTCAATGTGCACCTTGTGAGTGGAAGAACAAAGCATGGATATATGAATTGGGAAGAGATAATAATTGTGGGGACAGTACGGCTGCCTCTGCTCTTGTTTCATTTCCTTCTCCAGGGGAAACAGAGGACTTGGCAAGAAGATTTATGCAGACTCTTGCCACTTTTCTTCTTGATGCCATTGCTTTTCAAAGTCTGTAACTACATTTTCTTTGATTAAAACTAGGAATCAAAATCCCACCTTCTATCAAATCACCAGCCTGAGGCTGGGATTTGACACTGGGTATCCTCATCCCTCCTTGGCTTCTCTGAATAGAGAGGTAGTGTCCTCTGTTTCCCTTAGAAGACCTCAGCTTTCTCTGCTTGGTGTGACAGTGGAAGGTCTCTTGCAGAGCTGACGTTGGCTCGTCCTGCCTGCTGTCTGTGACGAGGTCTTGGAGGGTTTCTTTTTGGGAGTTGGTATGGGAGCAAGGAGGGATGAGGCCCAGCAACTCTGCTGAGGATTGAAAGGGAAGCACAAATGTCCCTGTGTCATGCTTTCAGTCTTTCATCTCAAGGTTTGAAAAACATTTCCACCTGGTCTTTCTGCTGTGGGCATAGTGCCAAAGGGCACACCTGATTAGTGCACAGGGTCATCCCAGGAGACCTACATTAAGACTGAACCCAAGTACAAGGCATAGTACATTTGATGAATTGTGCTTTTCCCTAAGGGTCTTTTTTCCCCATATAACAAAATAGCTCTCACAGACCTGTGTGACTGATGATACCCACTTGGGACGAGCAAATTCTGTGAAGACAAACAGTTTGGCATGGATAGGTGTTTTGGGATTAAGCCCAACAGTGAAATAGAAATTGTTGTGTCTGCTGTCAGTTAAGGTCCTGGGAGCTGTGGGTCAGCACAGCTTCCTTTTGAATTGTAGTCCTTGATTTTCATTATGATGTTATAGCTATTTTATTTATTTTGTTATGACCATTATGTGTGCCACCTTGCCTCATCTGCCTTCACTGGGTAGCCTTGATTTCTCAACCTTTATAGTTGAATTGACCACTACTTTCTTTCTCAGGCTGACCTGGCAGTGCTTATGTACACTGAGTAGAGATGGGTGGAGTAGTGATGGGGAAATTGGGCCACATGATGCAGCCTTGAGTAGAGGGGAAGAGTGTGTTTCCTTGGGCTAAGCTTCGTTTTGCCTTTTTACTTACTGCTCACTGCTTTCTCAACAGTTCTCTATGGTGTCATCTCCTTTAATCCTTGTGCAGCAAAGGTTAATGCTGTGTATGACGGAAGGAGTCCCTGCTGGTACAGGAAAAGAATTCTTTAATAAAAAAGCAATCATTGATCAGTGTCTCCAATCAGTCACAGGTCACTTATTGATCCTCCTCTCATTGTGAGTCAGGCCCTCTATTTTAATGACCTAATTCCCAGGTAGGTCTCTCTGTTATTCAGCAGAAGTGGTGCTAAGAAACCCTGCTTCTCACAGAAATATCACTTTTGGCATGTCATGCCGGGGGTGAGGAAAAGACTTGAAATGATCTCAGTTGTCCATGTTTTAACATACATACTCCCAGTCCTGTTTGTTTCATACATTTACTATCTCAAGGAAACCAGAAGTTGCAAGGATCATGGAGGTCAGATGTTCTTTTGCTGCTGGGGAAATCTTTTCAGGCCAGAGCTGAAGTACAGTAGCAGGGGTAATGCAAAGGCAGCTGTAATTGTGAAGGTGTAATTATTTCTTTTGCCCTAGTTTAGTTTGAAGGGAAAATGTAAGAGAAGGCTCCAAATACCAAATTTTGTTAAAAGTTTCTGGCAGGCATTTCTCTTCTTTCTGGCCCTCTAATATGAGCTGTAGGAGGGCACATGATGATTTGTAAAGATGTCACATTTCTGAGTGGTTACAGAGAAATTGAAGATCAGCATATCATCCACTCACTGTGAAGGAGAGCATTCACCAGCATTTCTAGCGTGATATCCCAGTAAAAACCTCTTGAGATGTAAAAATCCTGTGGGCTCAACTAGTTCTGATGCTTGTAGGAAGATAAGTTTTACATAATTCTCTGCAAATCCCATGCAGATGCAGGTTGCCAAAGGCTGCTGCACCTGGATGGGAGCATTCCCACTTGCCATGCCTCTCACTTGGTACCCTATTCCCATACAGCACAGAAATACACAATCCAGTTTTTTGCATAGAGTCTTTTTATAGGCATACTAAAAGTGGCATTAAAAATATAGGACTTAATATATCCTTTGCTGCAAAGGCTGCTACATGTAATATTCATATTGTTCTAGAGTGCAGGTGAGCTGGATAGCTCAAAAAGGCTGCTGCCTGCTGTGCATGTCTGAATGGGAAGAGCAAGAGGAGCCCAGGCCAGAAGGGCTGTGGCATAAACTGACAGCCTTGGAAACTGAGATGACATTTCATGACATGATGTTGTAAAGTTAATAGAGTTAACCAGGTTTTATGTCTTTATCTAAAATCTCAGTTTCTGGAACAGGATGCAGAGGCTTGATCTGAACCAGAACAGGAGCATGCTGGACTGGAGAAGGAAAGTGTGAGTTTCTGTGGCAGTTTGCATCTGCAGCGGTGTAGACATCATTGAGGCTTTGTCCTGTGCTCCAATCTCAACAAAACCGAGAAGAAATCTGTGTTCTCTCAGAAATGCCTGGGTTAAGCTTCAGGAAAAAAGAGCAGCTCAAAATTTTATCTTCAGGACTTAGTGTCTTTGATTACAAAATATCCCGTCTTAAGTATCAATATCAGTATTAGTAGTGCTGAATATTGCACTACTGAATTATTTCCCCTAATTCTTTGGGTAAAATTAGTCACCATCTTCTCCCAACAGAATGTAGACTCTCTACGTTAGAACTGTGTGCATCTGAGAACAACAGTAGCTGAGGAGGTTCTGTCTTTGGCTGAAACTGACTTCTGGCCTTTCCTGCAGTCTCGATGAAGTAACGAACATCTCTCTTTGTTTCTTTGCACCATCTTGACTGCTTAAATCTCAGAAGCTGATATTTAGCTCCCAAAGCATTTTTTCTTGAATGTTATATATCTCACGGGAGTTTCCCAAGACATGTTGTGTATTGATATCCTCTGCAGGCACAGGCAAGGCCAGTTTGTACAGTAGTATTTCACCATGTGCTGGAAATGGAGGTCACTGATTTTCTACTTTTCTCTTGTAGGAGCAGATATGTTTGGCACCTCTCTGATATTCCACGGGAACCAAGTTCTCAAAGATTTGGTAGTGTGTGTGTCTGTCTGAAGTGTCTTCAAACAGATGTGTAGAGTTAAAGTAAGGCTATAAAATTTCCCTGTGGATTTCATTGCAAGCTGCTGGAGCGATTAATGAATAGCAGCAGGGTGCTATGTGGGTGTTTGCTTCAAGGCTGTCTCTGATTATACAGGACAGGGACTTGCACTTTTTCACACAGAAAAAAACTGAAACATTAGTAGTATTTTTCTTGGGGGATTTTTTTTCCCTGATAGAATGAACATGCTGACTTATGAAAGAGGAGTGCTGTTCCTCACTGGTGCGTGGGTATCAGATGAAGCCTGTACTACTGAGTTGCTCAGTGCTGTGGTTCACTGCAGACTAGATGGGTAAAGAAAGATTTTGTAGAAGGAGGTTCTGCTCTGGCCTCTCTCAGGGTGCATTATTTTCTGTGGTTATTGATGGTCTTGTTACTGTCAAGTGACAGTGCAGAGTGGAGTCCTTAAGTGAGTTACAAAAGGCTATCAATAACTTGGAAATAACATACCAAAACCTGGCCCCTCTTAAACTCAGTTAAAAGCAAACCCTGATTTTAGTCTTTCTGTTGAGTTTGTGGTTTGGTTAGGTTTTCACTTAAGGTCTTGGCGTGACCATGGTGACTGTCTATGCTATGAAAAACAACTGCTTTGAAAGAGAGCAGAGGGCAGGGCTGGGAATGGAAAAGGAACTTGATTCTTTTTATTATGACAGTTGAGGGGAGGAGGAAAGAGGAAGTGAATTCCAAGGCCCACAGCACAGAGTGCACAGAAATATAGACATGAAGTAGTTTGTGGGGCATGTGACATGGGGGAACATTTAGTCTGCTGCATTTTACAGCTCTGGGTTTAAGGATCTCCTTCAGTGGTGGAGGGCAGTGTTTATCCTCACAACACCTGATTAGACCGAGAGGTAATTCCTGTGCAGTTGCCTTAGAAGTACCATCAGCTATCAGTAGAATAGAAGATAGTGCTGCAATGATAGGCAGGCCAGGGAAAGAGGAAACAACTACAACTTTTTTTTTTTTTTATTTAATTGACAGAAGTGGTAGATAGTGTGTAGTTATATAATATAACCATTGGCAAAGCAGGTGAAGAATAGGATTCACTGTTTTATCTTTGGAGAGATTTTGATCGTGGAATTGCTCTGTTACCTCTGGAGAACTTAATGACACACAGTTCAGCATGGCCAGACTGGATAGAGTTAAGTAGTGACACTGTGCACTATGTCCAGTTTATTTTGAAAGACGATTGTTGCCATTAAATTAAGTAGAATAACCCATCTGTGACTGACATTTTAAAATTTTATGTTTTATTTTTAGAGCTTTTTATATCCATTAAAAAAAAAGCTCTCAAACTAATCACAGTGCATCCTTAAAAAATGTCCTGGCCTGTATCATGACCCTTGATCATGGAAGTGTCAACCTTAATAGCTTTATCCATCTGTAAAACAGAAGTTGTGTTGGTTTAGCCCCTGTTCTGAGGAGGTAAATTTTGTCACACACAGTCAATTGCTTTAGATTAACATGTAGGGCATCAGTTGGTAGATAGTCACCATCTTTGTGGACACTATTCGCTTATGATGAATATAAGGTAACCTCATTTGGCTTAAGCCTTTCTTGTTATGAGCTGACTTTAACTGCATTGTTTTCTGTTGACCAAGGACTTAGACTCATGAGCCCCTCAGCTGATGGGTGCTGCCTCCATACACCACAGTGCCTAAACTGTGTCTATGCCCCTGATATATTACCCACAGCTCACAGTCCTTCATCCACCACTCTGTTCTCCAGTATTTTTCCTCGCTTATACAAAGAGATTTTTGCATCAGAGACTTAGTACAAACAGGCTGTGATTGACCTTTTAAACCAAACAAGCTTGCATGTTTCCAATATGAAGAGACAGCAGACAAGCCTCTGGCTTGAGGCATAAGATGGAGAAGAAAGGGAGGGATAAATATCAGGGGAGTAAGAATAAAGAGCATAGCTTTGCTATGTGGAGCAAAGAAGAAAACCACAATTTCTGCTTGCTTTGTCAGTATGTCTGACATGTTGCAAGTCACTTTGTAGTGGGAGTTTCTGCTCTGTGGAGGAAGGAGAAGGAATGTGCCTGTGTATACTTATAGACCATAAATATTTGTTTTGTGCAGGTTTTAGATACTCTCATCTAAAGATCCTCAGAGTTCTTCTCAGCCTGACTTGGAATCCGTTCAGCCACACAGAGGATTTGTGTGCATGTGAATTCTGCTGTAAGAGTCAACACTTTCTTACGCTCTCTTTGGTTACCTCTAGGCAAGAAAGGTTTGAATTTCATCTGAGAGGTCAAAAAGGAAGATGCACTGAATTAATATCACATATGTGTTCTGGCCTTTGCCCATCTTGATTATTTTGCTCACTTTGCCCACATTAGAGACTGTGCTTCTCTGCGGGCATTTTCTAGAGGAAGCTCAACTACCACTCTCTTCTTGTATTTTAAGGGATTCAATGTATTTTGTCCGTGGAGTGGGTGGGGCTGACTCATTAAAGAGCGTTCTGGGTAGAGCACTCGCTTACCAACAGCTCTTATCAACATGCAGAGGGCAGTTGGTAGGGTGGACGATAATTGCCGGAGGTGAAATGTGGGTGATTAATGCGGGAATTGTGCCTTGCCTGTTCTTCTGAAGGGCTTCTAAAAGTCATAGCTATGATAATGCATGGTTATTCTTTGAAAGTTGTCCATAAGACTGCAAATACATAATCTGTTAATGCGTTCTTAGGATAAGTGCTTTTTCCCCCTTGATGCTAATGTTAAACTGTGTTTATTGTATTTACTTTGCACTTTTGACCTGTAGTTTTGTATTCTTTACCTAGGGACCAACATTTCTCCAGATCATGTTAAATGATGACAAATGCAAAAAACAGTGCTGTGAAGGTGTCTCTGGGCTCTTACTAATATAGATCAGATGTTCTGGAGTTTACCACTGCATGAGTCCTAGGTCAGGATTGTGTTTCTTGGTGTCTTTGTTTCCACTGACATAGTGCTGTGTTTTTAATTTAGGATGAGAATAATGTTGATAAACACACTGATATTTAGTTGCTGCTGAGTGTTGCTCACACTAGGTCAGGAACTCTGCAGATATATTATACTGCCCCACTAGTGAGTAGGCCAAGGATACACAAGATGCTGCAAGGGGAAGCAGCCAGGACAGCTTACCCAAACTGGTCAAAGAGATATTCCATACCAGATGGTGTCATGCTGGACAATAAAACTGTGTGGAGTTGGCTGGCAGGGTGTTGGTCTGCTGCCTGGGGACTGTCTGGGCATCAGCCAGTGGGTGATGAACAATTGCATATGCATCACTTGTTTTGTATGTTATTTTGTCATCATTATTATTATTTCTTCCTTCCTATTCTGTCCTAATAAACTGTCTTTATCTCCACACAGGAATTTTCCTTTTTTTGTGATTCTCTCCCCCATCTCACTGTGGGGTACTGAGCAAAAGGCTGTGTGGTATTTAGCTGCCTGCTGCACAGCAGTCCTTTTTGGTGTCCCATGTGTGGTACTAAGGGTTGAAATAAAGACAGAGCTGACCAGAGCGTGTTAAACCCATTATAAGCATTCATTGTATTAGTTTAGTAGTCACTGATTCATGGATATCTTGTGGGGACTGGTGCTACAGCAATGAAAGCAGAGCAGCTGACAGGACAAAGCAAACCCCTTTGGGTTGCTGGGTTGTGGCAGGATGTTGCTGCCTGGGGAGAGAATCTTGTTGTGAAAGTACGTCATGTAGATGCTCAGGATCCAAGAGTCAGACCAGTGAAGAATATCAGAACAACAGGCAGATGGATCAGGCTGCTAAGACTGAAGTAGCTCAGATAGATATGGACTGCCAACACAAGGGTGAATTATTTCCAGCTTGGGTCCATGACACCCCAGGTAACCGAGGAAGATATGCAGCATATAGGTAGGCTTGTGATTGAGAGGTGGGCTTGACCATGGGCACAATGGCACAGGCTATTCATGAAGGTGAAATGTGTGCTGTGATCAAGCAGGCCAAGCTGTTAAAGCCTCTGTGGTGTGGTGAATGATGGTCAAAATATAAATAGGGAGAAGTCTGGCAGACCAATTATATCACACTCTCACAAACCCATCAAGGCAAGCACTATGTCCTTACAATTGTGCAAACAGCCACCAGTTGGCTGGAAGCACATCCTGTGCCACATGCCACCACCCAAAACAGTTTTGTGCCTTGAAAAACAAGTCTTATGGATAGTGACATGGCGCTTTAGAAAGAATTGAGTCAGACAATGGGACTAATTTTCAAAACAGCCTCATGGAGACATGGGCCAAAGTGTATGCCATTGATTCAGTAGTCATGTTTCTTATCATGCAGCAGCCTCTGGGGAAATCAAATGATACAATGGACTGTTAAAGACTACACTGAGAGTAATGGGTGGTGGGATCTTCAAACATTGGAATACACATTTAGCAAAAGCCATGTAGCTAGTTAGCACTAGAGCATCTGCCCTTCCCATGATGGAGGGGCAGTGAGTGAACAGCTGTGGAGTGTTTAGCTGCCTGCTAGGTAAAACTGCAACACCTGGCTGGGGAAAATACTTGAGATCTGAATCAGCTGTCAGGTTCTAAATACTGAGTAAATGTGAGTTTACTTTTCCGTTTTCTCTTCATGTTTATAATTTTTACCTTGCCTTCTGATCCATGAATTTTAAGGCCAGAAGTGGTCATTATGATGATCTACTCCCATTGCCTGTGTAATAGAAGCTGTATGAGCTACAGCGTATGCTCATATAGTGAAACTATTTTAGAGACTTGAAACATTTTTGGGAACAGTACGCTGGGGACAGTTTCTCTCCCTCACCATCCTTCAGCCTTATCTTAAATACTTTCTGATATTTATTGGCTCTTTGGAACTCAGACTATGCTTTTTCATGTTATTTTTTACAATATTTACCTTGATCAGGGTAGGAACACAGACTGCAGAGGACCTCCTGAGCCCTATGGCATGCAGATGTATATCTTCTACAGAAAATAATCCCCAGTATTTTTTAATGTCTGCCAGTCTTCTAGGTGGATGGCCATTTCAGATCTTCACTCTGCTGATTGTTAGAAATGCAATTTTAATTCCCAGTGTACTCATAGCCAGTTTGTGAACCTTTTTTTTGTTGTCAGTATTGTTCTTCAGATTAAATAAATCTCTTTTTTCCTATCTTTAAAGTATTTATAGTCAGTAGTAATTTCTCTTTGCCCTCATCTTGTTAGGCTAAAAGTGCCATGTTGTTTCAGTCTTTTCTTGTGAAATACGCTCAAGATTGCCTGGTTCATCTTCAGAGGCTTTCTGAAGACTTGGTTTCCTCCTTCATGAGCAGAGGTGGTCAGAATAGTATGTGCAATTTTAGAGCAGGTCTAACCGGTGTGATGTGTTAGGACCTTTGCTCTAAGACAACTCATTGCCAGCTTTGTGTGCAGATCCACATGTTAGGACTTAGCACATTTTAAATGTCTGCACAAACTGTGTTAGCTCATGTGATGTTTGTAAAGAAGATCTCTCTTTTCATGGCATGGATGATGGATGTTGGTGCTTGTGGCGACATGGACTCAACTTCTGCTCCAGAGGCATTGATGGAGCTTCCTCATCCCTGTAGCTGGTGATAAAGATGTAAACTGGCCAAGTCAGATTTAATGCAGATGTTAGCATTCTGAATTTAATTCTGCAGCCAGCATACCTGCTGCTTCCTATTAGTGCATCTACATTAAGCATCTACTTAATGTAATTGCATGGCCAAATTGATTTATGAGGTCAAATAACCAGACAGACAATACAAATAATGCAAAATAGGTCCTCCTTTAGTGTAGTTAAGGGTAACACTTTTCTTGATGGCATGTGGATCTGAACACATCTGCTTTCTGAGAACGTGGTATAGTTATATGTAATACTTCACATATGAACATAAGTATGCCTTAAGGATAGAAATGAAGTGGTTACATATAAATGTACTTGTAGTGTGAGGTTACATATATTTATCAAACTATTTAAATATTTTTTTTATGATTAAGAATGAATATTGTGAAAATAAATATTATGGAAATTCTCATAATCTAAGGGGAAAATTGGTGACCTGCTACACCACTTAGACACATACAAGTCTATGGGGCTGGATTTACCTTCCCAAGAGTACTGAAGGAGCTGGCTGAAGTGCTTATTAGGCTGCTTTCCATAATGTATAAGCAGTCTTGGCTAACTGGGGAAGTTCCAGTTGACTAGAGGTTGGTAAACATGATTGCATGTCACTTACAAGGAGGGCCAGAAGGAGGAGCCAGGGAAATGATAGTCCTATCAGCCTGACCTTGGTGCCAGGGAAGATTATGGAGCAGATCATCTTGAGTGTCATCATGTGGCATGTGCAGGACAACCAGGGGATCAGGCCCAGCCAGCAGGGATTTAGGAAAGGCAGAGTCCTGCTTTACCACCCTGATCTCCTTCTGTGACAAAGTGACCCGCTTCATGGATGATAGGAAGGCTGTGGATGTTGTCCGCCTAGACTTCAGTGAAGGCTTTGACAGTGTTTCCTACAGCAGTCTCCTGGAGAAGCTGCCTGCTCATGGCCTGGATGGGTATATCCTTCATGAAGTAGAAACACTGGATGACCAGGCCCACAGTGTGCTGGTGAATGGATCCAGCTTGCGGCCTGTCACTGGTGAGGCTCCCAGGGCTCAGTACTGGGCCCAGTTCTGTTTTACCATCTTTATTGATGATCTGGATGTGGGGATTGAGTGCACCCTCAGTAAGTTTGCAGGTGATAAGAAGTTAGGCAGGAATGTTAATTTCGTGAAGAGCAGGAGGGGTCTGCAGTGGTATCTGGACAAGCTGGATTGATGGGCTGAGGCTAATGGCTTGAGGTTCAACGAGGCCAAGTGTCACCTGGGTTCACAATAACTCCACACAGTGCTACAGGCTGGGGGAAGAGTGATTGGAAAGCTACTTAGCAGAAAAGGACCTGGGACTGCTGGTAGCCTGTATCAGCAATAGTGTGGCTAGCAAGACTAGGGCAGTGATTGTCCCCCTGTACTTGGCTCTAATGAGGCCACACCTCAAGTGCTGTGTTCAGTTTTGGGCACCTTGCAACAGAAAGGCATGAGGAGCTGGAGTGTGTCCAGAGAAGAGCAGCAGAGCTAGTGAAGGCTCTGGAGCCTTTTAGTTTTAGGAGGAGCAGCTGAGGGAGCTGGGGCTGTTTAGCCTGGAGAAGAAGAGGTTCAGAGGAGACCCTGTCATTCTCTACAGCTACCTGGAGGGAGACTGTAGTAAGGTGGGGATCATTCTCTTCTCTCCAGTAACAAGTGAGAGGATGAGAGGAAATGGTCTCAAGTTGCGCCAGGGGAAGTTTAGATTGGATATTAGAAAGAAATTCTTTACAGAAGGGCTTGTCAAGCACTGGAACAGGCTGTTCAGGGAACTGGTTGAGTCACCATCCCTGGAGGGGAGATGTGGCACTTAGGGACTTGGTTTAATGGTGGACTTAGCAGTGCTGAGTCAGTGCTTCAACTCTGTGATCTTGGAGGTCTTTTCCAACCTAAACGATTCTGGGGTTTTTTATTCTATAGCCTTATTGTGTTTGCATACCACCTTATAGTGTGATAATAGAACAGATTAAGTACCCAAAGTTTGGAAATTGAGAATTTCTGTTTCCAGAATGCTAATAAACTCACTTTTCCATGTGATATATTCAAGTTACAATTAGACAAAATCCACAGGAAAACAAAATCTTACATTTGTTCTAGGGGCTACATCATGGTTATGATGGGAACTGGATGTTCATAGTCTTTGAATTTTGCATTATTAAATACTCCATAAATACATTTGTACTGTATCTGGCACAATTGTAAAAGAAAAGGTCTGCAAGGAAAAAAATCAATATTTCTTGCATGCTGTGGTTGCATTTCTTGATATTGTGATGGTTTCCTTCTTTGAGTTTGAAACTTTGATGAATGAAGAGATGCCAGGACACTATGATATGAGTCTTGCCCCTCAGAAATCATTGCATATTGTCTTTTATCTTAAGAAGAAGAAAAGGACCTTTTGCAGTAGAGGGTTTTCCATTTGAGCAGATAAAGGTATATGAAATGGACAGGTGGTTAGGAGCTGAAACAGATTAATTTGGACTAGAAATAAGGTGCCCATTTTTAAAAACTCTGATAACTAGGCCCTGAAAAAGTGTTCTAGGAGTTGTTGTGAACTCTCCATTAGTAGAAATCTTTAGGACAAGAGTGGATTTTTTTTTTTCCCTGCTTCAAACAGAAATTAATTCAGAGAAGTTCTCAAACTAGATGACCTTCAGGGATCGCCTTTGGCTTTGTAATTTGTAAATCTTTCTTAAGTTATATTCTAACCTTGGTTATACAAAAAAAGGTGATCTTTGTGGTTGACAGACACAGTAAGGTGTTTCCTCCATATGGTCCCCACATGACACTGGACACAAAAATTGTCTATCTTGCATTCTAGCTAAAAAATAAATGTAGTGTATTTTTCCTTATATTGGTGTTGACAATTGAGACGCTTGTGTGCATAGAATCTCTGGGTCTATAGGGCTGTTTCCATCTGAGTCACACTAGCTGTTTTTTTCTTAAATATTTGTGAGTATGATTTGGAGACACTTGTCTCCAGTGTTGAATAGAAATGTATCATCTGCCAGAGTGTGGTAGGGTGGAGGCAGATTGCATCACTGCATCTTTTACCTGTCTGCATTTCTGGTGTGTGTCTGTGGAGCATAGTGAGAGCATGAACCTGGATGACAAAACTGCTCTTCACTCCTTCTTTTAGCTGCAAAAGCCTCTGTTTAGCAATATCAGGCTGACTGCAAACAGAAATGCAAGGGAAAAAAAGAATCCCTCTGTTTCTGAGTGTATTTTTCTAGGTGATTCATGATCTTTAACTGCCACTTCTTCATCAGTCCATTGTATCTGAGGGTATAATGTAAGTAAAAGATTGGAGTGGTGCTAATGCTGAAGATGAGAGGGCAGTAACTAGGCCTCAAAGCAGTAGAAAATTTTTCTGACAAGTGCTTGAGATCTTTTTCACCCTTTCCCTGTCTCTGGGAAGGTGGCATAGACACTGAAAGTCACCATGACCCCTTAAGATGTATGCACATAGAATTCATGGTCATTGAGTCCTTTGACACGGGCACTGGAAAACTTCCACCTGAACATGGTAGGGCAGGGCTAGTTTACATTGACACAGGCACTGGAAAACTTCCACCTGAACATGGTAGGGCAGGGCTAGTTTACATTTCTGCCCCATCACTGACATTTGGTTCTCTCTCACTCCCCTTCCTGCCTGCTGCATGTGTAAAGGAAGTCTTTAGTCCCTTCTGAGGTTGCCCTTCTGGCTGTTTACTGCACAGCATGCTCAGCCTGCCACCATGCACCATCAGCTTTTCAGGAGCTAATTGGATAAACTCTACTCTAGAGCCCATTGAACTTGCCTGTAACAGTGCTTAATTAAAGTGCACAAAGTTTGAAGAGATAGCAAGTTAAGGCTTAATGCAATAACGAAATGGCACTATTCCACCATCTGCTTCCTTCAAGATGTTAATTGCTTCCACATATTTGTTTGTTTTAATTAGGAAAGAACCTTGATTAAAATGGTATGAGAAGGGGTGAGAGTGGAAGGAGAGGAAGATGGGAGTGCAGGAGAAAGAGGAAGGAATGAAAGATGAAGGTTTGACTATGCTGCTGAGTGCTGATAAGCAGCTGTGAAATAGCTGCCGAGGAATAAATATTTTGGCACTTGTATTAGGCTTAGGTTTAAACCTAGGGTTAGGGTTCAGAAAACTACGAAGGCCAAGGATCCAGGCACACTGCAGCTGCGCAAGTCATGCCAAGTAAATACAAGACTGAGAAAACATGGCCCCATCCAGATATTTCTACTTGACACCAACATCAGGCAATGGCTGCTTTAAAAACCCCACCTAGGATAGGATTAGGGTTATGCCTAGGGTTAAGGAATAGAAAACCACAGAGCCCACAACTCCAGGCACACTGCAGCTGCGCAAGTCATGCCAAGTAGAACACAAACCTGAAAAAACATGGCTCTGTCCTGACATTTCTACTTGACTTCCACATCATCTATGGCTGCTTTAAATGCCCTGCCTAGGGTTCCGGTTACACCTAGGGTTAGGGCTATGCCTAGGGTTAGGGATAAGCCTAGGGTTATGGTTTCAGCAAAGTTTAGGGTTCAGAAGACTACGCAGCCCAAGGATTCAAGCACACTGCAGCTACAAAAGTCATGCCAAGTAGAACACAAACCTGAAAAAACATGGCTCTGTCCTGACATTTCTACTTGACTTCCACATCATCTATGGCTGCTTTAAATGCCCTGCCTAGGGTTACGGTTACACCTAGGGTTAGGGCTATGCCTAGGGTTAGGGAATAGAAAACCACAGAGCCCACAGCTCCAGGCATACTGCAGCTGCATAAGTCATGACAAAGGGAAGACAAAACTGCCACAACATGGCTCCCATCACAGCTTTCTCCTTGCAACTTATAGGACTTGTATGCACTTTCTAATGCTGAGCCTAGGGTTAGGGATAAGCCTAGGGTTATGGTTTCAGCAAAGTTTAGGGTTCAGAAAACTACGCAGCCCAAGGATTCAAGCACACTGTAGCTACAGAAGTCATACCAAGTAGATCCCAAGATTACAAAACATGTCCCTGTTCATGCATTTCTACTTGTCACTCACATCAACCCATGGCTGCTTTTAATCCCCCACCTAGGGTTAGTGTTACGCCTAGGGTTAGGGCATAAAAAACCACAGAGCCCACAACTCCAGGCACACTGCAGCTGCATAAGTCATGACAAAGGGAAGGCAAACCTGCCACAACATTGTTCCCATAATAGGTTTCTCCTTGAATTTTTCAGACTCCCCTGCACATGTTAATGCTGTGCTTAGGGTTAGGATTTCACCAAATTTCACCATGCAGAAGCAACATGTTGTTGTGTCACTGAGACACTCAGTCATAATAGATGAGAGGAATAAGTGAAAAAAGCAGAAGCATTTTCCATGGAGTAATGTGTGTTATAACTCCTTGCCCACTTCTGCAGAATCTTCTCTGATTCTTCACTGTGGCTGCCGTCGGTTTTTTTTTTAGTCTTAAGCACTAAAGTATATGGAAAGAAAGGTAAACAGACTTCTTCCATTTTTGGTGCTTTCCTCTTCCTTCAAGTACCATCCGCCTGCATTAAGCTCATCTTGTAATTTCTTCAATTTCTTATGAGCAGCTCCAGATGAAAGCACTTTCTAATGATTGATAACCATGTCTGCTTGAAGATGTCAGAATTTTCTGAATACATGACTGATAAAAGAAAACTTAAAAATTATTTAAAAACTCATTCCCCCATATTCCTAAGTAGGGGCATTGTCTGAAATTTCAGAGATAGGAGGTTAGAAACTTTTAATTTGATTAATCTGACTCACCGTTGTCTATTCTTATTTTATTTCTTTCTCTCCATGTCTGTTTTTTCTCCTTCCTTTTCCCCCTTTTTACCCTCTTGAGAGTGAAGTCTGATTTCCCAAGCAAGTATCAATGTAATTAAAGTCAAACACAGCTCTTAAAAAAGGGAATGGAGTAATTTATTTTCTGAGCCATTGGTATTTTGGCCAGATTTTGATAATGGAAAAGCACGAACTCAGGAGCATGAAATGGGGATATTGTAGTCACTGAAATAATAAAATATTTAATAACACGATCAGTAAAAATGCTTGTTTTACAGGAGACTATAAGCTTGTGTTATTCTATTCTTGATGTTCCTTCCCCATCCTGCTCTCTGACAGAGGCTGCAGCTTCGACATACCCAAATCTACTGTCATTTTTTTATATCCCACTTTGGATTTTTTCTAAAAATCTTTCACTAGTGGAATGTAGTTCCATTCTGCTTTGGCAAGTTTAAGAAAGCTTGTGGTGAAAGAAAAATCTTTTATTCACTTAGTCGCTTACCCAAAAATAGAAAAAAAATCCTCAACCCCAAACCCTCACATGATTACCTTGAATAGATTGGTGAATATTTTGATAACTGTGGAAAATGTGTACTCAAACAGTTACTATCCAGTCAGTATGGATAAGTATTTTATGGCTGGGAGGTTAAGTACAAGGATAGGAGCATGGCTTTTCACCTGTGGGTCTCTGGTCCAAAATCAAGTGCTTTAATTTTGTCCTTACAATACAGTGTAATTGTTCCCTTGGGGCAGGATAGGAGACTCACTGGATCAATTCTAATCACATTGCTTCGTGTTATGCACTTGAACACCTCCAAGATGTCAGCTATAAAAGAACCAGAGGAGAATTCAGGTTAGTAGGGACTTAAGAGTAAATTGAGTGGTATGCTGGGGTACTTTGGTGTTTCATTTTTTTTTTTTAACGTCTCCTATTTTTAAATTAATTTGCTTTCTTTTTGCATTATAAACCCTATCAATATCACAACGGAGTATGATACAGCTTTTTGCCTTCATGCAGTTCTGGTGATCCCACCTAGAAACATGGACAACATTCACCAGACTCCACGTGGTATCTGTGTGAAGAGACATGCAAGGTCTGGGACACCTCAACTTATGAGAAGTGGACTAGGGCAGGGAGTGCTGTAAAAGTCACAGTGGTCTGGATGTGGCCTCCAGTTTTGGGTTAGAGCCAAGACTGAAATGGGGTGAAGATGGATGGCTTGCTAAAACTGTGTGAATGTATCTTTAGGTGTTGAGAAGTGGGATGTAAAATGACTGGGTGGGAGCCAGGTTTCCAGTCTGGCAGTGGGCAGTAGGGGATAGCACTGAAGCAGGATTCTGGTGAGGAGGAAAGGAAGAAGCACACACTAGTACCTCTTAATGCAAAGTTATTGTAATACAGACAGGCTTATTTCAATGTCCAGGGTCTTTTGTTTTGATTGTGAAAGTACTGAATGAGGATGTGCACTGGAGGGGCAGCTAGACCAGTGTCTAGCTGGTCTTAGGAAGAAGACAGCTGTCTTCAACAGCAAAATTTTCTCAGCCTAGTGTTGCAGTCTGTTGGGGATGAATGTCTAAAGAGGAAGATGTCCCTGTGGGATTCTTAGCTACTATGGGTGTGAAGATTAAGGGAAGTTTGTTCTTGAAGTCTATGAAATCAATTGAATCAATGGGATAGCCTTTTATTTTTTTCCCCAGCAGTGCTGCTTAAATAATTTTTTCTGACTTTTGTTGCCATTACTTACCTAAATAGCAAATATTCTACTGAATACTACCATTCCCTCCTCTGCTCAATCATACATTCCTGCCTCTCTGGTATTGTTACCTCATACCTTATTTTCATCATCGAGAAACAGCCTGCAGTCCTGTGGCTTAAAATCAACTAATTGTGTAGTGAATGGCAGGTGTAGATGGTACAGTTGCAAACTTAATCTCTCCCACTAGTCAGAGAAAGCTTTTGGGAATAGATATTTTAGGAGATATACTTTGAATGCCTCTAATTCTGTTGCCCTGGACCAGCAGTGTTTGCTATAGTGAAGCTGTAAAGGATTCTCTTGGGAGGCATCTGACAGGAAGCCAAGAGTGAGCTGTAGTCCAAGACAACAGGCTGGCTTAATGCTGCAGAGTAACTCTACACCTTCATCGACATGTATTTTTTAACAGGTGACTACTTCTAGCCTGTATTTGTGAGGTAATCAGAAGACCTGTGGACTCATGGGTTTTCCATATCCTGTTCCCTTTTCATTTAATTCTATAGGAAATCCTACATTAGGGATTCTGTGAAAGCAGTTTACAGTGATGTATGTCTGCCCTTTCCTGTAAACTGTGGAGGTGCTTTTACTTTTTGCTGTAGTGTACATTGCACATATTTGAAAACCAGCTGCTTTGAAAGCAGCTTTTCATTTTTTAAAATAATTTTAATAATTAAGTGAATCTAAAACCTCATATTTTTCATAACAGACTTTGTAGATTTCTCCCTTTATTTAGATCTTAATTAAATATATAGAGCGACTTTCTTCTGTAAGATGAATGTCTTTTTAACATGCTTAATTTTTGACTTTTAAAAGCCCCAGAAAAGTTGAGGAAGCAAGTTGAAATAGTTGTACGTAGCTGATCTTTAGCGCTGAGCAATGCTGCAAACAAGCAGCCTGCCTGGATTTATGTCTTTCTTTTCCTCTGAGCCTTTCAGACAGTTTAGATGACCACTGGTCAAAAATGGAGTTAAAGGTACCATTTTTTTCCCCAGATGATTGACTGCCTGTTTCTGGAACCCCAGAGATGAGTTCTCCCTTAGGGAGTCTTTTGGGGAAAAGAGGAGTTGCAGTTCTTCTGACTGAGTACATAAACTGTGGGCCATGATTTCCATTTAAAACAGAGTAGCCACTGTACAGATTCATTTGGATTGTATTTAAATGGAGAAGGTGAGTGCCCCAGTTTCCTGTGTTGTATCACAGGAGGGAGGTGCTGTATGCTGGGCATGGCAGCCCCCAGGGAGGTGCAGACTGTGTCAGCTCTCTGTGGCTGAGCTGTTCTGCTCTCCAAATCTGTCTGGTGCAGGTGGAGTGAGAGGGCAGCTGCAGGTAGGTCAGGAGCTGAGGCAGATGAAAGCTTTCCCACTCCCCCACCATTGCCCTGTCTTTCTCCCTGCCTGCTGAGTAAACCTGTGCCTCTTTGGGACTGAGACATCAGGAATAATGGAAGAAAATATGCTGTGTTTTATAGATACGTCTTCCCTTGCTTAATTTGAGAGCAGACTGTTAATGTCATAAAAGAAGATAGATTGCTCTTCTGTTAGCCTGCCTTTTGAGTGCTTTGAGCACTTCACAATGACTAATTAAACTTTACAATGTGGCTGCTGTAGTCCTAGCTATATCTCTGAAAGAGCACTTTGCCTAAGGCCAAATTGGTCACGAGCCTTCTTATTTTGACTCTTGCATGTACTCTGACTGCTAGAACATAAAGTTCATTGCATGAATCTTACTCGTGAACAGCAAAATATTGGCAGCCAAAAACTAGGTGCTATAGATAAAATGAGTTAAATTAATGTGTGATGAAGTTACATGGGGGAGAGGTTTGGCCTAGAATCTGGCAACTGGCAGGTTGCAGGAACCATCTGTTGCCCGTGGTATCAAGTAATCATTTTCATTAGTTACTTCTAAATCTCAGTTACTCAAGATAATTTGGAAGCAGAAGTTCTGCCAGGTTATTACAAGCACTTCAGGTATCTTCCATATAAATGTTGATTAGAAAAGCTTTTCCTTGTTTCTCCCAGACTTATTTTTGTACTCTTGACAGGTGTAGGGTGGGAGACTGGAGTACTCAGTCTACCCAGGAATAAGTGCTCTCACTAGTGAATTTTTTTTCTACCCACATGTGTTCTAGCTACATCCTAGGCAGAGTGTCTCCTTAGGGGTAGAGAGGAGTTGTACTGTTTTTCCTTTCCTTGCTTACCTTACCAGTGAACAGCAAAAAAATTATTGTGAGGGTTTGTGGTGTTTAATTTAGAAACTGGGGCTAATCCTGCAGCATTTCTCTCACTGGCTTCACCAGCTAGCAAAAGCTGTATGTTGGACAAGGAGGTGAAAATTGGGGCCAAAAAGAAGCAAGATCCATGCCTCATCACTGATCTCTAGAGCTATGCAGAAGTTTCAAGACGTTCTGAGCTGAGTGCAGGGCTTGGTGTGAAAGGGGAAAAGTGGGTTCTGTTAGCAAGAGCTGTTCATAATGTTTTTGTCAAAATAATAGCTTTTCAGACTGTGAAAACAATGTTAGCATAAAGGATGTATTATTCAGAATGTTCAGATTTTTTTTTTTGTTGTTGAGAGGGAGGGTAATACATTTAAAATTTGTTTGAAATGAAAAGTTATGCAGTTGCTAGGAATGAAGCTATTTATATAGCAGTCTCAGTTTACCCACTTCTATACTCCTTCCCTATTCTATACTTCTTTCCCAGAAGAAATAAAAATAAACTGCAAATAATGACTGGAAGTTACTATATCCAAAGCCAGGTAAATTAGAATGTTTCATTTTTTAATTAAACATAGAAAATTCAATTAAGGCACCTCAATATAATAAATGTTACTTTCATTTTCACTAGTGGCTTTCATAACAAACAATTATCCTTTGTCCACTGTATTGCTAACCATACAGAGATTCATATTTAGTATGGCCAAGCAGAAAATACCTGCCATGCAGCTATGGAACACAGTATAGCAATATTCTCAGAGCCACTATTGCATCTGTAACCTCAGAGATTCTGGCCTGGAGAATTGCAGGAATTCAAGTATTTTCCTTGCGCTTTTTTTGCTTTGTCTTTTTTTGTTTTTTCTTTCCTATTTTTAAAGTGAGTTTGAATCCTGGCTTGAGCAGGTTGAGTTGGGATTTTGAATTCGCAGCCCAGTCACTCAGAATGTCAATTGTCTTCCAGGGCACTGCACTATGAGTCCCAAGGCTGGAAGCTCTTTAAAGTACTATCTAACTTTTAAAGGAACATTTAGAGGCGTGTATATATTTTATATCTATCAATCTATCTGTATATATAGTATATATATTGTGTGTGCGTATGTATATATATACACACTATACATATATATATCTCTCTTTCTCTCTTTCTCTCTATATATAGTCTTTTTAAATCTGCCAAGTGTGATTGATTTATCAATATATAGCAACTAATGTTTAAACAAAGAGACATGTCTTCTCCAGTGGCATTAAATGCTCCATTAGAAATTTTAAACTAATTTCTAAAGGCATTAATTTCCATAGTACTACTAGTTAGCTTTTTCTTTCCCTGAGTTCACTTGAGATATTAAGCTGGCTGACAGACTTTGCTTCCTGGGTCTATGGCCCTGGCACACTCCTGCATTCGGGGTTTTAATATAGAGACAATATAGAAGAGTGCCCTAGTCTGTTTTTCAGATGTTGAAGAGTTATTCCCTGTTACACTATTTCCTAGTGTTTTTATCCAAGTTAATTTTAAAACAAAATGTAGTTGTGCTCTTCTACCTTTCTGCAGTCATGCCTAAGTACTTTTGAAAGCCCAGGACTGTCCAGCCTCTGGAGTTGTTTTAGCTAATGTCTGCCTCTCTGTCACTCTGTATCTATGATGATTCCTCTTGTCTTTGCTACATGCATGCATCCCCTGCCTTTTTGGCATCTTGTATGTTGCTTACTCCAGGAAATATAATTTCCTCATTATTAGGTGTGTCCACTGAGATAGGCAGATGAATCCTTTATACTTGTTTTGCAAAAACCCTTTTATTTAGCATATCTTAATGTTTCCTCAGAACAGGAAGTTTCTGAGGAAAAGACAACTAAACAGAAAACTTGTAGGGCAAAACGGTGTGAAGCACAGAAATACAGTCCTGGAAGGTGTAAATGAATTTAAAAACAAAAATGAGAACCCTGCTCTGTGTGTAACTTGTCCCACTGTCTGGGCTCATAGGACTCTTAAGCCTAAAATTATCTGTTCAACAGCCTTCCTTTCAAAACACATTGTGCCAAAAGCGTTGTATTTCTGCTTTGAGGGTCCCTAGGGCTCCGGAGCCTAGGTAGCTTTACAAGGCTGTTTTAGTCCTTAGCTGTGAGGCCACTGCTGTGGCAGTGACAGGTTTGTTATTCCAGCCTGCCTGCAGGCAGTCTGGGTTAGGTGCTGGATTGCTTGGTGCACACTGACAGATCACCATGTAGTGCTGCAGGCACAGGCCAGGCTGAAATGACTCCCCTTGCAAGTGGAATGTGTTTAATTTATTTCTTACCTGGCCCTTAGCTGCTGGTCAATATAGAAACTGACCCTTATCATGCAAAGATACAAGTAATTTCCTTGATGATCTGGAAAGTTTTCAATATCCTCAGCCATTTAAAGTGTTATTCTTTTCCAGCCAAGACAGTGACACTTAAAAACTTTTGCAACCAGTCTGTCTTGGCAAAGATTTCCACTTCCATTTCCCCAGCATGCTAGAACTGAGAAACCTATCTATGCATAGCTTCTCATCATATTCACCCAATTACCCTGAGGTAGAAGTGGGGAGAGGGATGGGGTAGAATGAATTTTGGCAGGAATTTGTGTATCAGAGGATGAAAACAACAGATAACTGGAAGAATGCATTGATTTCCCATGGCAGAGGATTCCCAGCCTGCTGTTACGTACACACCCATGAAAAGCAATGTTTCTGGAGCTAGTGGTAAGAGAAGAGTGTGGTTCACAAAGTGGAGACCTAATCTCAGAGTGGCTGAGACTTCCAGAGCACTTCCAGGGCACCAGTGTGAGCTCCCTGTGCTGGTCAGCATCAGTCACTGTGAGAGCTTGGTGAATACAGATCACCCCCACTTCAATTCCAATGTTTAATTGGGTTCCCTGAGAGGCATTTGGTCTGTAAATGGAACCTCAGCTGTTTAAAGAGCTTAGGAACTGAGAGCATTGCCTGCACTCTGGGCAGCTTCTCACACCTGTTTGTTGTGGTTAAGTGTTTGTGTGTGCTTTGTGGGAAGCTGACTATAAATTTTGGCATGAGATTCCTAAGTTGCAGTAAAACTTCAGAGAACTGAGTTCACTGATAGAGAGTGCTAACATGTTGCATAATGGGAAAATCCACTGTAGATTTCAAGATGTCCATGGGTCCTTTATTTCCTTTTTAAGTGGATGGTGCTTATTTTCTCATGAGCCAGCAGACTAAGGGAATTATCTGAATTAATTACTGGACATACTAATGACAGGGAAATCTGGCCAGGTGCAGTGTCGCCCTCTATACATTCTATGTTTTTAGTACAATAACAAATTTGATTGCTTCTGCCTCCTGTCTTTATAATATACTATCACAACGTTTAAAAACATCCAGTCTGCTCTGACTTACTGGAAATAGGTCCAGGAGTATAAAATATGTTAAAGAAAGTGTGAATTGACTACGATTTATAAGTGAAAGAAAAACTGAGTCCTTTTAAGCTTCTTTCTTTCTTTCTTTCTTTCTTTCTTTCTTTCTTTCTTTCTTTCTTTCTTTCTTTCTTTCTTTCTTTCTTTCTCTCTTTCTCTCTTTCTCTCTTTCTCTCTTTCTCTCTTTCTCTCTTTCTCTCTTTCTCTCTTTCTCTCTTTCTCTCTTTCTCTCTTTCTCTCTTTCTCTCTTTCTCTCTTTCTCTCTTTCTCTCTTTCTCTCTTTCTCTCTTTCTCTCTTTCTCTCTTTCTCTCTTTCTCTCTTTCTCTCTTTCTCTCTTTCTCTCTTTCTCTCTTTCTCTCTTTCTCTCTTTCTCTCTTTCTCTCTTTCTCTCTTTCTCTCTTTCTCTCTTTCTCTCTTTCTCTCTTTCTCTCTTTCTCTCTTTCTCTCTTTCTCTCTTTCTCTCTTTCTCTCTTTCTCTCTTTCTCTCTTTCTCTCTTTCTCTCTTTCTCTCTTTCTCTCTTTCTCTCTTTCTCTCTTTCTCTCTTTCTCTCTTTCTCTCTTTCTCTCTTTCTCTCTTTCTCTCTTTCTCTCTTTCTCTCTTTCTCTCTTTCTCTCTTTCTCTCTTTCTCTCTTTCTCTCTTTCTCTCTTTCTCTCTTTCTCTCTTTCTCTCTTTCTCTCTTTCTCTCTTTCTCTCTTTCTCTCTTTCTCTCTTTCTCTCTTTCTCTCTTTCTCTCTTTCTCTCTTTCTCTCTTTCTCTCTTTCTCTCTTTCTCTCTTTCTCTCTTTCTCTCTTTCTCTCTTTCTCTCTTTCTCTCTTTCTCTCTTTCTCTCTTTCTCTCTTTCTCTCTTTCTCTCTTTCTCTCTTTCTCTCTTTCTCTCTTTCTCTCTTTCTCTCTTTCTCTCTTTCTCTCTTTCTCTCTTTTTTTCTCTCTTTCTTTCTTTCTCTCTTTCTTTCTTAAAAGAAAGTGTTATACATCAGCTGGATTATAAAGGCATTTTAGTGCTAGCTCTAGCTCAAGTACATAAAATCACAATTATTAATGTGTACATGTGTAGTGCATCATAACTCTGCTCTTGACTAAGTTGTGCTAGATTCTGTCAGACAGAAAAGAAAATGTTCTTGCTCCTGAAGAACTTAAAATGCATTTGCAAAGAAGAGGCAGATGGGTATACAGACAGACAGCTAGGAAGAGCAAGGTGGTAATTTTTAGTATGCTGGTCATTTGTTTTATTTTGTTGTTGATTTTGTGCTTTGTACCTTTTTCTAAAACCAGGTAGCTGAGAAAGCAGTGCACCAGTGACTTTTTACCTCTGGCTTCAAAGTCAGGAGTTCCCACCACACTCCAGTTGTGTCTCCCCTTTGAGGAATGTCTAATACTAGCCTGTGTCTGTAATACCAAATACATTCTGGGAGAAAGTAAGCCCATTCTGCACTGTTAGTCTAAGGAAAATCTTCTTGGAAGTAACCTTATTTTCAGGCATTAGTGACGTGCTCAAATTTTGGGTTTTGGTAACGATAAGCACATTTTCAAAGACTTGACTTTTTTTCAAAGAAAATGGAAATACTATGTATGCATGTATTAAAAGAAAATGCAAATATTGTATACTTGTGGAAGAAGTATTGGCTTTATCAATGATGTCAGCACTGTGATATCACCACATTTCCCACTGACATTCCCTGCTGAATGTGTGTAGCTATTGGCTGCATGTGGTGTATTAGGATCTGGTAGAATAAACAGTGCTACCAATCTGTCCAAGCTTTTTGATAGCAGAAAGGTGAGGATGTGGGGGATGGAGATAGACTATCTACAGAAGGAGTAAAATAAATGATAATGATTCATGGCTCTCCAACTGTCGAGCTTCAAAGTCTTCAGAAAAGCAGGTATTCTTTGTTCTCTTTTAATGATGGTGGAATTGAGGCAAAGCCAGTGTTCCCAGTGCAGCTGCCATGGGAATTACAATAAAGGCTGTTGAATTTTGCAGAAATCACTCTCCTGGTTAGTACCAGCTCAGAGATGGGGGAGTCTGGTTTCTCCTTCGTGGCAGTACAGAGCAATAACTGCTCAGCTGCTGCCAACGCTTCCTTTTAGCTACTCCTTGTTAGTGGAGAGTTTGTGGTAATGGGAGTAATTAACACACTGGGAGTCATTTCTGTGTCCTGGGAGGGAACAGAAAGCCATCAGAGCAGCCCCAGACATGATTGCTCTGCAGGGTTATTTTCCATCTCTCTTTCTTTCTTTTCCATTGTGCTTGGGTTTTGATTTTTCTCCTTTGTGTTAAGAAAGCTGGAGAGCTGAAATGGTCTGTAAATTGCATTCATGCTGAGCGGGGCTTAGTAGGCTAGTTAAAGGTCACTCTCATGGACTAGATGGCCTCCTCTGTGGAGTGGTGAGAGTGTTTAAGAAGGGAGTCATGATGTCCCTTGTGGCTTTTTTAACCCTTCTTTTTCCAGGATAGATTTGTAGAGCTCTGGTTCTGAGTTAAGTTTCTTTAAATAGGCCCAGGATATAAAAACATGAAGGGTGGTTATGATAAAACCGTAACTCTTTCAGCAGTCAGATTACTTTCCAGACTGATAAATTTGAAGTGAGGCTGTGCTGCCAGGGTCTCATGCTTTTTATTGAACTAAGCACTTTACTAGTTTGCTCATATTCCTTCTGAGGCTGCTGGTGGCATTTCAAATGTGTGTCTTGCTCGTGCAGGTGAGTCCAGCTCTCCCATGCATAGATGCCTAGTTGGGTATTATGCAGTGTTTCTGGAGGTGAGCTCCAAGGTTAGCCATATCATAAGCAGTCATTTTTGCCTTTCCCAGGGAAGAGCTCAGAATGGGGAGAAGGGCAGTGGGCTTAAACTGACTGCAGATCACATGCCCAGGTACCAGGAAACCAACCAACCACCTACCTACAGGTTACAATTGATGGTGAATGCATGTGCATGTGTATATACTAATCCACTAAAGGGAAGCAAAGACAAACTAATTTAGCTCTATAGCTTATTTTTTTCTTACTTTAAGAGGACATTCGTGAATTGCAGCCCCATTCTCCATTTTCTTGCTTTTTGCTTGATACAGTTTATTTGCAGCTGTCTCCTAGGGAGCTCAATGCTGAATTTAGATAAGAATTAAGTAACTCCATATCAGTTTTCAAGAATGAAGAAGTTAAGCCTGCTAGATTTATCAGCAGTGAAAAGGACCAAAGGACACTGAAGAATACATCTTCTCCTTGGGCTTGGAGTGGGGCAAAGGCATGTGTGGTTTCACAGTAATGTGAGAGACTGGCATGAGTACTATATCCCTGGAAACCATGCAGAAGAGGTCAACAGGTGCTCCATGTCACTCTCAGTCCCTAATTTTAAGATGCTGATCTTCATATGCACATATCTCTACATCCAAGATAAAGCCTGAAATACCACCGCTGCTCTCCTGACAGCCAGCCAGTAATGCAATGCTACGTCTCATGAAGTTCTGCCAACTTCAGCAGAACCTAGGTGTGTTCAGCTCTTTCCAAAGCAAAGCCCCCATTTTTGACCTCACTTCCAGCCTCTTCACTAAGCAGAGCCCATCTTGCCTTACATGTGACCCCTGTGGTCTGGGTAGTGCCACTGAAATCTCCCTTGGTAAGAGAATGGTAGGATAGAAGCTCTCCATCTCTATCTTCATCCTAGTTCTTTCAGCTCAGCTTCCTTGGCTCCACCACAGAGTCCTCTCCATCCCAGCAAGGGTATGAGGCAGTGTCCAGATTTATTACTGAGATGAAAATGCTGCTAGAGGAATTAAAAACTAAATTAACCCCTGCAGTTTTCTCTAGTGTCATGAATTTCAAACCCTGCATGTCCCCTCTCAGTTCACAGTTTTCACATCTGCATTTTTATTGGAAGGATTTTTAATTTTTTTTTTATTATTTTTTTTTTTTTTTTTTGCTCTCACCCTTTGTCTTTAGCCACAATTCAGCTGGGGATAGATCAGGCAGAAAAATTTCAAAGCATTAGCCAAAAGGAGCCCATTTTTCAAAAATGGATGAGTGAATAAATACTATGAATTCCCCATGTCTCTCCACTAGCAAGCTTGACTTTTCATATCAATTATTGAGGATAAATTTTACTGTGTCATTTTGAGCAGCATATGTCATAGAGCTGTAATGATTTGATTGCTCTGCTTTGTACCAATTGAGGAAAAACACGTGGATGCAGAGCCAAAGTAGGATCCTGTTTACTGCTTCCTAAAACTCTGCTGCTTCATTAGGGCTTGGGAAATAAAGAAAACAATTGGATTCTACTTATTTTAGAGTGAAGGAAAGGACAAAAGTGAGTTCACATGGGGTATTATGTATACATGGATCCTAGGTGACCAGTGTGTATTTTTCCTTCCACACAAACTGTGGCATAGTGAATAGTTCTAGTTGTGGAAGAGGATGTCAGACTGGGTGGACTGTAAATCTTTCCCATCCATGTGTCAGTGGGATTTTGTTCAGCATCCTGAGGTGGAATAACAGGACTTACACAGATTTGCACTGGGCTGCTGAGGCAGGGGTTTGCAAGGGAAACCAGCCTGTCTTTGAATTCATCTAACTCTCTTCTTCTTTCTGCTGAAAATTACACTTTCAAATACAAGTAAGTCCATCTCCAAGCAATTAGCAGCCAGAGAGGCAGGTAGTAGAGAAGGGAGGACAGGGAGTGACAAACCCATGTCCTGCAACCTTTCTGTGCAGTTGGGTAAATAAGCTGCAGGGCAATAGCTTCTCATTCCCTTTCCTAAGCAGGTGTGTTTCAAGACGTTTGCAAAGATATTAACCCTGCATACAGAGTGTGCCAGTCAGTAATTATGGAAATTAGTTGGCAATTAGATAATGTCACTCACTCTCCGTATACAGCTGATAAGTGTTTGAGAGCAACTTCAAAGCAAGGGCTAGACCTCCTCCGTGGGCTGCTGAGCAGCTGGCTCTGACCTGGCATTAATAGACTGCTGTCAAGTTTGGGAAAGTGTGTGGTGGTTAGGCAGCACTCGCCTTTGGCACTGTGGTGGGGCTGTCTCCCTTCCGTGGCTGGGGAACTTGTGCAGCTCTGTCAGCCCTGTGAGGGGGACGTTTCAATAGTGCAAGTGGGTGTGTTTCCTACAGTGAGTTTGGTGTGTGTGAGATGCTGAGCTGTCTGCTCAGTGCACAGGTTCCTTGTTGCTGCAGCTCTCAGGTGGGCCAGGGAGGTGGTACAAGCTGTTGGAAGTGCAGTGGAGATAACTTGCTTGCTGCTGTCCATCATGAAGTCTCTTTTTATGCAAGATGTGTTCATGCCATGGCAATGAGATTTCCCAGAGAAAAAATATGTAAGACAATAGTCTGGGATTCTGTAGCTCTTGTCCCAAACTGTAATGTATTGCTATGGTAGCAGTGTGCTGTATGAGGCTGGTAGGGTAGTATTTATGCTAAAAATAAAATGGTAAGAGCAGAAAATTATTCATTCTCAGCATGTCTTGGAGAATCATTGTAGGAATAGCTGAGGCACAGAATTGGTGTGTCAGGATTTTCTCTCTCAAGGTTGGGATTCAGATCTTGCCTCCTGCTATAAGGGGAACTGGGTCTTATGAGCTCTTCTTGAGGACCCTGCTGCTGTGGTAAGATTTGCTCTCACAGACTTAACAGTGTGAGACATGAAACTGGGAAGCACCGTGAGTCAGGACTGACGTGTGCTGTCAAGCTCTGCGGGAGTCACAGATGGCCCTAGCCTGCTAGTGGCTGGATGTGGACAGCCTTCCCAAAACGTGAGCTGCAGTGTCTAAAAGGCAATGAAGTACCCTGCAGTGACACCTATATTTCATGGTTTTTGCACTGTCTTCCTCTTCTGAAACAGCTGGCACTGTCTTGTTTCAAAACAGCTAGAAAGGGATTATCTTGGCTTCTCTCAATCAAAACAGAAAGAAGAATTGCCTTGGCTTCCCTCAGTCAAGACTGCTATTCTTGTTTAACCATTTCTGTCTGGTTTCCCGTGTTGACGATGCCTTTTGTCCTGCCCTAATGAACTTGTATCATTACAGAAATTTGCACCACAGAGGTAGCCTATTTCCATTATTGTACCTTTGAAATATCCTAAGGATTGAAGGGACCAATGGAGGCTGGGATTTGTCTGTGTAAAACAGAGTTTCAGCATCCTGGGACTGGAAGAGATTGATAGGCTTTTCAGACAAGAGTTTGAACTATGTGTGGACATAGGCATCTCATCTGTGTTTATCTATAATGTTCACACCTGCTGCAGTGATTTACAGCATCTTTCACTGCTTATCAAAGTGTTGGTCTTCTGAAACAAGGAGAGAAGAGTATAAGGCTGAGGGCTGCTTTTGATGCAGATGGTACAGTCTGCCCTGTCTAGGAGAATTAAAAGCTGGGGCAAGAACCCTGCTGCTTTGGGGTCTCTGTGGATGGTTGCTGCCATGCTGGGCTTGTTGCCCTTCTCAGCTCAGGCTGAGCACAGAGCTGTCTGATGGAATAGTGAATTTTGCCATGGTGGTAGTAAATGGTTCAGGAAGGTGTGAGCTGCTGGAAGCACATCACTGGTTAATTTACACACATTATGATATTCCCATTTCCATCTCCTCAGTAATTCCAGGCTTGGGTCGTCACTTTCTCTCTTACCTTTCCCTCACTCTGTTCTTCTCCATAAATCATGGGCTTTTTTAGTGGATCCACTAGGAAGCACAGAGAAGAAAGGTAAATGGACAAGAACCACATAATTTTTTTCCCAATTAGTTTTTCAGAATCTCCCCAAAACCCCTATGAACTTAGCTAACATTGTGATTATTGGGAAGACGAATTGAAGAATTGGATTCTGTGTTTAATTCTTTGTTTGTTATACACCTCTCCTAACACCTCCTTTTTCCACCTTTCATTTTCCTCAGCCAAGCTGTTAACAATTAAAAGGAATTATCTTCTCTCTGGTTTTGACTTGATTTTATTTGTGTTTACAGCAGTTTAGCTAACATGCTCCACTCAGGCAGCTGCAGGGAACAGGTCTGATTTCCACTCAGCACTCAAAGCTCCCATTTCTCTCCAACTTGCTGTTTTTTTCTTAAAAAATTGATCCCTTTTGTTTTCTAAGCGACTTGTTTTTTGGGCTGGCTAAATTTGTCAGACTGAGAGCCCTGAAGACTTACAGCTTCTGCAGGTCCCTGAGGCAGGTGAGGATGTGACTGTGACCTCACCCCTCTATTTCCTAGGGATTCTCCTCCAGCTCAACCTCTGTCCCTACCAAACAGAAACTTTCCAGCACTGCCCACTTCTGCAGTGTCTGTGTGCCTTCTCCTTCTGAGCAAGATGGGTGATGGGATTGAAAGGCATCTGCTATGAACAACTCTTATGGTCCACAGCACAAAATACTTTTGCCAAGCAAATACTGCCTTACAATATTTGTGTTCCAGTTTGTGGAAGCTGTGTTCATGCTGACTTTTGTCAGGCTGAAGGCCTTGATTCTCATCACCTCCTTTCCTGCTTTGTATCAATGCTAATGTTAGCCAGTCCCAGAGCTGTTCTTGTGTCCAACTCCTCTTTGTGAACAAACACCTGTGTTAATAGAAAACTCACTTTCTTCTTGGGTTGGATTTTCAAAGAATAAGCCTAGCTTTGTGCTGCCTTTAGTTGTCACTTAAAACATCCTCCTACACCAGGCATACAATCACCCACATGCAAGTATGCAGAAGTGAGTTAAATCCTAGTGTTAACAGAAAAAAACTCATTGCAGGCAGTTAGAATTCTTTGCTCTTAATTAGGGGTGATTTTGGCCTTTTTTCCAAAAGGCCACTAGACCAGGGTAAGTGGTTAAGTGCTTATACAGTTCCTAGCATCTAAGCTACAAGTTTGCTATCATCTAAGCTGCAGGTTGCCATATATAATTTGCACAGCACGTGTTTCCAGGTTGCAGAGGTTCATGGTAGAGTCTTTGAAGTATGCAAGACATGTAAAGTAAAAGCAGCTAATGCGTGACAGGCTGACAGCAGGGTTGTCTTCTATAATGCTTCCTTGGTGTGCTAGGAAGCCTAATGTAAGCAATGGAATAGGAAGTTTGGGTAATGGTGTTTCTTGCCCTTACCAGCTTTTAAACTCTGAGGAACTCTGGTCTTTGCCCTTTGCCTCTCCATTTTCATGGAGAGGTAGTTGTCACTGGGGAAGCTCCAGCACCATTTCTCAGTAAAGTCAATGAGATTTCATCCATCAAAGGAGTTAAATAATTTGGTGTATTTTTACATTGCTCATCATTGTTATGTGTGCGGATGACTTGGTGAGTTCTCTATTTTGGCCTCTTAGTTTTGAGGACATAGATGTTCTGCTGCTTTTGAGACCTGTACAGCCAGTTGCAAGCATGAAGAAGTATCCAGAGTATCAGGAAATGTAATTGAGTTATTGGACAAGATGTTAATAAGCTTCATAGTAAAGATATGGTGAGTAGCAAGATTAACTTTTCCCTTTCTTTTTTTGTCTTGACCCAACAGGTCCTGCAAGCTCCGTGAGTGCCAAGCAGTGAATTATGGGCTGGGTATCCACCAGTGCATCATGAAGATTTACTTTATTTTTGCCCTCTTGAAGTTCACGTGCTTTATGAATTCACTCTCTCTTCTATCTCACTATCATCTCTGTCAACATTGTCATCACTTCTAGAAAACAAGAATTTTAGGCTTGGGCTTTGGCTCTCCTTTTGCTTCCCCGTGGAACACCAGTGTCACCTTTGTGCTCTACCAAAACAAATCACTGTAGGTTATTTTGCCCTTTGGAGAAGTACACCATCTGGAGAAGTCACTTCATGTACCCTGTACTTCTGAGATAAAAATCTCTGGTTCCTAAAAGATAATTGAGATCTTTCCTTGGGAGGAGACACTTCCTCTTGGTCACGTGCACTTGCAGTCTCACTTTCCCCTTACTCTCCTGCTCTCTGTCACTCTCTCTGCTCTTCTTCTCTTCCTTTTGGATTTAACATTTGGAGTTGACTGCTGGGGTTCTCCTCCCAGTCGTGTGGCTGCTTTTGTTCTCCCAGGGAAGAGAAGATTCTTGAAACAATGGGCTTCACTCTGCATTCTATCTACTTCACCTGGAAGGTGAGTTTGCTGCTGGGCTCCTTGCTGGGTCTCTGTTTGGGTCTGGAGTTCCTGGGCATTCCCAATCAGTGGGCCCGCTACCTCCGCTGGGATGCCAGCACTAGGAGCGAACTCAGCTTCCAGTTCAAGACTAATGTCTCTGCTGGGCTGCTTCTCTATTTTGATGATGGTGGTGTCTGTGACTTCCTCTGTCTGTCCCTGGTTGATGGGCGCATCCAGTTGCAGTTCAGTGTGGACTGTGCAGAGACCACAGTTATCACAGACAAACAGGTGAACGACAGCAACTGGCACTTCCTGATGGTCAGCCGCAATCACCTGCGGACGGTGCTAGTGCTGGATGGTGAAGCCAAGCCGGGTGAGGTGCGTCCACAACGCCAGTACATGAGCATCGTCAGTGACCTTTTTATTGGTGGAGTCCCACTGGACATTCGTCCTGCTGCCTTGACTCTTGATGGTGTTCTGAGTGAGCCTCCATTTCAAGGATTTATCCTGGATCTGAAATACGGCAATTCTGAACCGCAACTCCTGGGCAGTCAAGGGGTCCGACTGGAAATGGAAGGACTTTGCTCAGAAAACCCTTGTGAAAATGGTGGCACTTGCTTCCTTCTGGATGGTGAGCCACACTGTGACTGCTCAGCCACTGGATATGCTGGCAAGCTATGTTCTGAAGGTAAGAGAATACTTCCCTGCTTCTCACTGACCTTTACACTATCCAAAGAGTTAATTTGTTGTTTAGCAGGGCTATGACAGAGTTCTTATTCCTGCTGATGGTTGTCAGAGGAATTCAAATTCCACCATTCTTTTTCCAAATGGGAGTAATGAAATGGGAGTAGATAGACTGTGAGCAACTGCAACAAATGTCTGGCTGAAAGGATGCTGCACTTGTAGCATGGACAGATTTTCATCATCATCACCATCATCCACTTCATCAGCAACTTATTAATAAGGGTAGAGATCATAAATTGTTAAATAAAACTAAGAAGTACCCTAGATTAGTGTTGGTAAAAGCAATGGCTGGCTTTTTTCAGTAGTCCCTGAAAATGGAGGAAAGTGTCAGCAAACAGGAGCCATATACATATTACTGACATAAATGATTGACAGGACAGTGTATACTTATTTGATGTTAGCTGTTGCTAGCCTATGGAAGCCCCATGTTTCCCTTCAATTGCTTGCATACTAATCACTGAATGGCACCTTGATTGTTTCAGCACCCTTGATTAAATTGCTTAAACTGCTTTTTAAATTGATCTTACTTAGTGCTGCAAAGGGAAGAGAGATTTGAATGTTTCCGCATTGTTTGATACTCTCTTTTTTAATTTGAATTTGAAAGTTTTAAGTTATGCAAACCACATGATGAAGATTTTTCCTTTGGTCTTTAGCAATGTAATGGTGATTAACTCTGTATGTGCAGGAGACTTAAGTCAGCTGAAAATCCCTGTGTGAATCTGAGAATCTCACCACAACATTATTTATGATATTTGGCTTTAAACACCACAGTTTGAGCTTAAACCAAAGAGGAAACCTGGACAAGAAGTGTCCAGTCTCAAGGAAAAAAAAAACCCTACCTGAAATTTTGTCAATGGAAATATTTGCAGTAATATATTTTCACGACTACCATTTGTTCACTTCTTTCGGCAGTGAAACTAGAATAACCAGAGTTTAGTCTTTACAATGTGAGAAGTGGTGAAAACAGTCTTTATACTCTTGATATCTGAGTCAAAAGCCCTACAGCTCTATGTTTGCAGTCTGCATTTAGATGGAGAAGCAAAATTTTTTTATAGGAAGGGAAAGTTTGGAAAATAAACATAGCATTCATATGTGCATTCATTTTAAGGTGATTTTAATAATAACAGAAAATTTGGCTTTATATCCAAATAATACAGTAACAGTACATGAGCATTAGACAAGAGGTGTGAGCCTGTGAAGTGTTGAACACCAGAATTCTTCCTGGCTATTTGCTCTGATCTGATTAGTCCAAACCATTAATGAGCCAGAACTATTTTCTGTGCTTGAGCCATGAGTTATGTGGGGCAGGACAGACTTCTGGTTGTGACCAGGCAGTTCAGGAGCTGGGCCACTAGTCTGATCCTCACATGCTTATGGAACAAGCACACCTCAGGTCTAAATGTCAGGTATGGTGATAGAATATTGCAAGAGCCACAGAGGCATGTGGACCCTGAAACATAAAGATATAAGGCTTTGTCTACTCCTGGGCTAATGGATCCAGACTCCTCGGGAAGCTGCTCAAGACATCAACAGTGTATGGTTTTCAGTGAACCTCTTGAGAAAGTACTGTAAAGTGAGCAGGAATTCATGTACCTCTGGGCAATTGTGAGAACTCTAACCAGGGCTCAGGGGGTGGACTTTCTGCATTTCCTGGGTGGGTGGAACAATCTGAAATACATCTTCTGATGAATCCAGGGTTATTTTTGTTGTAGACACCATGGATAAAGCAGTGCTATTGTTACTTTTTGAAGCTGTGAGTCACCATTGCTGTTTGTTTCCTATAGTGATTCATCAGTTTCCAGCCCAACCTGGTGTTAAGGGTGAAAAAAGAAGTTCGTCACAATGTGCCTTCTTAAGCAAACACTTTTAACTCACTGTTAGCTGGGGTCTTTTCACTCTCAGAGAAGATGCTGTGCGGAGAACTTCTCTAATGGATCAAATGTAGAGATTTCCACAGTCATTACTCTTCTTGTTTTCTCATATATTACTAAATGGTGTATATTTGGTTTATGTTAAAATTTTATAATCTGCCTTGTTTTCTGCCTCCTTTATGCTGTAACAGTGGTGATTTCTGTGTGTTAAATGCTGTTATTGAAAAAATGTTACAGTGTCTGTGCAAATGAATGGGAAAACCAAAAGAAAAGGCTGTTTAGTAAGTGGAAACAAGCAGACAAAGAAAAGTGGCAAGAAAAAAAGCAGGAACCAAATTAAGTATAGCTACCTTTTTGTCTGACTTTGAAAAGCATAAGATGTTGTCTTTCAATTCTGCATCTGTGGGAGAGCCTCCACTGATAAACAGTAGGATGTGGCAGGAATGGCAGAACTGGTTACAGGCTCTTCCTGGCTATGGCTTGATTGGCCATTAAACAACTTGTATTTTCTTTGTTTGCTTTTTGTTTCCCCAAGAGATTGAGATGTTTGTTGTCAGAACTGTTCACTTTTGTTTTGTATCTTTATCATGCCTCTGGATATATACAGAAGTAACATGCTTATTTTATTCCCAGTCTCACTTTTGAAAAAGATTGGCCTCTCGACTGGATGTGAACAACTCCCTTTTTGGGAGGGGAACCTTCACTCCATTATAGTATTTACTAGTCTGTAGTCTCTGTGCATATTTTCATTTCATCACCAGAGTTGTCTCTTTTACTGGGAACTGATGGGATCCAGTCAATAATAAGTTCTGTTTGAACAGCTAAATGAATATGTACCTTTTAAATAATAAGTTCTCTTGACAGTGTCCAGGCCATTACTTGGCTATTGACTGATACCTATGTCTGCAGATGGTAAAACCATAGCAAACTCATTTATTTTGTGGCCAGAGACAGAAGAAGTAAATAGAGAGTGGAACCTGCTAATTCTGTACTGTGATGGAATAAAGCTCCATTTACAGTATCATAGGCTACTGTAACTCTTAAGTTACAATGAATGTCAACAGAAAACAACCACTCCATGAGATGAAACTGTGAATCCTGTCCAGGATGAGCCCCAAATATGCAAAAAAAAATACTTTGGCACTTCATGTGCACCCAGAGTTATTAGTAGGATTGTGTACATCATGGCAGTCAGATGCCCAGATAGTAGCTGAGCAGGTACAGATTCTGTGTCTGAGTTTATACAGTGGGAGTGGAAATATGTGCACTTTGGAAAGTTTGGCTGTTTTGAATAAAATGTGAGTCTACTTTTATTGCAGTTGGAGTAAACTGGTTCACTGAATCTGACAGCTCTGTAGGTTACAAAGGATGACTGATTTGAGTAGCTATTATTTTGTATGTTTCTGGGCAATGGTGGCATTAGACATGAAAGCTGAACTCAGAGCCATCTTCCCCTCTAATAAACCTCATCAGCCTCTGTGGAATCAGGCTGCTGCCAAGAGAATTAGGTTCCTGTAGAATTTGATCATCACAGATACATTCATATTTCTGAGGAAAAAACCCAAGAAAACCTTCCCCATGCAAATTTTGCAAGCTGAGCTGCTGTAGAAGCCAGATGAGGTTGTTTGTATCTGCTCATTGAGGACCATGATGTCAGTATGCAAGAAATTTTCTCTTTTGCTGACACTGCTGTGTAAAGAGTGAGCTCACAAATGTGAACAGTGTGAATGCAACACTATTTGTACAAGTGTATTTTGGCCTAAACCCTCACTCTTCTTCCAAGACTCCTTCTGGACTTTCTGAGGAGAGGTGAACAGAAGATGTGCTTAGAAGTGCATTAACTCTGCTTGTAGTTGCAGAACCAAGACGTTGATCACCAACTTCACAAAGCACCATGCTGAAGCCTTTGTGTTGCCTGCAGGGGCTGTTTCTAAACGAAGGCTGAATAAGGGCTTGATTGCACCTCTTCCCTTGATTACAGAGCAAGATTTCCTGGGGATGCTGCCTGCTGAATGACAGAGGAGCCCACTGCTCTGTAATTATCACACTTCTATTTGTCTATAGCCCCTCAGCTTCGTTTAAAGTGACAAGTTACTGTGGAATTTATCCTCTTCCAGTCCCTTCGGAGCAGCCCAGCCTTGGCTGTGTCTGAAGGCACTGCCCGGCCACACCTGCAGCCACTGTATCTCCCTGCCAGCCACCCCAGCCTTTGTACACTGAGGAATAGTTTGGCACTTTGCCATGAGACTGATGCTTGCACTTAATTTGCATATGCATTTACATACATTTTATAATCAGAAACAAATGAACATGACCATAATATTTGCTTCTACTTGCATATTCCTTGATAGATGAATATAAATTGGTTGTTGAATTCACCAGCAATAAACAGTTGCAGACTCTCCATTTGGCCTTGTGTTCTGCTGTTCTAGAGGACAGCAGGCGGTTCTGACACATGCCTTGGATGGGCCCAGATCTTCACTCACCAGTGCAAAACTCTAGAATTGATCATCTCCAAGGACTGTGGAGTTAATATTGCAAGGGGCAAATCTGCTGTTTTATGTCCCTTTTTATATCACACCACTGGCCATTGGGCAGAAAACTGGTAAGAACTTTGCCCATGATTTCATTTTGCAGCAATTCAGTTTTCCCCATCTCTTTTGCTTGCTTATTCTTCCTGGTGTAAGTTCCTTTGGTTGTATTTAAAATTATAATATTTTTTCCAGTCTGGTTGCAATTTTTTTGATGCATTGCCAGATGAGCACCAGAGAAAGATGATGTGTTCACATATTAATGTTTATAAAGTGCTTTAAAACTTCAAAGTGGAGTTTAAGCACCATTTGTTATTCTTAGTGATAAATATCAAAACTGAGCAGGAGCCACAGGATTTGAATTTAGTTCCTACATACCCTTTCACAAGAGATGCCAAGGATCCCCATCACTAAGTGTGGACTAAACAACTCCAGGGTTGGCTGGATTTGTTTTGTAGACTCCCCTGCTTTAAAAGCAGGGGAGCTGCAGGGAGATTGCAAGACCTTGTGTGGTGAGTGCCATTGATTCTAATAGTCTGGCTGCAATACATGCTGACAGCTATATTCTTGTAGTTTCCCTCTCTTGTATTATAGATGACCATGGGGCTACAATCCTTTTCTGCTGGATTGCAGCTGCAGACCTTGGGCAAAAGAGATGTTAAACCCCTCAGTTAAGCCAAGCTTGGACATCTCCTCTGATAAAATGAAGCAGGTGGTGGTTGGGTAGAAAAGAGATTGCTATTTGGTGTAAGGTGGAAAAACTGGTGAAGAGTGATAATAATTTGTGGGCCGGGAGAAGATGGAACTCAGGGGAAAAAAGCCTCAGGGTGAAAATGTTCTTTTATAAAATGTTATAGAAGAGGAAACCATAGCTTATCAAGACTGTTTACAGTAGCTGATCCATATTGTTTTTACGTGCCTGATAGAATAAAAGAAGATTTCTTGGCTCTTGCAAAGAGAATGGGATGACCAAGCTTCTGGAGGACTAAATCTAGATGGATACCATGGATGGAGTTTGGATACCAGCATTCTCTGTGAGCCCATAGATCAACCTGCTGGCTCCTACTCTGTCCCAAAGTGTGCACAGCCTGCATCTAAACTGGATTTTTTGGGAATTACTAAAAAAAGATTGAAATTAAAGTAGCTAGTAATTATTATATGAAAGCAAACACCGTCAGAAATTTCTTTTTCCAACTTACGGATTCCCAACTTGATTTCTGAAGAAGGGTTTATTATCCTTTGGTTTTGCCATAAAAAAATAAAAGGGGGGCGTAAAAGTTGATATATTATTACTGTACAGGCTACTGCTGAGCTAGGCAGCTTGTCATGGAGGTCAATCAGCAATAAATATAGCCTCAAGCAAGACATCACATGCTGTAGCTGTTGCTTTCATCCTTTTTCTGGAACGGAGATGTGCAGGGCATTTGCCACAAGGTAATTTTTGTTATGTTTTGGTGAAAAATGGATGGCAGTAATCCTCCCAGATACCTTAAGGATGCTGGAAATGGCACCACAAAGCTCCAGGGAAAGAATTGGAGGAGGAGGAGATCTCTTCAGTGAAGTCTGTCACTACTCAAAGAAGATGAGCCTCTGCACATCAGCATCAGCACTGAGTGCTCCCTGGTACAGGAGAAGGTGGTAATCCATGTGATGTAATGGTAGAATGGCCACCTGTCCTTGGCTGACTTCTAATTTCACTTTACCTCTCTGTTCTTTGCTGACCAACTTTGAACTTGATGGACAGAAAAGCTGTTTTCTCTCCCTATAGAAAGCAAGGCAACTGCCACGTTATTGCTGTTCAGAGACAGCAGTGTGACTTCTGGTGTATGTGTGTGTCTCTCCCACAATCCTTCATTGCAGACAGGTTCACTGCCATTGTAAACCCGCCCTGCAGAGCAAAGCAGTTGCCCTTCTTCCATCTGTAAACACATCCAGGGGCTGACAACTGGGTGCAAAACAGCCCAAGGGCTGAGAGAAGTAGATGGAGGGGATAGGAAGGAGTGTGGGTGTCACACTCTACTTGAAGCAGAACTCAATTTGTATTTGAATGTGTTTGCTCTGAAATGGGGCTGAGACCTGAGTACATTGGATTCACATTCTGTGCTACCTTTGCCAGTTACGCTGTGTCAGCTCTCCAGGCTCTGCCTGCATGTACACTTGTTCAGCTCATTATTCTGTAAAGAGACCAAAGTATAACACATAAAGGAAGCGGAGCAGGGCAGCAGAACTTGAATGGCCTGGTCATAAGAGTGTTAGCACCTAAGAGGCTGATTTCCATTTCTGCCACAATCTTTCTGCGTCCCTGGAGTGATTTGCTGGCAGACTAAAGGACTCAAGACTGAATCAATTGACCTTTCTTTGCAGAGGATATGTACTTGGTTACCCCCTGTGTCTCAGTTTCTATATCTGAAATATATAGCCAGTGGAGCTTTCTGTACTCCAGATATTAAGGATCCCATATGCTTCTGTATGACAGTGATAGAGACATATAAATATCTTAGCATGACAAGTAAATGATGATAATGCATGAACACCCAGTAGAATTACCTGGTTTGATTGTCAGTTTTTTAGCTAGGACATGCAGTTAGAAATTAAGGTGGTTTTCCTTGTAAAGTGGACATCTTTCAGGAGTGCTCCTCATCTTTCTTTTCAACAGAAATCTCCCAGTTTCCTGCTACTCTGTGCAGTGTCACACTATGAGTAGGCAGACCCTTCCCTGGCCAGGCTGCAGTTGTGCTGATGAAGACAGAGCCTGAGCAGCACTGTAGCCTCTCCCCTGTTGGTGACATGGAACAGATGCTGCACTGCAGGGTGCTGATACAAGGAATAGTGGAAAGAGAACTTTTGATGGTTTTTATTTTTTTTTGGTAACTGACCCATGTGCTCCACTGACCTCCCCCAAATATCCTCTGCTGTGAACCTCAGATGCTGATCAGATGCTTTTCCTTGTAAAGTGGCACACCTCTGCCTACCTGTCTGCATTGGCACTCTCCCTGCTGTGGCTGCTGGTTTCAGCCTGCCCCTTTCACCCTCCATACTCAAGACTCGCCTCGACCTTGTGCTGTCAGGGGAAGCAAAGAGAGCATAAAAGGCTACCCAAGCAGAATGGCATAGTTTGCACTTTCTCTATTCCTCTATGCATTAAAAGCAGGACAGCAAAGAAAGCCCATTGAATTGTTTCTGAGTGTTTATTTAGCACAAAGCTGGCCAGTGTTTTGTGGCTCTAAGGCACTGAAAGGGTATGTAAAAATCTTGCTTTTCCTGTTAACTCTCATCAAAGCTCTAACTGCTTATTAGATAACGCAGGTGTGTTTGTCTGCAGTTTGCAATGTAGGGCAAGGAGGAAAGATATACTTGACTCTCAGGATTTTGCTTTGAGGTTGATCTTCCTCCTTTTACTCATGGGATTTGACCAGTTAAGTAACTTGAGTGAATATAATGGACTGGGATTGGCTCTGAGTATTTGCCATGAGAGCTTTATCAGAAAAGAAAGAAGGAATTCCTTGGAAGATGTAGGAATTTGAACTGTAGGTTATAGGCTTCAACCTCTAATAGTGCTGGCAGGCTCCATAGTTTGCTTGGCTGCTGCATTTACTCAGAAGCCTTTCTTGGCCTCTGTAGTCTCTTGGGTGGATTTTCATTTCTTTGTGGTTTGTTGCCTTAGTACTTGAGAAAAATGACACTGTCTGAGTTTTCCAAACCTCTGATGTGCCTCCACAGGCATGTGTTTGGTTTTCTGGTTATTCTTGCTATGTCCGTCTTGCAAGTCTGGCTTTCAGGGTTGGAGAGCCTCTCAGTACCTTTCTCCTCAAGGTAATACAGGAGAAATCCTTGGAACTAAAGGCACATTTCTCCATTGAGGCTGGTCAGCAACAAGAGTTGAGGAATGGGTAGCCATGAAGAGAGTGGCTAGTGTTGCGATCTGCAAATTTCATAGTTCAATTGTTTGCAGCTGAATTCCTTAAGCTTTTTTCTTTATGTGGTTGAAACTGCTTATGCTTATATTCCCTAAGAATTTTTTTTAATGGGGAAGAAGTGTATGGAATCATTCCTTAATAAATTGCTGATTAAAAAAATAAAGGAAGAAAGAAAAAAGTGAAGTTTGTGAAGAGGAAATTAGATTAAATTTCTTGTCTAGGACTACCTAAAAGAAAAAGCTGTGAAAGTAACCAGATTTTCTGTATTTTCACTTCTGTCATTTGCCTTTTTCTCTGTGGCTTCTCTGAGACCTGCGCTGGGACTTGGTGTGGTAGGAGGCAGGGGGTTGTGCAAAGGAACTTCCTGCATGATGCCTGCCAGACCTCTGGTGTAATGGGAGATCTGTGTAGCTCCTTGTAATTCACATAGCTCTGACTTTAAGGAAGATAACAGGAGATCAATGAACATTAAAAATTATGGATTGATATATTGTCATTGTGAAGCAGTAGCATTGCTAGATCCCTTAGGATAACCAGAGCTAGAGGTAGGTTTATATTAGTGTCAAAGATGGGGCAAAACTCATATAGGCATATCTAGCTGAAAATTTGGCAGATTAGGCACTGGTAGCTGTGTGATCCCTAAGTTTGGAATGTGATGATATTGTTATGACTATAAGTTTATTTTTGTGTAGAAGACCTTTTCAGTAATCATGGGAGCTGCAGAAAATGGCAAAATCCTCTTTCTTCAGAGTTCCTCTAGTGACACTGTGGTGTTGGAAATCTGACTTTTTTTTTTTTCTTCACTGAAAAAAAAGGTGGGGCTCCAGTGATCAATTTGTAATTTAGCTTGCTGGCTCACTCCTCCTAAATTTGCTTTTCCTTTATTACTTAAGCTGAAGTGCTCAGTTGTGTCTCAACTGCAGCAATGAACACATCTACAACAAATTCCAAAGTCTGCTTGTTTTGAACAGACATGAGGTCTATATACCTATACACATTATCTCGACTTTGCATCTGACACAATGTATCTTTTAGGCAGTCTGGTGTTTGCCTGCCCTATTGTGTGTCATGTTTGAATGAAAGACGTATGAAGTTACATTTTGACCACCTAAGACACATCAGAATCAGACAGACTGGAAATGTTTTCCTTGTGAAAAATGGTGGTTTCATTCAGATCAAAATATTTAGAAAAAAACCCCAACTGATTTGGATGAAAATCTGCAGAAAAAGCAATATATTTATAATCTGTAGAATTTCTGAATCCTGATTTAAAAAAAAAAATGTACTCTATATCTATTGCACATAACAATGTAGCTTATTTTGTAATTTACAGACATGATTAGCCCAAATATGGATCTACTACTGATGAACTGCAATTCAAAAATGTTGAAGTGTTTTAAGGAAGGGACATGTACTCCCACAGTGACCAAATGGAACTAAGGAAAACCCATGGATTCAGCCTCACCATCATGCTCCTGTGGGAGCTGTTAGGTTCAGAAGAGCAGGCAGAAGGAGACCTAAGCATAGGTTAAACTTAACCAGAGAGTAGAAAAGATTTCCAGCTTGAAGACAGCAAGTGGAGCCTGGAGCACAAATACAGCAATGACCAGATTGGTGCCCTTTGAAGCCTCCCAGGAGAGAAGAGTGGTGTGAAGCTCTGTTATCCTTTCAGTTCCTTGGAAGTGACAGCTCCATAGGTACTGCTGTCTGTCAAGAGCTCCACTAAAAGAAAGGCTCAAGGAATAATTATGAGTGGATAGGACTCAAGTGGGCTCTTTCCCATTTGACTTCTAATATGTATCAATGAACAGTGCAGTCTCTCAACAGTGACAGTGATGGCAGCAAGGCTGACTATATTAACGAAGAACCACAACTGCTCATTTGAGCATTGTCAGCCAGTTTGGTTTTTAGCTTTTTAGAATGTTGGATTGAACCTAAGTAGTTTACAACATAGCTGGGCCTATGGGCTGGGCAGCAGGGATTCCCAAAGAAGAGCAAAACAAATACCTCTCAGTGCAAGAAATGCTCTTTGAAATGCAGTCAGTCTGAGCTGAAATTAGGGCTGGAAAAGTAAGGCTCTGCCTATGAAAATCACCAGTATGGCATGACAGTCATTCTTGAGCTCTGGGATGTTTTCCCTGTCATTTCTGCTGCCAGTGTGGTGACTCCCAGTTTGCCCGAGGCAAAAGATAGCTAAACCGAAGTACTAAGTAACAGATCCTCTATCCCAGGAGAACAATTGGCTGTGATTTCAGAACTCATTCGTCAGTGGTGTTTAATTATAGCCTTGCTACCACTTGCAGTGGAGGTCACCACTATACTGTAGGTCTATTTAGTGCTCCCTCTGGTCTTAAAAATCTATGAATCTATATCATGCTATTTTGGGGCATTTGTAACAGTCTCCACTAGTTTTCTTCCAGAGCTGAAATTGCTTAAGTTTCCTCCTGCCTAATTGACAAAATGTTGTTGGAAAGCTGACTAAAACAATTTAAGCCCCTTTTCAGACCTGGGAGTGAAACAAAATGTAGGTTACATCTGGTTTAGTTTCTATCCGTACAGTTGCCCAGCTGTTTTCTCCTTGTGCAAAGCTCTGCTGCAACATGGACATGTGAATTATTTTAACTTGCAGATACTGTGTCATCAATGAGCTGTTCTGTAGTAAAAATATCTAATGTAAGGATCATTGTGTAAAATGTTTTCTTGCACATCTGGTCCCATAAATAGTACTCAAATTAAAATTAACTTCATACACCAAGTACTCTTTATTCAAGCACAGCTTTCATTCATCTGATGAAAGATGTCCTTAACTAAGAACTAAACACAAATCTACTTATATTTGTTGATCTTGTCAGTTAAAAAAGTTACTTTTAAGTCCCATTTTGAAAAGTGATTCAGGCAGCTTGAAGCCTTGTGACTGATCTGGAATTCAAAATAGTAGTTTTGATCATTTTACTTTCATATTGTATTTCTTTGTCCTTTTTCACCTCTAAAGGTTTGGCCCAAAGAGCACATTGTTCTATGAGATTCTTTCCTTGCCTCTGCCTTTAATAATTTTAATGATCTGATTGATGATCTGATAATGAACAGAAACCATGACCAATCAAATGTTCTTCTTTTAAAACTGAGTGAAGAAGGAAAATTAATTGCAAAAATCCTGCTTAAATGTGATGTTAAAGTTGTGAATTTCAGAATTAAATGGTAGTACCTGCTACAATCAAAATGCCACATGGCATCCATTCAAATGTGCTTCAGGCATCCTGCACTTGAATTGTGTGCAAGGCAGGAAAATAAAAGAGCTAAAACGCTGTCAGGTTAATAATAAATTGTGCATACATGTGGCACATTTCATCAGAGTATTCCTAAGCATCTCACAACTACTGATAAATCAGTCAGCCTTGACATCACTCTACCGCACTGTGGACTGCATGCTATCTCCATTTAACTGATGGCAAAACTGAGAGACAAGCAGAATGAGAATTATTGAAGGGTATCAAGTCAGAAGCTGCCTGAGGTGAAATTGGAATCCTGAATGCTAAATCCTAAGTGTTAAACAATGTAGTAGTTTATCTAGTTTTATCCAAGTGTGCTAGAAAAGCCACAAAACACTGTGGTTTATGTTGATTGTGAAGCTAAAACCAGAGCATTGGATTTCAGGTATTCTTGTAAAATTTCAGTTGAAATTCAAAGAAATACCTCTTTTTATTCTTCTCGATGGATTGGATAGTCCATAGCCAAGAAGTTCTGCCTTTGGGGCTGTTGTCTCACAACTTTGTCTGCTGAAACCACCTTGAACCAGCTTGTTCTGTACCTCGTGCCAGTAGGCAGCACTGCTTGGGCTATGCTTTATGGATTCCCCTGTTTAGTGTTTTTTAGAGTTAGTAATGAGGAAAAATAGACTAGTAGTAATAAAAGTTTTAGCTGGTTTTGCACGTCTGAGGTTTATGTGTGCTCCAATACAACTCTTCAAGACAAAATCCAGTTCCTCTAGATGTTTCCAGTGGAGAAAAGTTTGTGATTTTACTTAAAATACCAAAAAGAAAGACTAATTTCAAATAGTTGAATACTTTACTGAACATAATCTTAGATGGAAGGCGATATGAGAAGGTGTATTGTGGTTTTACATTTCCCCTCCCTTCTGAATTTCTTCAAACCTGCAAAAGTTAGGCTCTCATGTAACCTTCTGTTTCCTTCTGTCCAGTCTTCCTTGTCCCTAGAAACAGTTTTACTGGAAACTTTGTTCCAGAGTGGAGTGGCTCCAATGAATCACTGAAGGCAGGACTCTGTTGTGCTAAACTTCCATCTGAATAGAACTGATTGTATAGAAGGTTGTTCATATGTGATGAAGAAATAACAGCTTTCAGTTTGATGTTTTTGTTTGTTATTTTCATAGAATCGTTTAGGTGGGAAAAGACATCTTTGATCATCGAGTCCAGTCATTAACCTACCACTAAGTGCTACATCTGCACATTTTTTTAAATACCTCCAAGTGGTGATGACTCAACCACTTTCCTGGGCAGCCTTTTCCAGTACTTGGCAGCCCTTTCTGTAAAGAAATTTTTCATAATATCAAACCTGAATGTCCCCTGGCACAGCTTGGGACTCTGTCTCTCATCCTATCAATTGTTACTTGAGAGAAGAGGCCAATCCTTCCCTAGGCCAAATCTACTTTCAGGTAGTAGTAGAGAGGGATAAGATCTCACCTGAGTTTCCTCTTCTACAGGCTTTTTCTCTCCCCTATCTCTCTAAGCTGCATCTCCTAAGACTTACTCTCCAGACCCTTCACCAGCTCTGTTCTCTGGACACACTCCAGCACCTCAATGTCTTTCTTGTAGTGAGTGGCCCAGACCTGAACACAACACTCAAGTTATGGCCTCAACAGTGTCGAGTATAGGGGGACAATCACTGTCCTGGTCCTGCTGGCCGCACTATTGCTGATAGAGGCCAGGATGCCATTGGTCTTCTTTGCCGCCTGGGCACAGCTGGCTTGTGTTCAGCCGCTATTTACCAGCAACCCCAGGTCCTTTTCCTCTGGGCTGATTTCCAATCACTCTTCCCCCAGCCTACGGTGATGTATGGGCTTGTTGTGATCCAGATGCAGGACCTGACACTTGGCCTTGTTGAACCTCATAACGCTGGCCTCAGCCCATCAATCCACCCCGTCCATATTCCCCTGCAGATCCTTCCTGCCCTCCAGCAGATCAATGCTCCCACCAAACTTGGTGTCTTCTGCAAAGTAAAGCTGCACTTGATCCCCTCATCCAGATCATTGTTAAAGATACTTAACAGAACTGGTCCCAGTACAGAGCTTGGTGTGCCCCACTTGTGACTAGCCACCAGCTGGATGTAACTTCATTCATCCTTGCTCTTGGGGCTTGGCCATCCAGTTTTTACCCAGCAAAGGGTACCTGTCCAAGATATGAGCAGAGAGAAAGTTCCATGGAAAAATGAATTCCTGAAAAGGCCTTTTTTTTATTAGCTTTACTTTCTTTGAGCAGCTTAAAAAAAAATTTTAAGAGTTCTTTCTTCTCTAATTGATGCCCAAAAATCTCTTCTTTTGACACTAAAAGTTATTCCAGTATGCCCCACTTCTAATGTTACCCTTGAAAACAAAGTTGCTTGGCTAAGAATAGTTACCCAAGTGAGCAGCAAGTTCAGTGTGGAATGAAGATGGTGGCAGATGGGGCATGATGACATTGTGCTTATGCTGGAAACAATAACATAATGAGAAAACATGAGCAGATACTCTTTTGTCCAAAAGTGCTCTCTTATTTTCTATGTAGTTGAGATAAACTGCATTTAACCATACTGTCCTCCAGCAGATACTCTATTTTACTGCATAGCATACAGGAGTATGAGTAGGACTTTTCTGCTCGGGGTAACTAACAGTTCTGACTGGCATTTATTATGGAAGCTGTTTAAATTAAATTATTTGAAGCTATAAGCACCATGTATGAATTATTTTAGTGCAGTGCACAACAATTTAATGGTTGGTGTTGTGAAGAACCACATCAGTGGAATTCCGTTATGTCTGTAATAAAACTCATCAGCAGAACTAGGCCAGAAGGAAACAGATCTAAACTAGCAGGCAATCCCAAGATCAGGAGTGACATTTGTTGGTAGTGCTGTCAAACTGGATCCCAGGATACTCACACAAAAGTGAGTGGCCACTCCGGACTCAGATGTATTCGTAGAGCTATTATCTTCATGATGGATGCTTGGAGAGTGATGTGCAGACCTGTGACTATCTGGATTTTCTCCTTAAATCTTTTTGGTAGTCTTTTCTAAGCCAAATCACACCTAAACATCAACACTCCAGCTGTTCCTTTCTCAGAGCAGAAGTATGAGCTGATTTTTGTATGGGCAGCTTATGATTCTGCTGCTTTTCACATCTTTTCCTCTGGCCCAGTTGTCTCATCCATGCTTGTCCGTGGCTCTGTTTGCCTTATCACTCTAGTGGGAGAAGGAAAGAAGGAGTAAGTGCTTTGACTTTGGCATTGATCATTGCTCTTCTTGCCCCCAACCCTTAAGTGGTAGATGGAGGAGGCTGATTTCAGGGAGGGGAGGTGCAGTGAGAGAGACAACAGCTGATGTGAGGAGAAAGCAGAACTGTCAAGATGATCATGGCTAGCAGGAGAAGAGCCTTCTGGTTCTGACTGGCCAGGCTGGCTTTTGCATACTGGCACTAGGAGGCAACGGTAAAGCTATGGGAGGCTGGGGGTTAGGCTTTGCAACTGGAGAAAAAGAAAACTAGTCAGCAAAGGAAAACCCAGTCCTGCTGTGTGATTGTAGCAGGAAAACTGTCCAAGCATGGAAAACTGATCCGCTTTCAAGACATTCAGTTGGAATGGAAAGCTGTACTTCCATGTTTGTGTTCTAGTATTTGTCTTTAGCTAGACACGTACTCATCTTTGAGGATCTCTTCCATGAACATCATTTAAAATTCCCTCGTTTTGTTATCTGATTCCCTTGCTGAAATTTGCCACCTGGTACTAGAGACACACTCTTCACACCTTCCTAGGCCTTATCAAATGTGTTCCAAGAACCTTGCTACATAAAAGAAAAATGCAGTGATGCATGAATCTTCTTTTTCCTACAGCAGTCTCTTTTTTTTTTTTCTCATTCCTCTGCCCTTGGCTTTGAGGTGTGAAGTCTTCTAGGTCTTCAGCTGTCAGTATGGATCCTATTTGGCCTACACATTCCTCATAAATGAAATTAGAAGACATGTAGGAACTTTGGGTTTCCTTTTCCTTTAATAGGATGATGTAAAGGTGGTGTGACTTTCTTTCATTTCCTTGCAGGCCTTAGGACAGAGAAGTAGATAATGTAACATTGCTAATGCACTCAAACTAAACTAATTTCTGAGAAAATACTCATCTATCTTATCTCCTAGACCATCTGTCTGAACTGACTCCTCCTGACCCCTCTGGATTCAGAGCCCTGCCAGTTTTAAGAGTTGTATATTTTCCAGGGTTAATCATTATAGGGGACTAACACAACAGGTTTCTCTTCTGTGTGTGGGAATTTCAGAAAAGAACAGATGCCTGACCTGTCGTTCTCCACAAAACTCTGTAAATGGCAAGATATGAGGTAAAAGCTCCATCTGCTGGAGCAGTTTTTGAAGGTCCTGTTGGAGACAAGCTCTGGCCTCCTGCTCCTAAACGAGGTGGCTTCATTCAGTGCCTACTGTAGCAGACAGGAAAGCAAAGACTGATGTGGAAACTAGAGCAGGCAGAAAACAGCCAGAGTTGATGTCACTCATGGGCTGACACAGCAGCAGCAAGGCTGTCCTGATCATCATTGGTAGTGGAGCCAAGTTCTGTATTTTCTAAGATGATTGCAAAGGTCCTGCCTCAGACCTTGACAGAAATGGCCTGAAGTTGGCCAGTATCCAGCAAACCAATGATACTCTATATGCTGTGAGGCTGTGCACTGCTGAGTAGTCTGGAGTCAGTAAGAAGGTGATGTTAATTGCATTTGAGACAATGGAAAATGTCTTTCCCTACTGGTATAGAGAAAGACTGTGAAGAGTAAAATCTAGTGAGAAAGCAGTACTAATGCTCACTTGAGACTTCGTAGCTGTAATTCAGAACAGTGCTGAATGTTCTGAAATACCAGAAGGCCCAACTTGTCCTTTCTAGGGTTTTACATTTTATCATTGAATTGCAGTGAGTGCAATTCTCAGGTCAATAGATTTATCTTTCTTCCCAACCTGAAGTTCAGTAAGATATTGGAGGATAAGCCTTGTCTTCTTTCCTGATAATACAGCCCACACACATTATTCACCTGCAAATTTGCAGTGGTGATTAGGAGTACTTCCAGAGTCTAGTGAATAAATTTTTGGAAACAGACTCATCTTCTTTTGTAAACTCAATATGGCTGTAGCTACTTGAACAGTTTAATCTTTTATATCTTTTTCTCTATTCTTTTTCAGGGTGTCACTCCTAAGAAGCTTGCCCCAATAGAAATGGGTGTTGTTTTGTTTGTGAGTCATTCAAGAGACTAGGCAGAATTGAAGAAGTGACTTTTGCTCATGCCAAATAATAAGGGAGGTTGTTTCCCTCTCTGGGTCTGAATGAACCCAGCAGATGCATATATACTGTCTTCTTTCTAAGGTGCAGACTAGTGAAGTGGATCTTTATTCTCTGACCCCACCAAGCATTTTTTCTTACTCTTCATGTTATTGTAAAGGATTCATCAAACATTCAATATTTGGAGTAGAAGAGTGCTCCACTTCCCTGGTAGATAGAAGCTACAACAGTTTATCTTTCACTCATAATAACCAATTAAGTTCATGGACATTGTGGCTGACAGGCAATATCCTCCTCTTGGATAGCTTCATTTTCTCTAGGGTTTAAGTTGCATCACGCTGGTGAGAAGGAATTGCTGCTTCTCAAATGATGGTGTGCGGAACTGATGCTATTTGTTAGAGTTCACCTCTGGCCTTCTAGAACACGACCAAGGTCAGTAAATTCTGTCTAGGCACCATATAGCAATGGGATCACGTGTTTTTAACTCAAAGTCTTATGGCTAATCCTGAAGGAAAAGAATATTCCTTATTGTCCTCACTGCAGTGACAATGGTCATGACTACCCCAGGGCAATATTAGGGACAGATAGCATGAGCTATCTGCAGAGGTGAGTGGTGTGCTCTAGGAAGGAGATGAAGCTACAGTAATATCCTGGAGTAGAAAGTAATCAGGGCTGGTCTACACAGTGTTTCTGCTTCTTTTATAGGGTTCTGTTGTGGCATGGCTGATAGGCAAGATGTCCATAAAATGCTACATGATATAAACAGCCAAGAAGATGCACTGAATTGTTCTCTCACTGGGAAATCATCAGGATCTGGTCAAATATTAATCCTGCTGCTCTATACCTCCGAGCTGGCAACCTTCCTCACCAGACTTTTGATACCCAGCAGTTGGTGGTTGCTGAAAAAAGTCCTTATAAATCTCCTTCTATTTTGGTAATACCAATACTCCATGACTGACTTGTTCAAGGAAAATACCAAGTACTTCATCTGCTTCTCTATGTACTGCCTGTGCTAGGTTTCTATTAGGTGCCCTAATTTTCAACTGTGTAGTTTTGTATTACTTCCCAATGTATGCCGCCTAATATCCAGGGTTAGGTGGTACAAGGCAACGATTTATCTGCTCATCTTTTACCAGTGATGGTGTTTGGATTGTAATACTGGTCTAGATATCTAAATACCCCCCCACTCCTTCTTCCATTTTATATGAGTGTGTACCAGGTTTTATCAGCTCTCCTTAAATGTATGTCCTGTTTTGCATATCCAGGCTCACTTCACCAGCTGTTGCAAGATCTTCCATGTTTGAATACAGTAAAAACCTGTCTAGTTAAAGTTCTGAGCAATTTGGTCTACTTTGACCTCAGGGAGTTGGGCAGTCAGAATAGATGGTCATGAGTGTCCCTTCAAACTTCAACTAATTTTTAAATTTTGTGAACTCAAAAGCCCATGTTAGTACCTGTTTCTGAATCATGTTGTGTGGTGACAATACAGTATAATCAGATTTTTAAATCTTGTTAAACATTATTTCTTTGAAAACCCAGCTAGATCAGATGCCATTTCAGGAATAATGTCCTCCAGTCACTCCTTGATGTAGCTAAAATGCTTTCTTCTACCATCCTGGAAGGCTATTGCTTTCCAGCAATTTCTAGTGGGATCCATACTGACATAATCCTGAAGAGGAGAGAAGAGATATTACCCTTTTAGTAATTAGAAGGCATAGAAAAGAAGGTACCATCCCTCTTCCAAATCCCTCAGCAACAGTGCTTATGACTATCACTGAAATCCAAAGATGAATTGCATCTCTGTTCCCTAATTGCTATTGTTTCATTTCAAGGCAGTGTCTTCCTAGTGAAGGAAGTTTTTATTAGCTCTTTAAGTGTGGGACTGATTACTCACCTGGCAGTGAATGAGGCTCTGTAAGATGCAATCAGAGTAAGCTGAAGGCTTTCCCTGGCTCATGCTGCATTTAGAAACCCTGAATTGCTCAGGGAATGAAAAGGGGCTGTGGTTCTCTTTGACCTCATCACACATGGAAGTCCAAACACTGTGGAACAGCGTGATGTATGCTGCAGATTCTAGCACCTTCCTTTTCCATGCTTTTAGTGCATGGACACGTAGAGCTGGATCCTGGCTGATGAGTAATAACAGTTCCTGGATGAGACGTACTGGCTTTTGCTCATGTAACAAGCATCTGGTGGAAATTTTTTGCAAAGGCATGGCATTTAGAAATAAGAGATTAAATTGCATTCTTTCTGTGCTTGAGACCCAAATGAGGTATCAGTGCTGGTGTTTGACACCGTGTTTGGCAGTCTTCTTGGTGGGAAGGGGAGTTGTGCTTTCACAGTTTATACAGTGCTCAACACCTTTGTGTACTGTTGGAAGCCAGTTATCAATGGTGGATTTTCTGGATTCAGAAATCAGCCAGGAGATGAATTGAGGGGTCTGTTCATCTGTTTTCACTTAGGTTATGGAAAGACTGCTAGCTAAGAATAACTTCGAATCTTTATTGATTTTCAGTGGATTTGAACTGGTTGCTTGGAGGCTTCATACTGTTCAGCAGTGTCTTTTGTATAAAAAAATCTGAGATAATGAGCATGGAAGCTATTTATTGCATACACTCTTTTTCACAGATTAAAAAAGGCCAGAGATTTTAAACCATTATTTTTTTCAGTACCAAAAAGACCTTTATCCTGCACCCTCTCTGTCTTCTGTTTTTCTGGATATGAGCTTATGTGTATTATGTTAACGCATTAATTGAAATAAAAAACAAACCGGTTTTTTCCCTGCATTTGAATACTGGTAATTTTAGGGGCCTGGGCCTAGTCCATTCGATGAAGAGAGACATCTGCTGAATTCAGTGGGTATGAGGTCCTGTGATTATGCACTTGGGCCTGCATCTGCAGAGATTCTGCTGCAGGTCTACATTTAGACAATCACACAAGAAAATTTAGCATTTTGAAAGATGGAGAATGCAGCTGTTTCCTGTGATTATGTTTCACATTTACTGAAGTCAGCAGTTACTCTTTTCCAAGCAGTGCCTTTCAACAATAAACAAGGCAAATGCTTCCAATAGAACCTCCTGCTGACTTCTGTTTAATTTAAATATATATATTGCAGCAGCAAATACAGCAATAACATGGAATATAAAACCCATTAACACATACTCTAAAAATTGTATGTAAGTGTAAAAAGAAGAGGAAAAGAAGATGCATTTCTTCTGATTACTTCTTGCTGTATTTAGGGTGATTTTTGTATGTTGCAGGAACATTCAGTATATATTTTTATGTGTAATAAATGGAGTTCTCACTTTTCAGGCACGCTAGAATGCCATCCTAATTGGAATTGGAGTGAGTAAATAAATAATTGAGACTTACACCAAATCCAGAGGCATGCTTAGAGCATTATAGATAGCACGTAAATTTCAAGACAATGGTCTTTATTTTCAGATCAGTAGACATTCAGGGAGCTGAGTGTTTAAAACAGGAGACTGAGTGGTTCCTTGGTGAAGAGACCTACTGAAGCCCAAATCTTAGCACCTCATGGCACCAGGTGGCTAAACAGAACTGTGCTAGTCTTTGTTGAGGAGTCTCTCCTTAGTGCTGGGGACCAGCTCTGTGTGAGAGACAGTGTGCAGGGATTTTTCTGGATCTAAATAAGAAGGCTCAGAAACAAATGGTGAAATAAAATAGAAATTGTAATAAGATATAATACAAAGAAGAATATAGATTGTGAGTAAATTTTTTTGTTACTTCAGAGTCTTGGAGTCCTGCTTTTATGCTCCATCAAATGGACCTTGGCTATCATCGACCTTGAATGGATTTTCCTCCTCCTTCCCCTGCTGTAGTGTTTTTTATTTGGTGTAGCAAATGGAATCACTTATCTTTTCCTGATGGGTTAGGGTATTATTTCTGTTGTAACAGGTTGGCACAGGGCACTCCAGCAGACTACTGCTGTTGTATGGGCTTCTGAAGCCCCAAGTCCAAGGATCAAGATCAACACAACAGACATGGTCTGGTCAAGTTCACTAACTCCTTGAATATGATATTTTCTGCAAGGCTCCCAATACAGAACTGAGTTCCAAATGAATGCTATCTAAATCCTGTAATAAACCTAGATTTTATTCTGTATTAGCTATAATCAGTATTGACAAAGAGAGTAGGTGTTTTATCCCCCTGCCTTGCTCTGTTTTTCAAGAACAGATGTATATTCTCAGGAATGTTGGTGAAGTGTGTAACATTACATAATCTGGATTCAGTAGTGAAATGCTAATAATTCTACTTAGACCTTACAACAAAGAGGTACCATGATACTGACAATACAATAACAATACAGGGTGAAGCCTGCTAGAAGTCCCTTATAATGCTGAAAGTGACATATCTTGATTTTTCTGGGAAATCTTGCAGAGGGATGTAACATGGCATTTGTGCCTTGGGATGCTGTGATGCAGCACAAAGAGTGTTGGCATACGGCACTAGTAAGTGCCAGGTGTAACCAGGTAAATGAATATTCCTTGCCCTCCCAGCCTGCATGAGCTGCTTCCTCAGAGCTCAAGGGGTGTCCTCTGAGACTGGTGATACAGGATGTCCTTCCTTCCTTGTATGACCTGATACCCCATCCTGCTGTGAGCAGGGAAGGGCTCAGGCATCCCAGGGCTCAGCCAGTGGCACAGTGTCTCTCTTCCTGCCTCACGTAAGATTGAGAAGTGGGGATGGGGAGTCCTCCTCTATGTAGCTTTGCCTTTTGTTCTAAAGCTTCTAACACTTTCTAGAGTAGGCTGGACAGGAATAAGCAATGCTGACAGTGAGAATCAGGTGGGTTTGAAGAAGGGATCCCCTTCTTCTCTCTCCACCCTTGCTTGACTTGACTAGTCACAGCATTCTGTGGCTCCAACTCCACCTTTTCAGATTGCTCTGAGAGGAATATTAACATCCTCTAATAACTCTGTCAGACATATCAAGGGATTTGTTTTTTTAATTCCAAGACTGGGTTCAGCAAATAGATTATAACTTGGACCATTTCATAAGCTTAACAAACCTTTCTCTGCTTACTTATAATTTCCCCCCCCCCCAAATCTCCTTGGGTTAACTCCTTTTTCTGTTATTTGTGTTACTTTTTATTGAATATTCTCATTGATGTGTATGTCATAGGAAATATGCCCAAAGTTAATTTCCATCTGTCATTTTTAAGATGATAAGAATGGAATAGAGGCAGCACAATTTACAATGGATTTGGCAGTAGTAAATGCCTTTTGTAGCTGTCATGGTGATGTTCTGAGAACAGAACAAAGATGAAAATCCTTAGCATGTGTGCAGGTTCTTCCTCAACAGGAGGAGAGGTACTCTCCTTCTGTGGCACATGGTGGGTAATGCCTGAGTTTCCAGTCTCTGTGTCAGCCTTGCAGGTGATCTGGACAAGGGTGAAACAACATGAGCCTGGTTTCAGTTCTTTGAGCAGATTGCAGACTCCCAGCAATGCAACTAGTTTTAGCTTCTTGGGTCATCTGGCTAGTTCACTTTTTAGTGTAAGTTTACATGACTGCTCAAAAATTTTCGTGGTGGTCATCTTAGCAAAGTCCACTGTTGTGCACTGGCATCATCAAGCTCTTGTTCATCTTTATCCTGCTAACCTTCTAGCAGTACTGCCTTTGCTGGATCCAAGAGGTCAGAGAAGAAGTAGCTATATTGGTGAATCCAGGAAAGGCATTCCTGATAGGGAGGGTGTTTAATTTAGGGACATTAGTCCAATTTCTATCCTTTCCTGATGCCTAAATCAATTATAACAAGAAGAGCATTGGAGAGAAACTCACTCCTGTGTCCCTAAGATCTCTTGTGTGTCATCTCCAGCTTACAAAAATAAGTCCTGCTATGACATGATGCAGCCACTGAAATTTCACATTAATTCATTTATTTCTTATTCAAGTCAAGATAAAATTTGGCTTTTAATGGGAAGATAGTTTCAATTGTAATTAAAACATGAGGAAGCAACTGCCCATGGGAATGTTTCAAACAGTTTTTGAAAGGTTTTTAAGTGTGTGAGACCTTTCCCCATGAACGGAAATCTGAATGAAGACAGGAGTTTCCAGCTGTAAGTGTGTGCATGGAAACAGATACAGAGATGCCTAGGTAATGATATAGAAGTATGTAGAAGTATGCCTGTATGTTTTTAGAAGGCCATAGGTTCTTGTTTCATCCAAGCTGGGAAGAGAATCATCTTCCTTTCTTTACCTAAGGAAATGGAAAAAAACTTTCTGTGTGACCATAATACCGTTCCTAATATACGAATGCCTTACAATTTGTGGTCCCTAATATTGTAGCTAAAGGCTGGAAAGTAATTTAGTCCCTTTTTTTTCTTCCCCCTGTGAGTGGCCGCTTAGGTGGAAAATTGTTATGATTTCCAATATGTAACACAGTGAACCATATGGTGACTTTTGCTGTTTGCATGGAACATTGAATGACAAATGGTAGTGCTTGTGGAGGAGCAGTGCACTGTGTGTGCCTAACTTGGGCACATACCATCAAGAATGTCCATTTTATTCTGTAACATACTTTGTTCTCTGGACACAGCGACTATAGCTTGTTCTTGGCCCAAGCGTTTCAAGTGAATTCTAAGGCAGATAAATCCTCTTTTTAGGACTGCAGGCATGATACTGCTAAAGAGAAAGAGAAGGGGCCTGGATCTGCACCAGCCTCTGGTGAGGTACAAGGACTGCCAGAGTGTTAGGGTGATCTTAGTCTGATTTGCTCAAATGCAGTCTGCATTTCTTACTCATAAACTTGTCAGTCTGTGTTTCTTGGTTTTCATGGGAGTTTTGGTCAGATTGGTACTTACATGAGTGAAGGACTTTTGATGGGTTTAGACCTGTGCTAAAATTTACTAGTTATACAAATGGCCTGGTACAACTAACTCCAGGATAAACTTAAAAACTAGTCTTGATGTAGATAACTTTGGTGCCTTTTTCACTATAGGTGAAAAACATAGCTGCCATCTGCAGAGGATGTTGATGGACCAGCACTTTTCAGTTTAGAAAATAAGTGGCTAAAGCAGGAGGGGAAGTAGATATTTATAACCAGGAATGCTGTAGTGATGCTGAATAGAGAATGCTTATTCATGTATTTTATAAAGAAACAGTTTGGGGATGCCCAGTTGCAGGTTTTATACGAACAAAGAAAACCAGTTTCACACCACATCAGATGTGGTTCCAGAAGAGACCTGACAAATTCAAGAAGGGAAAAGTCCATCAGGGAGTGATCAGGATTTTGATTGTGATGCAACCTCCATCAGTCTCATTGCTGGAAGTTGTTGATAATGGTACTGTGATTTTTCTTATTTCCTTTGACTCTTCCCTGAGTACCTGTGCCTGGCTGCTGTCAGAGCCTTGACTTTGGTGTCTGCCCTGCTCCATTACTGAAGCTGCTGACTTACGATGCCTGGCAGACGCTACTCATGGGATTTTCTGGGTAGAGTGTGTTTTGAATTAGAATAATAAAGTCATAGAAAATAGGATTGAAAAAGGTCACAAGGGCCAACTAGTCTTTCCAAGACAAGATCAGGTGAATCTGAAAAGTTAATGAGAAATACTGGTCTAGTCTTTTCTTAATAGTCTTCAGTGCTGTTGACAAGCACTCAGTGGCCAAAGTGGTCCAGAGCCTCACTAGCCTGTTCCTACCAAATTTTCTGACATTAAGCCAAAACTTCTCTTTCTCATTCTATCTATGGTGAACATGGAGGACCTTTTTTTTCCTGCTTGCATCTTCCCTTCAGAAGTTATACAGTTATGTATCTTTGTATTCCCCACAAGACTGGGAACACAACTGGCTGAATGTAGATGCATGAGGGTGTTGTGCAAAACAGGAGGGAGCAAATCCTCTATTTTGTCCAGTGCCCAAACACCTAGGATAAAACATAAGAAAGTTTACTTGTGGAGTGCTTGGGCACTGTATCTAGGCAGCTTAAGTAAAGATCAACAGATTGTTTGTTTGGAGGGCACTGAGTAATTAAATACCAGTTGGATTTTTTGCTAGTAGTGGGCTTCAGAACTATTGACTTCTCCACCAGCAACATAGCTGGGCCCCAAGAAATGTACATGAGCATACTTGTTATGATGTGTGGGAGAGGATGGTACTTTCACTGAATGCTGTTAAATCAGCAAAGCAACTTTATCTAAGAATAGTAATGATACCGAGTAAATTAGAGGGATTATTAGGAATTAGTTTTTCTAAGATTTTCTTTTTTTACTGGAGCTAAGTAACTCTGTGCATTGGTTTCTGAAAGTAGCAAGCATACTTGATCAATCCATACCATGATGATATGAAAGCCCTTTTCTATATGGCCACACAACAGTAGCAAAACCATAGTCTCCCCAGCTAGCTCGAGCACACACTCTGCCTGAGTATCTTGGTTGCCTAAGAGGACAAAGCTTGGCCCCTTAAGGTAAAGGGTCAATTTTGCTCAGTAGAAAAAGGCTCCAATCAAATTTCCTATGCTTTAGAAGGTCATGTGCTCGGGCATGGGTTGGTTGACCTCACATTTGACCCCATGGAGAGAGTAGGCTGCCCACAGCATTGATGTGCACAGTACAGACAAAAGGATGGGTGGCTTCAAATCACTATAATTCAGATATGATATGAAACCAGATAAGTTTTGAAATCAAATCCCTTCACCTCACTTAAATCATGAGCGCTTTACAATCACACAGCACTTTTAGTAGTATCAGTGAAGTTTCATTCTGCCTCTAAGTAATTCTTGTTCTAACTCTGACATGCTAAACTGCTGTATGGCGTTCCTATAAGCTGTTAAACATCTGTCTCTTTCACTTCAGAGCTGGCTGCTTTTCAGTACTGGATGAATGAGTCCTATATTCACAGCTAATAAGTGCTTTGGGATCCCAAGTATTAGCTGTGCAAAGGCACAGTACCACAAATGTATGCAATTCTATGCAATGTATCAAGTGAATACTATTCCCAAGAGGCTGGCAGCCTAAGAGATCCCATAGGACAAAGAACACAGAGAAATGTAATTGATTGTAATGAACTTGTTTGTGTATGTGTCACCACTTATCTCTACTGAATAAAATCAGAAGTGTTCAACACTCCATTAACACAAATTACAGGGTCCTATTCTTCTGGAGTGAGACAATAAGGCCTACACCTGCTAGTACTGTGAAGTTCTTCATGATCCCAATGTGTTGCTCAGTGACAGACATCACAGGCTGGAGTGGTCTTGGATTTGTTTCAGTATCCTAAACATTTAGCAAATTAAGTATTTAGCAAATTAATCCCATTGGAATCATTGGTAGGACACCAGGGATGCACCCTACTACATTGTAAAACAAAAGATGTGAAGTAAATATGAAGGATTAAAATCATGACACTTTTATAGTAATTTTCAAGTCTTTTATGGATTCAGTGGAGCCAAGATTATAACTTAGTTAACCATAAACACAACAATCCTCCAAGTGTCTGTGTCCAGTGTGAGCACTGTATCCCGAGATGTGCTAATGCTTGGAGTTGATCTCATTACTGAGCCCATCTTTACCCAAGCTAATTGTTGTTATAAGGTGTTTATACAATGGAAAAGCTATTTGTTTTTGAGTTGCTGTAACCTTCCCTGATGGTTTTCAACCACTGTCTACTGAAGAGAAAGGCGTCTGCAGGAGGTGAAGTAGGACCTTTGCCTGTGCCTTAACAGACCAGATCAGTATAGAATAAGACCACTTGCCAAATCAGCATGTGAAATTAACACTTTGTTTGATAAAGTATCAAATTCGGGAAGAATTTGCTTTTGCCACTTTGAGGTGTTTCCAGCTGAATCAAAAGGCAGCTCTTCATATTGTTAAAATGTTCTTTCCATCAGAGCTCAGTTAAGAGGAACTGGTGACCCAGTTCTGAGTCACCAATATCTTTTACTACCACACTTCAGGAGTTCAGGCTGGCTCATCACATATCTTTTAAATAATTTCACTGACTGATATAAATGCATCAATCTATGGTTGGAACAGTTTATATATATACACACATATATACTATATATATATGTATATATATAAAATACATCAAATTAAGTGCCTGAGTTCCCAACCAGTCATGCTTCTATCAGTGAAATTCTACCCATATCTATTTCCTGTATTTGCAGAATGATGAGAGCCAAATCTACTTTGGAAAAGCTTTTTTAGGTGTCAATATCTGAATAATTCTCCGAATATGGTAATTTTTGTGTCTAAAAGCTAGATTTCCTCTCATTTGGGAGTGGGTCTCCTATGACAAAAAATGCCTCTAAGTTTTATGGCTTTTGCCCTTTTCCTCTCTCCAGTTTCTGCCTGCTCCCCAGTTCTCTCCACACACTGGTGTTCAGAGTGAGAGTAACAAGAGAATGCTGGAGGGTGATGCTGGAGAGCTTTAGTGCTGTTCACTTCTAGGTGCTTATTTCCACTTAGCCTAGGATACTTCTGCCTGCCAGCTTGTTTGTGACTTGTGAATTCAGTCAGTAGCTCACAGTTTTGCTGGCAGAAGACAGGTGTCCACAGCACATCAAAGTGGGAGACAAGATTGAATGGATTGCAGAGATGGAAATGAAAGTAGGTCTCTTCAAGTCAGAGTGATGAATACTGGTAGGGCTTATGCTTTCAGAAAGTTGGTACTATTCTTGTCTTCCAGCTGGAGAGAGAAGTGTGCTGTCATGATACCTTCCCTCTTTTGCTAAACTTCATGTTAAAATATGTTAGAGTGAAAACTACTTCAGATATTTCCTGTAAGGCATGGAAATGATCTGAGCTATAAAATATCATTTGCTTTGTTCCCCCTGCTCCCCTTCATCCTCCTCCTTCCTTTCCACCCCACCCAGATAGATGGCTGGGGCTGCACCAGACAAAGGCAGCGGCCCTGCTGATCCCTCTTTCAACACAGCTATCATAATCAAAGAACAAAAGCAAACACTGCTGGCTTGTGGCTCAGCCCTTTACAAAGGAGCAATAAATGGACTCTTGTGTACAGGATAAAGAAAGCTCTGCCTTGTCTTATGTTAAGAGGCTGACCTTTCTGTGTTTGAACTGCTCTGAGCTGAAGGAATTGGACAAACCTCCATCTACGTGGCAGTAAGTCCCATGGTCACTGAATTTTTTTGTTGGCCATGGGTTCTGCCTCCTCTCTACCTCCTCAGTCCCTGTGTCAGGGAAGAGATCTGTGTAGGTGGAGGAAGGTAGCACTAATGGAAGAGTGAGGACATGTTTTAAACAGTCCTATTGTAAGCAAACCAGAAAAACCAAAGAATTTAAAACATCTCAGATAACAGGGTCTGAAGGAGTGTCATCTCAGGTCCCCCAGTCTGGTCTCGCTAGCTATATGCCATCTGTCATTTACCTTTCTTGAGGCATTAGGTGTCTCATTGTGGAGCCACCAGCCATAAGGTATGGTGGGTCCCTTTTATCAATATACGCAACCACAGTTTTAATTATGAACCAAAGTGGAGTAACGTTCCACACTGCAGAAGTGTGACGGTGTTTCCAATGGGGACTTATATTTGATATTAGAGAATGTTTTTTCACAGTGTTTTCACATGTTCGGGCACTGGAACAGGCTCCCCAGGGAAGTGGTCACAACACCAAGCCTGACACACCTCAAGGAATGTTTGGACAAAGCTCTCAGGCACATGGTATGGTACTTCTGATAGCGTTGAAAACACATAATCACAGAATGATTATATGCAGGTGCTTTATTGAAGAGCTCTGGGAATCAGGGGCACAGACCCAAATCTGACTCTGACACAGATCCGAGATGAACATGTTTTTATACCCTTTTCATTATATAACTATGTACTAATCATTAAACCTGTATTGTTCTATTGTATGCTATATATATATTGATCTTATCCAAACATGTATTCTTGTAATTTTCATTAGGCCCCCCCAAATATTCTTTTTCATGATTCTTGTTACAATTACATCGTTTCTTATGATTCTTATTACGATTAAACGATAATCATATTCAATTTTCAAACAATCATTACATTTAACAATTATATCATTTATCATATGATTACACAGGTGTAGCTTCACATGATCTAGAAAGAAACAAAACTCAATATTTGTTCCCAGGGCCTAGTTCTCTTTCCCAGGCCTACCAGACTTAATCTTCCTTTCCACCCCTCTGAACCTATGGTATGCAGTTCTTCTGATTTTTAGAAACATTTTAACCCTATGCTATCACTTCGGGATGGTGCTGTGCAGGGCCAGGAGTTGGACTTGATCCCTGTAGGTCCCTTCTAAGCCAGATTATTCTGTGCTTTGTGATTCTGGGACTTGTATGGCAGTCTCACTTGTATTCCACAATGCTATTTATTGTAAGGTCTTTGTGAGGGCTCACCGGTTGTATGTGTTTTTTTTGTCTTTGCAAAGAAAGCAGTGCTTTCTCTTGATGTTTTAAACTAAAAAAAAAGCAAGTAGTTTCACCATTTGGAAATCAGCATTTGCCAGCAGATACCACATGGGGGGGTGTCTGCAATACAAGAAACTCTGCCTTTAGTATGGGAAATAAAACTAATGGTCTGGGCTGCCATGTAGGTAAGTACTGTGAAAGTGTCATGGAGATGCAAACAGTGACTTTAGTGGTGCAACTAGTGTATACAGTTATCCTGTTGGGTGGAAACTTTACAAAAAAAGATACAGCAAAAAAAGCTGAGTTAAATCAGTCAGAATGGGGGATGCCTGCTCTTTGGGACATTGGCACAAAAAAAGAGACAGGTAAAAAGAAATCCCCTTGCTGTTACTTGCCATTGAGAAACTAAATTTTAGAGATGCTTATGTTAGCTCAGCACTTCGTTTCCCTTTTTAACAGCTTCATGACCTGTTTAATTCTCGCACAGTTAAATAAGTATTATTTCAAGCAGTGTATCAGTTACAGCCCAATGCCTCTTCTCTTACTTGCTTAATGTGTTTATCCCTTGCTAAGCCTTGGCTAGTTCTTTCCTTTGCCCTTTCTATCTGCTGATAATTTTTACTTCCCAACCATCCCACAGATTTCCTGCTGGAGCAGAGACACTGGTGAAGCTGCCTGCTGTTCCAGGCCCCCATTGGTAGCCTGCACTGCAGCAGTGCCTGCTCCATTGTCAGGTGTGCAGGGAGGCTGAGAGGACAACATGGGTTGAGAACTTTTTACCTGCTTAGAATAGAATTTCAAGCGGATGCTGGATTATCAGAAACATTTGCAGTACTTTGTGGTAGTCACTTCTACCTCTTCTGAGATACATGATCATCTCTAACTGCCACTGATTTTTCCCAAGCAGCATGTCAACTCAAGACTGCTCCTAGCAGTGGACTTGTAAATTTTTTTGTCATCATGTTCACATTCTAGAGTGGTGTTTAAGGGTCTGCTCCTTCCTTCTGCCCCTGCTATCACCTTCTTTTGCTTTCCATCTTCAGTGCATGCATTGCTACCTGACACTCATTTTCTTTTCCTACATAAAAGTAATTACTTTCAGGTAAACTTTCAGTGCTTAGTGTCGTTCTAGGCCTGCAAACCAAGACACTGCTTCTTAGATGCAATTATGGGCTAAAAGAGGAAAGGCAGAAAATAATCCACATCAGATCTGCCATATATGTTTAGTAAAAGCTGTGGAATTTAAATGAATTAATGCAATGGTCCTCCCCTCTTCGTGCATAGTTTTATTTGGGTTGTTACCTCCTTAGGAAAAGATAGCTTGATATATGTATGATGTTTCACAGAGACTATTCCTGTAATGGTTTTGGAGCCATTACAAAGTGATAAGCAAAAAGCAGCATGCGTGGATTCACTCACCACTGAGCTGCAAGTGTCTCAGGAGAGCAAGTGGCACCAGTTTCACAGGAACACAGTGGTTTGGACAGGAAGGTGGAATACTGGAAATTGGAGGGCACACTGGTAGAAGGAGAATATAGCCTTAGACCTTAGTGTGAAGCCAATGCACTCAGTATGTCATGCTCCTAGATTTGTGGCAGAAGTAGTCTGGGATCTGTAATCCAAATCATTAATGTATTTCTTTGAAGCCTTACTGGAAAGGTGATAACTCTACCAGTCCAACTCCTGGACAAGGGTATAAGCTTCCAGGGGAGAATGCTCTCTATGGACCTGGCTTCCCTATTTCCTCAAGCAGATTTTTTTGGTGTTGGTTTTTTATTTTTGTTTGTTGTTGTTTTGGTTTTTTCCCTGAGGGCTGCCTTGTAAGGAAAATATTGATCTAATCCTATGAAATTTCAGGGGATTCTCCCTCTTGGTATTATAATAAGTTTAGCTATTCAGAGCAGGACTAAACTTGGGATGCTTAAAAAGTTATGAGAAGCATTGTTTGAAAGTACTTTTTTTGGGATTGGTGGTTTTTGCCCAAAACAGACAGTACATTCAAATATATGCCTTCTTTGTTATCAATACTATGGATTACATAGTCTTGCTCCTCCCTTTTTAAAGGACTTTTTTATGTTGAGATTTATGTGATTGGTTCTGAAAAGCAGTTTTATGCCACAGAGAGAAAATGTATCAAATGTCATTCTTTTCTGAATTTAGCATCTTGTGAAAGACAATTTGTGGGATGTGCAGAGCTCTGGCACACTCCTTCCCCACCTCCATTACTGTCTGCAATGAAGGATGTTTTTTGGGAAATGATGGGCAGAAAGAATGAAAAGGAATGGGTTTCTTCTAAACTTTGGAACTATGCTGTATGTCTTACACCATAAATTCACATGGCCCCTTATAAAAGGGGAGCAGGTTCTTTTCTATTTTTCTGGAAACTTGCTTGAATTTATGTGCTATAGAAGCCTTCTGCAGGCAGGTTGATTTTTGTTTCTCTCTTTTGCATTTGTGTGTTTGAAAAACATAGAATATTTAAACTAATATTCTTACAGGAACTGATGTGGCTTGGTTCTATCTGATTCCAGGAACTCTCACTCCGGACAGATATGATGGTGGATTCACTTTTACATGCACAGTGGAGAGGGAGCCAGTGCCTCCTCCCTTGCATGGCGGTGTGCTTGGATGCAGATGGGTGGCCTTCAAACAAACCTAATTACTTCTGGTTTGCATGAAATTGATTTCCATGCAAGGATGCTGAGTTGCTGTGTGCATCTCTAATGGCTTTTTTTTTCTCTTCTCTTTCTTTCTCTTTCTTTTCTCCCTTCTGCTTGCCATGAACACACCTCGACAGATGTCAATCATATTCCAGGTAAGTGTTACTTTTGCTGAGCTGAAAGGATGTTCTTTAAGGAGTGGTGGTAAGTTAACAAGGCAGGTCTCATCTTGCTTCCTACTGGACATCATGAGGTCTGGATTGCACAGTCTTTGCTGAAAGAAGGCCTTCATAGTAGCAAAGGTCACAAACTTCTCTCTTCAGAGACTACATTGTATTGGTCAGTTAAAGGGATGTTTTCTGAATGAAAGTTACATAAAAATGTTTTTTTATATTGCTAACTGAACCTGGCATTGAAATCTGCATTATATACAATTTATTCCTGATACATCTGAGCATAGTCTGCCATAAAAATCTAGTTTAGTCATTTTCTTTTTCCTACTGCAGTCTACTCTATTTGCTACTCCCACTGACAACATGTTGAATTTCAATTCTACTAAGAAGGGGTTTTATTGTTGTTTTCTTTTATGTTTTTACAAACCAGCAAGTATCTTTCTGGCTGAATCTGAATGTGTGATCTTATTTAGGTATCAAAATTTTAGTCCCACCAGGGCACAAATGATTCATTTAAAAGGAAAAATGAATGTGTACTTCATGTGCTTCTACAACAGTGTATGTTACCACAGAGAACTCCAAACCTCCCTCCTCAGATTGTGGTCTCATTGTTGACAGATCAGGGTTCCCCAACTTCAGCTACAAGTATTAGATGCAGTAGGCCACTTTACTCTAGCTCACATTCTGTTCCCAGTGCAACTTTAGAAACGAATTTTTACTTCACACTTGGGCAGTTCCACCTGCTTTATCATTATGTGAAATGGAAATGAAAGCCCAAGAAAGCACCCTCTGTTGTCCTGGCTTTCTGTGTATCCTTTCCTAAAACTAACCTGGAATGAGTTATCTGGATCTGGAATGTGTTCTCTGTTCAATTTGCTTCTTTTCTACATGTGGATAATCAGATCTTGTGAATCACTTCAGATAGTTGCAGGGAGGACCTGTCACTTGAGTATTTTCCGAGAGCCCATCACTTGGCTATTTTCCTGGCATATTTAGCCTTTTGGCTTCTCTCATCAGCCACATTTTTGTTCTGCTGAGAACTTTTGCATCTGTGTGCATCTCAACTGACAGCAGTGGGAATGAAATGGCTGAATGGCAAATGTCGCCTGGAATGCTTTGGAAAGAAAGGCTCTATTAACTTTGACATGCAATCTTTTCAGTTATCTACGAGGCCAAAACTGTACCATCTCTGCCCCAATTTGAGGTATCCAAGAACTCTTGTTTCCTCTCGTCTTGGCAGGATCTGACAGGACATGCGCCAAAGACTTCAAGTCAGAAGTCTCTCCTCAATATCCTGAAGATGTTGATGTGTGTGTCTGAGGAGGATGAGTGAATTGGGAAAGCATGGCCTTAGTATGCTCTACCAGTAGGACACATGATATTGCACCAGTAATGAACATTGCCTCAAGTAACATCAGGGACATAACCCAGTGTGAGGAGCTGATGGCATCACTGGTAAGAGCCCAAGCAGAGGTGGCACATCCAGTACAGGACTCTACTGCTGTTAGTGTGGGCACCATGGGGTGGTCCATCCTTCTACTCTCTGACTGTGCCCTACTGCCCTGTTATTCTCATGATTTACATGCTTGGATGTGCATTTTTTATTCTCCTCATTGCTCATATGCATATTCTTGTTTTCAGGACTGCTATGTGCTTTCTCGCATGGATTTTTAGCCACATGTGGATTTCTAGTGACATGTGAATGCTTTTCCATGTGTTCTCTCAATCATCCATATGTTTTCAGTCTGACAATTACCCACACCTCATTACAAGGCTCTGTCACTTATTTACTCCTAGGCAGTCTCATCCCTCTGCTCATCTCACCTTCAGGGGTCCACTAGCTATAGGATTGGGCAGTGACACAGACCTCCAGGGGGGTTTGGTTCTACACTTCCCTGCCAAGCTGTGCAGACACTTTCTACCTATTTGGCTGTCCAGCTATCTGTATTGCAAGGACAGAGCCTCAGGCCCCTATCAAAATGGTTACTTTAACCATCTACTGTTTGACAGACAAATTAGGGATTTTATGTGCTCATGGTAACTACTCACAGGCAGCAGAAGGGCTGTAAAAAGCCCATTGATTAAATAAGTATTCATTATTGTTGAATAGACTGGTGCAAACTAATTCCCCACTAAGAGGAGGTAGCTGTGAATAGGCTGGGGCTGGCAGCAGTGAGCACCACAGAATTCTGCTGGGTGCAGTTACTCCAAGGTGCAAAGAAATTGTTTATTTTTAAAGTAAACAGAAATGTGTAGCATAAGCCTTACCTGGCTGTGAGGTCTCTGCTTGTAAAGAAGGGCACTCCAGCAACAGGGTCTTAATGCTGTACTCTTTTCAAAAGCCAACTTGATCCCGTCTGGCTTATTTCACATATAAAACAAGTTCATCAGATTTTAGCCCACCTTTCCTGCAAATGTAATGCCTCAGTTATGAAATAAAAACACCCCATTTTGAATGGTGCCCTGGAGTTGGGATTGTTGCTGTCTGCTATTGGCTGGGTCACTGACTTGCTGTGTCATGTAGAGGAGAAATAGCTTCTTTCAATACTTCAGCTTTCCCTTTGAGGTTATAGCTACAGCCTCACCTCACCTTCACAACCTGGTTTGAGTGCTGGGGCTGGACATTATGGAGTTTAAGAGCCTTAGTACAGAGGTTAAGTGCCCGGCTGGGAAGTGGCATGCAGCACAGAGCAGAATGGATGCCTCTGTCACTTCTGCATATTATCTGCTTCTTTCTTTGTATCTTCTATTTTTTTTTTTTTTTAAGAGGAAGAATATATGCAGAAGAAATAACTAAATATGGTTCCTTGATATTATGGAGGCTGTTACTGGTACCTGGGGAGGTTGTGTCAAAGTTTAAATAGTGCTTTTCCTATTCATACCATGCTTATTCCTATTGTGGGAGAGATTTTTAAATGTTTATGGGGCAGAGGCTAAGAGATTAAGTTCTGGGCATTTGGCTGTCATAATTTTACTGCTGACTAGTGTTGGCATGTAACTGAATGGGTAAAACCCAGTAGACATTACCTAGGTACTTCCCAGAGGAAAAGTTAGTCCTTGTTTACCTGAAACAATTCTTCACAAAGATACAGAGATCATTGAAGGCATAAGCATATTAGCACATTTTTGATTCAGGTCTTTAATCTTTCAAATGCCATCTTTAAATGCTTCTTTCCCTTCATCTCAGGTCTGCTGTTATAGTTGGTCTCCCTGACTCCATGTCATAGGGTCATTTAAGCAGCACCTGTATGCTGACTTCTGCTTCCTTAAAGAAAACCTCTGCTTTTGGGCCATGAAAATGATGGGTTTCAGTCCATCTGAAGTCTCCTGTTTGCAAAAGGTACGAGGTCAGAGTAGGAATTCATCTATGCCATATTGTCAGTGCCCCTCGTTAGGAGTTTGAAGCCAGTATGTATGAACTTAGGTTCTTCTTCATAGGTGCCACCATTATTTTGATTCTTGCATGCCCTTCACACAGATATTGTCCCCTAATGCAATTTTCTTACACTGGAATGTGAATGTTTTTTAGTTGCATGCAAACCTATTTGTAAAAAGATGACAGTAGTAATCACGAGGGTGAGAGCAAGAATTCCTCTATTCCAGAAGTGTCTTTTTATGAAAGTAGATGCTTTGGAGGAAGTTTAAGAAACTATGATAGCATAGGTCTTGTCCCAATACCTTGGTGGTTTCTGGTAATTACTGTTTTAAGGACTTTCTGACCTGATGTTGCATCCAGATTGTGTTCTACGGTCACTGATGAATATATGTTTTCTGGATATATCCAGTCTTTTTCCTTCTTAATCCACTTGTATTTTTTAACTCTACTCTATCCTGTGATAACAAGTCCCATTGTTTAATCATCAAAATGTGGAAAGTACTTTATTTCAGTTGTTTCTACGCTTGTTACTTGAGGATTTAATTCAGTGACTCTTATTTTTTGTGTTTCTCACAAATAAAAAAAAATATATTTCCTGTTCACCCGCTCTGTCTCAATTAGTGTTTTATCTCAACCATGTATATTGTCAGAGATATCTTTTCTAAGTTAAAGAATTGTATTCCATGTCTAACTGTTCTTTTCCCAACTTGATCAGGTACTCTGATTTGCAGTGATACACATTTTGTGGATCAGCCATAAAATGCATTTACTCTCAGGTCTTGCACATGCACTGTCACATTCTCTTGAGCATGTGGCCATCTTTGTGAACACTTGCATGTTTGTTTTCATGTTCTCAAACACCACCATGTTTCTAGCCCTAGGAGAATGTCATATAGAATGTCGGAATACTGTTGGAGTGAAAGGAGATAGTATGCTTTTTTCGCTATTGCTTCCACAGACATTGGGGTAAACAACTTTCTCTTTGGTTTCTATTTCATGTTCTTATTCCTTTGATCACTCAAAGTAGATGCCATTCACCCTGACTCACTGCCCCTGATGACAAAACCTATCGTGGAATTACATAGCAGAGGAAGGAAAGGGGATGGGAAAGAGGAGCTAGCACAGCTGTTGTGTGTAATTGGATTGGAAGTGGGCCTGTGGCTACAATCACAAAACTGCACTCCCGGCTGGGCTCACTGCTGGGGCCTGAGAGCAGCCCCTTGGCTGTTGTGCCATGGTTGAATCAAACAGAACTGACCTCCCCAGCCTGTGCTACTGCTTTGCTGGGTTAGAAGGAAAAGGCCCCATGTACACCAGCAGCCAAGAAATCAGGTTACCCTCTTGGCAAAGCTGACCTGTTTAGAAGGTTAAAGGTCTGAATTAGGCTGCAGAATGATTTTGCTTCTTTATCCATTCTTCACATCTCTCAAGACAAGGGTTTTGCTGCTTCTTCTGAGTCCCATTGTTTGGCCCTCTGGAATGTCCTGTTTTTTGGTACCTGGGGATTCTTAGGGAATTTTCCTTGGACATTTGGTTTTAGAGAACCTCAAGATACCTGTTTCATGAAGACCTAGTGGAAGACAAAGAGCTTGTCGACTCTCTTCCATAATAGAAAAGGGAACTGCCAATAGAGCTGGAGTATGAGGCTCAGAGTAGAGAAAAGCCTATTTCTTAAGGAACTGCTGGTTTTAGGATATTCAGAGAGGAGATGAAAAGAATAGACTCCAATACTCATCTGAGTGCTCTTCTCTCTAGTGGATATAATTTGATTTCTGGAAGAGTCCCTGGTTTGCATGATTTCTTTCTTCATGTTTGCAATAAAGGATTTTGTGCATATCCTGGACCAGAGGGTCTGATGTCCTGTCTCAGAGATACTTTGCAGCTAGCCCTCTCTGAATGGGTCATGCAGCCTGAAAAAGCCCTGGAAAAATATCCTCTCTGGGCAAACTTGCCCCAGGGGAGATCTGGGTTGCTGCTGCTGCTGCCTGGCAGTCTCCCATTCATTAAGAGCTTTTGGGCTAATAATTTGGTAACATCATTAAAAGGGAAGTGCTGAGGCTGCCTGCCTTAGCAGAGCAATTCAGTGGTGCATGCACACCCACGCACACGTGCACACCCCCAGATCATGGGCCCAGTAGCACAGGAGAAGCTATAATTAACCAGATGAACGAGTCCATCTTCCTTTGTTGCTGCAATCACTTGTCACTCTCAGCTGTGTTTTGTGCTATCCCCACTTTCTGATGTTTTGTGGCTTTATCTTCCATTTTAAGTGCTAAGTGTAGGAGGGAGCAGGATTCAAACTGTTTCCAAGGTTTCCCATATTTTCTCCTCCACGCTGAAAATTGCCCCTAACAAACCCTTAAAGATGAGGACTGCTGTTAACTACGTTGCTCTTTCATATCATTGTACTCTGAAGCTACTTTAAAAAATGTCCTTCTGGCTTCCTAAGAATCCAGTGTTAGCCCTTGGTACTTTGTACAATTAGAGCCACTTAATTTTATTATTTTGATATAGGAAGCAGATGACTTACGATATTTTTAAAATAAAAAGTAGTTTGAAATGTTTCTTTGAGACCAAGGGAGCTTAATTTAAACTTTAAGAAAATAATACCGAGTGGGTAGTAGGTTAAAGAATCATTAAAAAACCTCCCAGACCTAAATAGGAAAAGTCAGTTGTGGCAGGCATAAATCATGGCCAGAGAGCAGAGTTTGGGTCTGTCTGCCCTCAGCAATGGACATATTATTTTAATAACAAACTGATGTTCTGAAGAAACAGGCTGCTTTCTCTTTACATTACTGCTGAGTGTTCAAGGAAGCTGGGTCTCCAGAGGCTGAGTAGAAGCAGATGTTTATCTAAAAAATCTGTCGGGAATTTTCTTCTGAAGCTGTATGCTTGTCCTTACTGTCACTCATGTTTGAAGTTCAGGAATAGAAAGTCACCAGATTCTCGACTTTGACATAAAATTTCTTTACAGGCAGATAAGCCATTTATTCTGAGGTTTTCCTAAACCTTTTCCAGACCACTTACTAAACACTATTTTTGTTGGGCAGAAGTTCTGTCCAGCCAGTAAATTATTATAAGTATGACTGGATTGGTTTAGAAAAGACATGAAACCCCTTGGCTACTAGAGCTCATGCAGATTTTTATCAACCTTTGTCAAGTTCTACACTGGCTGGCTTTCCTTATAGCTAAAGCTATAATCAAAGTTTCTTGTTGAAAAAAATCCAAAATTAAAAGAAAAACATGTTTCACCTGGGTTTAGGTGGAAAATAATTTTTTCTGATAGGATTCTTCTGAAATGGGATTGCTATTGGTACAAAAATGGTAAAATATGTGAATAATGTGCTTTGGGACCTAATGAGCTCATTTGTAACCTGAGCCTGCTAAAAAATTTGCTTGTCTTTATGACTGCTGCCCAAATAGCATGATGATAGATTGATCTGGAAAAATCTGGTCTAGTTTTCAGGTCTGAACAATTTGTACAGCTCTTGCATTGGTGTGTTGGATGCCATATTAGTTTCTTACAGTCCAATAGCAAGTGTTACCCCATTCCACCTCGAGATGACTTTGACTTTTATGATTTGAAAATTGTTTCAGTATCTTGTCACATCTTGAAACTGATGTAAAGGTGAGACAACTATGTCAGTTCACATTTTCCACATGGAGTTTACTCTGACTGATTTGAGGCCTTTGTTACACGTGTTGCAAATGTCACAGATTTTATCTCTCAATGGTTGAAGGTTTAGGTTGTTAATGACATATTCTCGGATATAAATACACTCATTTTCACTCCTAATTTAAATTGAAAGGCATAAATGTTTTCAGATGAGAAAAGCTGATTTTTTTTCATTATTTATATTATTATTTTATCTACTGATGAATCTGGAATTCTGTTGGTACTCTCTTTGTTAAAATAAGGGTCTCTGTTGATGGATGACTTATGATACAATTTGTTTTTTTTGTTCTGTCTCCAGGTCCTTTTTCTTCCTAATTTAAAAAAGGAAAAAGTAGCATTGAGGGGGAGGGCGTTACTTTTCATTGATCTTCCTGCTTTCTTTTTTATCGAGTTGGGACTAGAAGATCAAGAGGTACATGCAGCACCAGTACCATGGCTGTTGTGGTATTTCAAATCTGTGAAGAAGCAGAAAGTGCCAGAATATTTCTTAGGGATACTTAGGGATACTTTCTTTTGCAGGCATTTCAACAAAGGCCAAATTGGGGGCCACAACATTTCATTTATTTGGGGGTGTGCTCACTCCTCAGCTGCAGGCAAAGGTCTTGTGGGGATGCATCTGGATGATGTGCCTGACAGATAGGGCACATGGCATTGGCCTTCTGGGGATAAGGACAAAAAGAGACGTTGACATTCCTGACCACCTGAGATTTTTAAAGCTCCTCTGTGGCTAGTGGAGAGAAAATGGATCTTATGGTGTGATGTGTTTAATGTAGACTCCTGCTTTTTTGGAGGTTCTTCTTTGTTCGTGTCCAAGTGGACAAAACCCCTGCCATCCCCAGTAGCTGCACCTGTTGATGCTGAGCCTCTTAGGTATGACTTTCCTTTCTCACAGTGTACAAGGCCTCAGGATCCCCATCTCTGCTTTGGATCTGATGTCCCCTTCCTGTTCAGCCAGCTTCTGCTGCATGTCATACTGACACCTTCTAGTCTTTTCACTTTTTTTTGCATTGGTACAGGGATTCTGTGCATTGTAGGTCCTAACAATTATACTTTTGTCTTCCTGCCTTTCACAGTGACTTTCAAGTGTCCATTTGATCAGACCTAAGATTTGCCTGTCAAGAATGATGGGATCAGTGGCCATAAATAGAGACAAAAATTCAACCCACTCTCCTAGTAGAGCAAATGATTCACTGAATTATATCTTGTAATTGTCCTACAGTATCAAATCTGCTAGGTTTATTTATAGCTACAAGACCTAAAAGAATCTAAACCTATGTTATGTTTCTGATTATTTTTCTAAATCCACAATAATCTTCAAGAACATTAAGGTATTTGCATTCCTTAGACTGTACAATTATTAATCCCCTTATCTGGCTTGAAGTTCTCTGTGGGTGAACATATTCTTAGGATGATCTGGATTTTAGATTTCTTCAGCCAACACAAAGGAAAAGCATAAAAGAGAAAGGAATAAACAAATTCAAGCTCAGCATGCTGCTTGTTGAAAATTCTCATTCTAATATATTCATTTGACCTCTCAGCCTCTGTGAAATTATAAATACACTGCCCTGTTTGATTAAAAAACTGACTTAAAATATAGGGTGTGTGGTGCATATGTCCATGTATAGAAGCCCCTGCCATATTAAGTGCTGCAGGGGGTAGGAGATGTGACAAGGAATCAAGCTTAGGGAAGCTGGTCAGAGAACCAAGTAGAAAAGGGGTTCCTCATGGCTTGAGTATGTAGGACTTGATTTTTGTTATGTTAGTTCTGTGATGTCTTGTGTCACAAAATTGTTTAATGAGTCACTTCATGCTTAATGGCTTGTGCATAGATATATATACAGACATATCTAAGCAATATTTGTATGAATACAGTACAGTAAACCTATTTGAAAATTGGGCATAGAGATAGAATTTGTTTGAAACAAACAAGGTTTGTGCCAGAAAGAATTATTAGAGAGTAGAGCAGCCCAAGGAAACACTACAACCTCATCTGCAGAGCTGACAATGGCTGTCTCTGCTGAGGGAAACTGTGCTGCTTTCTGGCTTTACCTTCAATTCTGAAACCAAAGACTCGCTTTAGCTATAGAGCCATGAAGTAACACATTGTCCTAGGAAACTGAATCTGCAGTTCTTCCCAGAAATGGTGAGGAGGTGTATTTAAGTAGGTTACAGGTAGTTTTTTTAGTCCTTGCTGTGTCTGGTGTACTGGTGTCTAGTAAGTGTGAGCAGTGTTGATAGACTCCTAAAAATGCACGATGAAGCCACATGTTCAATAATGATAGCTTTGTATACATGTATGCATTTAGATCAGAGGATTCATCTGAAGCAGGTGTGGTGTGCTCATGGCCTTCCTTTAACTGACCACTGCAATCTTGAATTTAAGTCTTTAGCTGAGGATATGTTATTTCTGTATCTCTCCAGAGGAGCAACAGCTCACTGCAGACTGTCATTGCAGACCTTGGCTTTCATAGCCCATTTAGCTAGAGAAAATAAGATTTCTTACACATCTCGGAGCAGCAAAAACCCACCGGACTCCGAGAGGTGTACAATGCCTCTGAAGCTGCCCCCATCTCCAAGGGGTGTGCTGAACATCAGACACAGTTCTGCGATGAGCAGCGGGTTTTTTCTACCAGTGACAGGTGCTTTCCTGCTCAGTATGGAAAGCAGCCCCTGAAAATATTTGTGCCCTGTGTGCTACAACCATACTTGTTCAAGTATGTGAGCTCCAATCCTGATGGGTATTGGACTGTGACCAGTGTGCATGGATATTGCTGCTTCTTTCAGTTTTGTTCTTTTTCTCTTACTTCCTCTCTCTCTATATCTCTCAGGCCTCTCACACCTGATGATGGGTGAACAAGGTAAGTCCTTCCACTTTTTCTTTGTTTCTGTCACTGATAATATCAAAGTAGCTTTGTCCCTGCTGCTTTTCTGGGCTGGGCTTTGCATAATAAAAACAACTAAGCTTATAAAGTGCCAGTCAAGCCATTTGCATTTTTGCCTCTGTGTCTCATGAGCCAAGACTTCTTGTCAACCTAGGACTCAGATGGTCAGGAGGGAGCATGAAATGATTCCATGATAGTAGTAATCATGCAAAAGGTATGCATCCCTTTTCCATGCAGCCCACTAACTACTTTATCTTGCCATTTCTTTCTTTTTGTGCCAGCTGTAATGACTCCCACTTCTGCCTACTAAATGTAGACCTCAATGTTGGTCTTTATTTTAAGAGTACAGTTATTACAAAAAGTATGTTAATAGCCCTTGTGGCATGATCATAACTCATTATGAATCCTGAGGAAATTTGCATATTATGTCCTGTAGGTCCTGTGTCTGCAATTTAAAATACTCAAATACATACAGAACAAAATGGTTGAGAAGAGCAACAGGGCTAGCCCCATATTGGGCTACAAATGGGATCTAGGCCCAGATCAGAGATCACATTTTAATATTTCAGCCTGCACTGAGTTACAGATCTATTGGCTTTGACAGGATGGGATAATTAGTCCTATTTTGCACTGCGATGGTGTGGAGTAAGAAGCTGGTGAGAACAGGTAGAGTGAGGAGAATTGTGCTTTTGTTTTCCTCTAACAGTGCCAGTGTCTTACTGACATGGGTGCAGAGGAGTTAGCAGCACTCCTGATGCCTTCTAGTCTTTTGAATGCAGGAGTGAAATGACTTAAGACTTAATGCAAGGTGTGTGCAAGGGGTACATAAGGAAGACCAGACCAAGTGTTTGGCCTATGGGGAGAAAATGAAAGTTTTGACTCTAAAGCCAGATGAGCCTTTCCTAGACTAAATGTACACAAAAGCTTTTTTGGCATTAAGTAAGCATGTATCTGAGGATATACAGCCCAAGGAGTTAATAAGATAGTAAAAATGCCTCTGAAAGCTAAATATTAATTAGATGCTTGAGTAAAGCAGACATAATTTCTATGTATCTCAGTGAAATGTAGAAAGACTTAAGACATAATCAGCTTTTATTCTATTTTTCAAGATGGATGTCTGCTCTGAGGTCGTGAAAGGTTAGGTAGCAATCAGAAGTGAAGTAAGGACTTTATCAGTTTCTATACTGCTTAAAATCCCTTTGTGGTGGGAAAGGTAGGAAAATTGGTAGGAAAATTATAGGTGTATGTCAAGACCATGGTGTTTGGCATTTGTGGCATCTAGCTAAACTCTGGAAAGTGTTGAGCTCCTTCTCTGTCCCCACTTGTGTTCAACTGGGCTCATGGCTCAGAGGTCATGCCAATTGAAGGACCATCCAGCAGACAGGTCCCTTCAGCGTGTCCTAGTTGCTCAAGATGCAGCTGAGTATGGCAAGCTGTTTTGACAGAGGAAGGCATATTGGAAGTGATCAGAACAGTTGATGGCCACTTTCATTCTCAATAACATTGAACATTTCTTTATAGTAGTCTGTGATTTAGCACTGGATTATGTAAACAGTTGCACTTGGACATTTAAATTACAAGTTGCAACCCAGCTGGCTCATGAAGACTTGCATGACCTACTCAGTCATCAGCACTTTTTTTTTTGCTCATCTGGCAAAAAAATGTGAAAACTCTTGGCTTCTGGCAACTTTAGCCACCCATGTTTATCTATAACACATCAGGGAACAGTGGCTTCGCCTTTCTTGCCAACAAACTCACTGCCTTTTGATAAATATTTACTCTCTATAAACATATGATAGATATAAAATATGTAAATGTATATGTGTGAGTAAATATGCAATGTCAACATTATATACAAATACATTAGCTCTGGTGGGTGAGATGTGTTTAGCAAATATATTACCATGAGATTTATTTTTTTTGTGTCCTATTCTGTTGTTTCCCTTGCTGTTTTTAATTTGACGTGGATTGAGGCATATCACTGGCGTGGTATTGCATGAGCAGTTTGCATTTCTCAGTAGAAAATCAAATTAAAGCTTAACCAGGCAGCTTCTGATTGTACTGTCAGTGGTTTAAGCTTTGCTTTGTGCTTTATTTGTGGTGTGTCTATCGTTTTTCCCTTGACATTGTATTTTGTTGGGTTTGGCTGCTAGAAAAATATGCTCATTTCCTTGTTTTTTTAAGTATGGCCAGTGACATATTTTTATGCTTTTTTTGCTTCCTCCTTCTCTTCTCTTTTGCCTCCTCCATGGTGGACACCTCTCTTGTTCCTCTTCTTAACTGGACACACACCTTCCTGTCTGTAGGTAGAAGTAAAGGTAGAGATCACATTCTTTCTAAGACTTCATTGCTTGTAAAATGTTTGTTGATGGGCAAAGTGTATTTTTATGAATGTGTTTCATATGTTTCACTTAATGCTTTTAATTTTATAAGTCTCCTAACAATGTTTTGTATTGAATCACGGAGGAAATATTTATTAAGATTAATGCTTTGAGGCCTTCCTAAGTGATGTTATTTTCTCCCTGTTCACACTAAATATGGGCTGTGCAGTGTCAGGTCACCTGTAGTTGGTAATGCTGGGTTGCAAAGGGTTTGTCAGTTCAGTCAAGGACAGAGCCATAGGCCAGTGAGCTCATCCTGCTGACACTTGCACTAGAGTGATGCCACTGCTGGTAATTTTGCTACTGGTGTTGGTGGCAGCAGAACCTGGGCTTATCCAGTACTCTTCAGCAATGCAGGTTTTTTGACCTATTGTTTCTTCCCCTGGCTCTGCTTCCCATCTTTTCTGGTAGTGTTAAGGTGTTTCTCAAAGAGAAATTGAATTGCAAAAAATGCTGCAGAGGAAGCAGAAGTAATCAGCACTACTAAACAGAGAGGTCCATTTCCTTTGCAGCCCACTACAGCTCAGGGGATGCTAGACTGCTCTGGGGCTCCAACTTGGCTCTTCAGCAGCTCACACCTATCTTAGGCATGCTGAGCAGTCATTCATCCCTTATCAAAACTGCCAAAAAGGCAAAATGCTGCAAACTTGCTAGGGGTCTTCAGTGGGACTGGAAGGAAAAGTGGAGATTGATTGATAAATTATAAACATGGCTTGAGAAAAATTTTTTCTTTGATTGTAGTTTTCAATGAGAAAGATTAAAAGGTTTTGTTAAGCTGAGGCTTACTCAGTTCCAATGAATACACTGCTGAAAAATCTGATCTGTTTGTTAGCATGATTTGAACATGTTGGAGGATGTTGCTTGTGTCCATGCTGGTAAGACACAGGGGAGTGAAATGACTAGTTGTGCAGCTATGAATTTGGGAGCCATATGAGCTCAGAGGATTTGTTCATAGTAATGTTCCTTTGAGGTACAAGCAGTCTCTGCTCAATAATTACTACTCCTGTAATATCTGAATTCTGGGGAGCACAATGGCTTATTGAACACCTTAATTTGTATGATTCCTTTTTCTGATGCCGAGCTTTTTTCTAACAATTTTGTATTGTTGAATTCTCTGTGATGGAATATATTATGTAATCAATATTATTTGTTCTATTTTGAGGTTGGAAAATATTCCAATAATTAATTTCATAGTTTTTCTAAACTTGGGTGATGGAGGGTAATATCTAAGCCGTACTCAGAGCTATCTTCTCAGCAAGAAGTGAACATCAGAACATAATAATCATATATATATACTGTTAAAAATGTGAGAACATGAAGCTCTAAGCAGACCATATAACATGTTACTCTGCCTCAACACAGCTGCCAATAATTCAGTTAGCTGATGTATGGCTTAGTGTGGTTTAAGGGTCAGTGTAGATCAGGGCAAGTCTTAAGTGATGTTATTTCATGTTCTTTTATTGGGTGGCATTTATGCTTCAGGCCAGCCTGTGTAGGACTAAGCTGAAAGTCTTCTCCAAGGCAAATCTCCTAACTGAGCTGGTAGGCATGAGGATTATAGCGTATAGTCCACAATTAATTCATATGTACTGAAACTTAATTTATTGTGTCACCAAGTGAAAATATTTCAATTCCCAGCTATGTGTAGTTTTTAGCTCTAGTTATAGCAGTGCCTTTGTCAGAGAATCATCAGTCTGTATGAAAAATGGCATTGCTTTCAGAGGGCTCAAACTGTAATTTTGAACCCACACATGGCCTTCAGCTCACAGAAAAAATGGTACCAGATGCCTTTAGTACTCGAATAGAAGGTTCATTTTTTTTTTGCATTCTTGTGGCTTTTAATAAAACCTGGCAACAACTCTGTCTCATGTCATGTATGTAACCAAAGGATATGATATATTTGATTTCATTTTGGATATGATGTATTTGATTTCATAAAACTTTTTCACAGCATATAGCGGTCTGTGACCTTGCATTCATAATTTAAAACAAGTGTTTGATTAGTTGTTTCCACTGCAGTAAATAGGCTTTTTCTGCATCTATAATTTTGTAAATGTTCAGGAGATTTTAATTTATTTTTTATAAGTTCCTAGAAAGTTGAAATGTAGGTGTTCTAAGGTAATGGCTAGAGTAGTTGAGATACAGGCAAGCACCTGGATATCACTTGCATTTTAATCTGAACTGAAGTTTCAGGTTAAATGCATTGAGTTCTTATTTAAGGTATGGAACATCATCCATGGAGGTGAGGTAAATATGTGATGAGCAAGGAGTTTTGTTAATTTGGCAGGAATTGCTGAATATGACCTCTTCTGGAGAGGTACTGGCAATTAAGGAACAATTATATTAAGTTTACTTCTCTAATGCTTCCCCACAAGTAAATGATATCAAAGGAAATTATAAATATCCAACTTTAATTTGCTACTGGATTTAATGTGTTATCACCTTCTTCCATATTATTAGTTCTCTTGAAAGTCTTTGTTAAGGAAATGATTATTTGCCATTTTGTTACCTTCCACGATGTGGGTTTTGTTTTACCATCGCTCTTTGTTTAGATCTGACTTCTGCTGAGGCTCATGTCCCTTTTGAAAATTGTCTGTATTCCTGGTGGGAATCTGCTATTTTCGGTGAATTAAGTCCTTTGTCTTCTTGACGGCAATAGCAAAATTCACATTGAATCCAGTGGGCCAAGAACCCAAAGAACTGAAGATGACCTCTCTGACACAGAGAACAACCAGTGAGGCTGGTTTCTGCGTGTGCACAGGACCCTGTAGCACCCATGCAGTCTGCTGGTTCTTCTCCAAGGCATGTGGCTCCTTCCTTCCATCAGTAGTTGTGCTCAATGTGAACTACCCAGCTGCCCGCTCATTTTCAGTGTGAAGTGGGTTTTTTTTCTTAAGAGAGAAGTGAAAGAGTGGGATCATTTAAAATACATGTTGTATGGAACAAAGGCCAATTTCGCTGTTTAATAATCCGCATTGCAAAATCATATTATTTGCTTTGGTCCTACCTGCTCTTAACTGAAGTAGATCTTTTAAGTTTTGGAAGGTTTAGCATTGCTCTCAGACAATGAGGTTCTTACTTCTCTGAGCTGTTCAGTAATATTGACTTGATGGTAATGGCACAGGAAAAATGAAGTAGCATTTGTGGGCTTGAACAGAAGGAAATCACTGGACCTTACTGATCAGGAAAATATTTTCAGGTTCTTTTTCACCAGTGATATCATTAGGATTTGTATTGACTTGCTTCAGAAATAGTGTAGCCAACAGGACCAGGGCAGTGGTCATGCCTTGTACTTGTTGAGGCTGCACCTTGAGTGCTGTGTCCATTTCTGGGCTCCTCATTACAAGAAAGACATTGAGGTGCTGGAGTCATTGCAGAGAAGGACAACAGAGCTGGTGAAGGCTTTGGAGCACAAGTCTTATGAGGAGCAGCTGAAGGAGCTGAGGGTGTTTAACCTGGAGAAAAAGGCTCAGGGTGGCTTCATTGCTCCCTATAAGTACCTGAAAGGAGGATGTAGCAAGGTTGGGGTCAGCCTCTTCATTCCAGTAACAAGAGATAGAATGAAGGGAAATGGCCTTGGCCTCAGGTTGCACCAGGGATGGACATGGGAACAGGCTGCCCAGACCAGTGGTTGACTTGCCAGTCCTGGAGATATTTAAAAGATGTGTAGATGGGGTGCTCATGGACACAGTTTAGTGATGGACTTGATGACCTAAAATGTCTTTTCCAGACTAAATGGTTCTATGGTTGTATGTGAATAAGTCCAGCTGAATGGCCAAGAGTTTATGCAAATGTTGAAGTGAAACATCAGTAACAAATGAAATCATTTGTGCTCTGTAAAAGTCTAATTATACAAGGGGAAAAACAACACTACATTTGTCTTGCCAGCCTTGGCAGTGGTTTTTAAGCTCTGCTTTGCCCTGCAAGGTATCTTAATATCTGGGTTTTAAATGGGAATATTGTGTTATTTTGGTTTCTACAATTCAAAGTATTAATGAAAGGACTCTAAAATATATGTGGTACTGAGTTTGTTTTCCTTTGTGGAGAAAAAAAAAATCCTATAAAGGATTATAAGGATGGTGACCTTCAGTTTTAACTTTATTCTTAGTGACTATTTAAAAAAAAGATCAAGCAGTTTGTTTTATGATTAGCTGGCATAATTTTTTTTTGTAAGTGAATTTCTGCTGCTAGTTTAATATTTTATTTAGGGAAAAAAGGAATATTTTAATGTGATTTCTTGAAGTCTAATTAGAGGTGATTGATAGTTGATAAATGTAAGGTATTGGGTGGCATTTCTGCAAGGCATTCATGCTATATCTTTATATTCCAGTGGTGATTACATTTTCTAAATTTTGGGGAATGAAGTCACTTAAATGTTCAATATCAGCTAATGCAAAGAAATTGATGCCTTATTCTTCTTTTTATACCTTTTGTAATACATTTATGAACAAAAACATAATAGATTTAATGATTTATTTTTGTGCTTATGAGCATGTGTGTTTACAAATACTGTGTATGCATAAGATATTTAATAATGTGCTGAGTATTTTGTAGTTTATAGGTAATTAATTTTTTCTTACATGTTTTCTTTCCGCCTGTTTTAAAACTGTCTCTTTCTGATGTGTGAATAAACAGCTGATTCTTTGTGGCTTTCATTTTCATTAAGAAGAATGATTCCTATGAGAGTTAAAGGCATTGTGGTTGTGTTGTGTGTAAACAGCAGCTAAAATATTGTTGTCTTAGTCTGTATTGTAGTCTTCTGTTTTCAGTGAAGCTCAGGTTTCTCTCTGCCCAGAGAGAGTATTTAATTGATAACATTGAAAGGTTTTTCTCCCTGCCCCTCCTCTGTTTTCTTCATCTGAGGCATTCAGTGGTGTGTAGAGATGCAGAGGTAGCAAAACAGGCCACGTGCCTTGTAAAAGGCAGGCTAATAGCACTTTTGATGGATGTCTGATTTTTAAAGTGCTGTATGTTTCATTAAAATTTACATGTAAAGTAAGGGCAAGCGCAGTGACATGAAAGCTAATGCAAGTTGCACATCTTGACATAATAACAATCACAAGAAACTGGAGATCCCAGATGGCAGCTTGGCCTTTGCCATCCATTTAATAAGCTTCTAACTGCTAATTATTGCACTGTTATGGGCAAGTTAATTTACTGTTGACTCTTAAAGAGACATTGTGCATTTTCCTGGCATTTAGGTTTTTCAGTTTAGATTTGAAAGTGTTTTTTCTCTGCAGATTGAAGCCCTTCCAGTGGATGGTAACAAAGAGACAAAGAAATAGAGTGGGAAATGGAACATAATAATCAGTGGGGTTTTTTGATAATAGCAGAATTTGGATTTGGACCTTTCTAGGGCATTGGTTTTTAGCTGAAAAGAACACCAGCATATATATTAAATCTAGGATTTAAGTTTTGCACTTAACAGCAAATGCAGAGTTAGTATTGTCATTAAAAATAAATAGAACATCTTTCCCTTAAGTAATTGAAGCTTGAGATTCTGAAAATGAGAGAAACTAGAAATAGAAAATCAAAATTACAGGTTCATTTCTTTTGCCAGAGATTATTTGAAGGCAAAATTTCAACTCACAAATCTGAAAGATAAAATGTTCACTCTATTTTTTTGAAAAATTCTTCATTATAATATTACTTGCTTGGTTGTCATATTACAGGGAAGAAATGTCATCTGTAAAACATAAAATTTTTTTAAGTGATATTTTTCTTCTTTAAGTTGCAATGGACATTCAGTAATGAGACCAGTCAGGGAGAAGTTTTGATCTAAGAACATATTTAGGAGTGAAGGAACAGCTGCAGTTTAAATGGACTCTAATTCTCACAGTTAATGCCGTTTTGTGAGTGCATGATTGTCTGTGATAATGTTTGGGAGGAGTGTGGTAGGTAATAGCTTATTTCCTGGGCTTTATGGTAATACAGCAAAGTGATGATAACGCCATCAGGAACTGAAATAGACCCTGTCACACACATAAGACACTCTTGCAAAAATAGGAAACTCTGTGAAAGAGGGGAGTTTCCTGTTTTAAGGCTCCTTGTGGCCTTCTGTGGACTAGAGAGATAACATTATGGTATTGAACAGTTTAGAAAATATGCGCTGTGTAAGCTGGATCTTGTACGTTACAAAACGCAGCCTTCTTTGCTGTGCTTTACCAGCTGGTAAATATTTTGACTCGAGATCAGGGAATAACACGCCATGCAAATGGTTGTAAAACTATTAGTGTGAAGAAGGTCATGCATGTCAGTTACTAATTCATGTCTAATGGTGTGTGATTTTCCACACATCAGTGTTGTGGATTTTGATTCTGATTTTGGCAAAGCACATCTTCCTGTGACACCCAGAACTCTTCATTTATTTGGCTGTACTCACCCTTTCGTGGAGCTAGAGCTCCTTCTCATGCTGGTTTTCATTTCCTCATTTGTTTCAAGAGCCTTGATAGTTTTGAGTGCACATATAGAAATTGGTTAGGCTGTGAAATAAGGGAAGATAATAGAAAATACCACTGCAGAGAGCAAGGAATCAGGTGTGAATGCAGCTCTCACAGATTGCAGCATATTCATTTGTTTTGAAAGCCTTTTTGTTTTGAAATTTTGGTTGCTGATAACCTACCCTGCTGATTGCTGTGCTGAGTCTACTGCATTCCCTAAACAGCTGGAGAAGCCTATAGAAATTAATGGTGTTTTCGACTTGGGAATGTGTTGTATACATGCAGGGATAAAGTCCCTAAATTCTGTTATAGAAGGATTTTCTGAGATATAGGTCTTATACTAGATGTGCTTTTTATAATGAGAGGTTTGATGCAATGATATTAAGAGCCATATTCTTCACTGCTCTGAAAGTATTTTATTGTGGTTTACCTGCTACTGAAGCAGAGGAAGTGCACTGATGTAAAAGAAGTAGTGCAGGGAAGAATCTGACTTTAAAACTGTTCCAACACTAACCTTAGGGATTCTGGATCATTCTCACTAAATTATGGCCTTAGTTCTCTTGTTAAACACTGCAAAGCATTTAATAGAAATGGTTCTTTACCAGCATTACTTTGTGAGGAAAAGCTTTAAACAGAACTGGTACTTTTAGGATTTGTGTACACAGTTGTCACCATTAAAAAGTCAGTAGCATTTGCCAGGCAGTACCACACAGTGGTGCCTGAGAAATCACCTCGTCTCCTACAGTAGAGCAGGAAGATGGTATGTAATATTTGTAGGTAAGTGTTGACGATTTGATTCTGTCAATTGCATGCATTTTAATCGAGCTTTTCTCTCAAATCACAGTTTGTTTGGGGAGCTGCTTATGGGTCTGATTATTTCTAAAACAAAATATGATTCCTTGTAATTGACCAAATTCTTTCTATTGAAGACTTAAAAAATATTCAGTGTTTGCTCTAAAATACTATATCTTTGTGATTTTTCATTGTTAGTAGTAGTAACAAAAATGTATAAAATGTTAACATAATTGTATTTTAAAGGGAGCTGAGGTCTTATTAGATATAGTGAATTGTATTAAGCTAGCATTATGAAGCATACACCTTTATTCCCCTAATTACGGGTATATTAATAATGACCAGGTTGATGATGAATGTTCTGATCACCAGCTGGGATCAGATAATTACATTTGATTATGTAAAGAGTTAGTTGCTGTAAGCCTTGAAATATTAAAACCTGGCTAGAATAAATATCACTGAAGAACCTTTGTCTTTTTCATGTGTATTCAGCTGCCTGTTCTCTGAGCAATTCTTGGTTCACTCGATAATGTTGGGAATCAAACTGTGAACAGTTATTTTCCAACCCTGTGAATGTTGATAAAAGGATCTTGCATAGCTGTTGGCTTGTCCTGTGAGGGGAGAGCACGTTGCTGCATCGCAGCGCAGGGATTACAGGCTCTCGTTTAGCTCTGCATTAAAGATGTTGCAAGCTTTTATAAAACCCAGGGCAGCCCAAGCATCGCTGTGCATTTGCATTTCCCAGCTGTGACGAAGGGCACGCATGTTTCAGGCACCAGTGCCTTGCAGGACTGGCCAACTTCATCATCCAAATAATGCATTTATCTGACCATTTTCATATTTATTTTGGATAGTCTTACTCTGGAGACAGTCTCAGAGAAGTCTATAGGAATGTGTGCAAGCTGCATTCTACATGTGTTTTTTCCCCTTTCAGTTTACCAAGTTATTTTTTTCCCCAGAATTTTTTAGGTTCTTAAATATCCACTGATTTGTCTTTCCCCTGTTGTGAAACTTCTGAAAAGAGTAACTTTTGTAACTTGTCTCATGAAGTGCTGTTATAAAGATTGCTTTATGGCATTGATCATTGGCAGTTTGAACAGAATCTCATTTTTTCCCACAATATGACAGACCATTTATGCCAGATTGTGGAAAAAAATCTTTGCCTGAAGTTGGAAAAATCAGAATGTTCAGATTCTAAAGCTCTCTTTAGAAATTACTAGCTATACTTAAAGTACTCGATTCCAGGCTCAGCATTTCAATTTCTCAGTCAATTTTATATTAAGATATGATTCTGGAGACACACAGTATTAATTTTTGTTTGCTACATTCTTGTACTTTATTTGTTCTCTCTATTGACTCTGTCTCTAAAACAGATGTATTTTAAGAGAAATCTGTGGACACTTCATTTCCTGCTATGCTGCGGGAAATACACTGGACTTATGGACATTATGGAGTGTATGTCCATAATGGAATGAAAGTATTATGTGGTGGATGCACTTATTGTATTATCAGGCAGAAATATGAGAGTTCTCTTTGATTTCCCAAGTGCTGATATTTTTGTTTTCGGTGTCAGGGAAGAGAAGAATCTCTGATTTGCTTTCTTTTTGTCTTCCAGGGTACTTTTATTTTAACCAGCACAGTTTTCTTACTAATTTTCTCCTTCAGGTGTTTGCTATCAATCTGCTGGGTTAAACTTTGTGCTATTCCATCAGGCAAATTTGGTAAATGTTGATCAGTGCATGAAATCAGTTCTTAAATGGTTGCAAAATTGCCTTCCTTCAGACTGTTTTGATCACAAGGGCTTTCAAGTGTCAAAGTCATTTGGAGAACTAGATAGATAAAATGCATGAGCACTAAGCTTTTTCCAGGATAGAATAAATAAATGTATTTTTTACTGTGTGCTCTGCCTTTGATAGTGATTTGTTAAAAGGGGAAAAAAAAGAAAGGCAATGATATTAAATATTTACAAGAGTGATTTAGTTGTGTAATCTTGTGCTATGCATCCCTGTTTAATAGTGAAATCAGCTACTGCTGAAGTAAATGCCATTAAACTGGTAGTGCTGTGAAGGTCACTGCCTATACAATGTCAAAGCAATTTATAGAGAATAATGATTTTTGTCAGCTTTCCAATGTACCAATGTCCCTTCTTTTTGTCATCCAAAAATAACTGAAAATAAATTTATTTCAGAAATAATTTTGTCTTTGACTCTTTTCCCATCTGACTGATTTTGGAGATTGAAACCTCTTTACAAGTTTTCATATTGATAAACTCAGAGTATAAACACTGATTCCCTTCTTTCTGGCCTTGAGCTTGTTATAGCTCTATTTGCTGGGATTTCCAGTTGGCTATTTCTCAGCAGTTCATTTTAAAAGATACTGAATTATGGCCTCCATTCTTATGAATGATTGCCTTTCTTCCCTTCTACAGCCATATCTATCTGTGAATGTCGTGAAAAAATCTTTTTTTTGTGTGCTGATTTTTTGTCATCAGCAGAGCACATGTAGCATGTTGACAACTCACCAACCTCCTGAACTGGTGTCTTATAAATACTTGGAGTACATTTCTGCACAGCATCATACTTAGTGAAGAGGCCTCAGAAGTGAGAGGTGTGTTCTTGGCTCTGCAGTGACTTTCCCTGTGAATTGTTGGGGCCTTTGTGCCTCTGCAGCAATGGAGTGGGGACAAAAGCCCTTCACCACCACACGAGGAGCTGCTGCATTGACACTTAGAGTGTGTCCTGAAAACAATACACAGCGAGTACAAAACATTATCATTCAGCTTCACATCCCTCCAGCAAGAAGGTTAATTATTTGTTTTCCTTGTTTTACAGTTGAATGAGCAGAAGCAGAGAGAGATGGAGAGACCTGGAAGAGAACAGGCAATAAATGCCAAAGTTCTCATGTCCATTCCTGTTTCACTAAACACCAGTGCAATCTGTTTTATAAACCACTAAATAACTTGCCTCCTACACCAAGGACTTTCCCAATTAGATACTACTTGCTAAAGCAATACTGTAAAAAGAAACTGTATTTATCTATTGATAAACATGTACATGACTACAGAAATAGCAATCCTATTTTACAAAGGGAAGCAACACATATTCAGTGGAGAGGAAGTGCATCAGCAGTGGAAAGGGAAGGGAAGCAGAAGGAAGAGTAGTAGAAACATACATACTCTTATCTGGGAGGGCTGTCCTAGCTAAAGGGGTGGAAGAGGAATCTGTTGTGAACACTGGTCTTCTGGGCAGAATAAGATGGGAAGATATCCCTTCTGGTTTTGGCTGAGTATTAGGCAACTAGGTATTACTGTTGGTAGCTTATTTTAGTATTTGATTTTTGTGATGTCTCTTTCCACAATGCAGTAGGAGAAGTGTAAAGCCTTTATTTACTGACATAGCTTTTTATGGCCTTCTCCTCCAGGCCCATTAGCAGACCTTTCATCTGTTGTGAAAGAGGATAGTTCAGCAGGGTGTCTGGAATGGATATGTGTGTGCATGATTAAATCAGGCCTTGAGATTTCCTTTAGACTGTTTTATCTGGTTCTTTGTCTCTTTTTATGCAAGTCTATGATTAGCATTGAGTTCTTCCCAGAATGCTGGCAATTATCTCACAGGTGAAAGGATTAAGAAAGAGCAGTGGGAGTTACACTGGGATTAAATAAGACTGCCTTTGGAGTGTGTTCGTGGATGTGGTTTCTTCTTTNTTGTGTGTTGTTTTTTGGGTGTTGTTTTTTTTTTTTTTTTTTTTTTTTTTTTTTTCTCTAAGCAAAGAGAAAAATGCCAGCTCAGCCTTCAGGTCTCCCTAGGGAGGAAAGTAATACCTTTGAATATGGAAAAGTAGCATCTCAGCTTGGGAGGAGGTCACACTGAGAAAGGAAAGGTAGTGTTAAGGCACAAGATCTACAGTCTTCAGTTCAGTTCTTCGTAGATCTGATTTTGCTTCAGGCTGTTCTGATTGCCCACAATAAACCTCAGCTTGTCCATGTGTGAAATGGAAGTGGTGATAAGTTTCTTGTCTTATGTTGCATGAAAGGAAATTAATTACTCTGTAAGTGTACTTGGTTTTTGGGTAGTAAGTACAAAAGAAAAGGATAGAGTATTCCTATGCCCCACACTCTTGTTACAAATTATTTCAGATGTTTTGAGTTATTTCTGTCCCTCTACTACTTCTCCCTCTGTGTAATGGGCAGACACAATGCTGGTAGAAAAGGGGGGCCCAGCCCCATCTTGGGATGAAAAAAGAAACTGCCCCATGGAATTGGCACGCTCAGACTCTGTAGGTGCAAAACAGTTTGCAAGGCTGGGTCATGTACCTTACCTGCAAACTGTCCTGGAGACTGGCTTGTGATTCTACAGGGCCTGGTGAAAGTCACCCCTGATGGGAGCCTGGACTACAGGCAGTAGCCCTAGGCAAAGAGTTGAGTTCATCTTTAGCTCTTGTTATTCAAATCTTCTTACTCCAGCACTGCATGAGTTTACAGTGCAGCACTGCCTGAAGATTCTGAGAGAAATTGTGCTGTGGTGTTGAGAAAGCAAATAGTGCTGGAAAATAGGAGATCTTCAACCAGATCAGGTTGCTCAGAGCCTCTTTCAACCTTACCTTGAATGTTTCCAGGAATGGGGCGTACACCACCTTTCTGGGCAACCTGTTCTAGTGTTTTATCACCCTCATTGTGGAAGTTTTCTTCCTTATATCTAAACTAGATCTACCCTCCTTTAATTTAAAACCATTACTCCCTGTCCTGTCAATAAATTGTCTGTCCCTGAGACTAATTAGTTTCAGCTTGTACTATTCAAAGGAACATACTTTCCAGGAAAGAAAGGAATGATGTTCTCTATTTCTACACAAGGTAATTGAAGTCAGAGACAGGCCAGTTAATATTGGTGGTTAATACTGGCTTCCCACCTTGTTGCTGTATCTTACCTCTGTACCTGCTGCTTGCTCTCCTCTGCAATTTCCAGCTTTTGGAAGTCGCTGCTGGATTCTCCTCAAGCAGCCATGATTGACAGACACCTGACATGTTCCATATTAGTGTGAGAGCTTCTGCAGAGAAATGACCCAGGCAAAGACTTTTTTGTCCTACCTTTGCTACTGCTCTCACTTTGTGTTTTTCCACTGTGTGTGCTGCCTCCATTCACCCAAATCTTTCAACTCTGTTCTTAGAGACCACAGTCAGAGCAGGGGCTATGACTGTATGGGCTTTACCCTTCTATGTTACATGTACCAAGAAAGAGCCAAGTAATATTTGTTGTTGTGGCCTTTGTGATAAGGATCAGACATATCCTAACTTTACTAATTTTATTTTGGTTCTGAGTTGCAGCAGTTCTGTGCTTCTGTCTGTTGAGGGTCAGGCAGCAGTGAGATGGGGTGTAAGTAGAAATGGGGAGATGGTGCCCTGTCAAGTCCACACAAAGGATTTGGGTGGAGTTATTGCATGGGAATTGCTGCATGCTTTTTTGAGAGCTCCAATATTTTTTTGTTAACCCTTCACATAATTCATTTAATACTACTCTTTCTCTCTTACAATGCATTTGTTTCCTTTGATTGGAGTGTCTTTGGCTCATGGGTCACCTTGGGAACAGGAACTGTGAGTTCCCAGAGCTTTGACCATGTAGAATATGAATTTTCATAAGTTAGAAATAAAATTTTCCATGATTTCCATTTCATTCCATGAATGAGTGTTCTCATAATGATGATTACCTAAGCTTCTGTTCTCTTTCTATTTGGTGATCATTATTTCTGTTGTATATTTTATTCTGATTTTATTCTTAGTATGTCAGTTTGCTTTACTTTGTTTTTGTTGATGGATAGTTATTATTAAAAAATCTAATTTGTTCCGAGAATGTTTTTATCAGAATAACTGTCTGTATCTTTCCATCTGTGCCAAACACATTTTAAAGTATCTCCTTATGTTACTCTGCCTGCATGACTAGATTTGGAGCTGTAGTACAGCTGTTTTGTTTTGTCCCACAACTCTACCACTCAAACTCCAATTATGTCTTGCTTTGACTTGACATGCAGTGCTGGGTCCCTCTGGTGCCCTGGTTTAGGACACAGATGCCATCCTTCTGCTCAGACTCAGCATTAGGTTAGTGCACATCACTCTGCACTTCAGCACGTTATGGGACAGTAGAGCTGGGAACAGGAGGTACTGTGTAGTCAGTCGGGGCACTTAGTATTTTCCATTTAACAGAAGACAGTGAAGGACAGAGACTACCTGATTTTCCACAGAGGTAGGGTGAACCACTAAGGCTGGGAACAGAGCCCAGAGACTCAGATTCCTGTTTGGCACAGAGCTACTGAGCTGAGCAAGCTTTCAGCTGAACACACTAGGTACAGCAAGTCACATCAAAGCCCCCTTTAGAAGTTGGCCTGAGCAATTATATTATTCTTAGGCAATGTAGAATTTGCTTCTGTTGCATTTTCCTAGTCTTTCACAGGCATATACTTTTAATTTAAAAGTCCCTACTGCATTTGAGACACTGGCTTGCCAGGAAATGGGGATATTAACTTCATTGTACATAGAGATTTCACTTGGTTAAGAGAGTGCTTTGAAGAAAGAAGGAAACAGTGAAACAAGAAGATTGATTCATGAGTCTCTTATTACAAGATTATCTGTCTTTTTATTGAGCTGAATATTTATTACATGGCCAGTCTCTAGTTACAGGCCAGTGATTGCCTATGTTCAGGTGTTTACGTGGTGATGGCTGGGATGCCACATAAACAGCTGTAAACAGAGCCAGTTATTCAATCCACTGCTAGAGAGGTTTGATTGTAGTTCCCCAGTTTTCCCAGGGCGTGATGTTTGAGCCAAAGCAGGCAGGAGCCTGTTCTGCTATCTGGCAGAGCTCTCTGCTGGTGCCACTGCTGGAAATGGTTAGAAATGTTCACATGAATTTTCAGCAGGGGCAAAACAAAAGGATCTGGGGCAGTTGGCACCTTGGGATGGGGCAGGGAGTGTCAGAGTCTCTAATCCATCTTAGTACCTCTTGCTGTCATGTGTTGGGACGGTGGGCTGCTTGGAGTAGGAAAGTGAAAATTCCTCTTGTTCTATCACAAGGCATTGAAGATTCATATTAACCCCTTCCTAACTCTTTTCCTGCACCTTTCAGGCATTACTTCAAAGAAAAAGATTTAAGTACACCTTTCCTAGTATGATTTCTAGTGTGTGAGACCCTGAAGTCCATGAGATACCTTTGTGCTGTATAGGATGATAATGAAAGACATAAAAATTAGTCAAACCCACAGACAGTCATCAGTCTTTTGATCTGTGAGGCTGTTAAACCTTTTCTGGATTTTTCTAAAAGCTGTGGTTCATTGTGTGTATGCCTTAACTGTATTACAATAGTATAATGATCATAATATAGCCTCTAGTTGTTGTCTGCTCATGTTTCTTCTGGTCCTTTGTATTACACTCTTAGGAGAATCAAAAACTATGGCAGCTTTTCAACAGTTAGATTCTGTGAATGGCTTAATTTGAATCCTTCCCCAAACAATTCCCCGAATTAACTTTCAAACTCTTTCTTAAAAGCATTATCGGCATCTAATAAAATAATGGAAACAATATTAAAAATAAGGACTTTGTAGCTGTAAGGAGTAGCAGAACCATGAGCAATTATCCGTGGCATTTAATAAACAAAACTCATAGAGGGCATTTGATTACTTTTGGATGCAGTTACAAAATTAGCAGATGAAAAGAAGATGGTGATTGTTTAGACTCCAATGTGTTATTTGACAAAATGCCCTACTTTAAAAAACCCCACAATTAAAATTTGGCTTTAACATGAGTTTTCTAAAATAAATTAGTCATTCAAAATGCAACAGCATTTTCATGAACTGAGAAGGCTAGACAAATTGGAAGTTTCTGTCATTTCTGTCTAGTGCATTTCTTAGTGATCACAAAGAGGGGAAGAAAAGACATATTAATGAAATATGCAGATTTGAGTAAAATGGAAAGAATTGCAATCATCAGTGAGGATAGAAAACAGCATAAATGTTGCATAAGTGCCATGACATCCTTCATAAAGCAATAGGTGGATAATTCATCTGTAGAGAGACTTGATAAGCTGCACCTAGACTAAACTTTTAAGGGCCTTAAAAACTGTAAGGTGGAGATATGTCAAGCAATTTGTAAGTATTTTGGAAGGGCTTGATGATTAAGATTATGCATGACTTGATTAAGAGGGAACACACAAAGGCCTTGTATGTATGCTGGGTCTTCATGCTGAGAAAGTGGGAAGATATGAAAGCTATCTCCAAGCACATGTGGAGCATAAATACACAGAAGAAAAAAGAATTATCCTGGGGTTGTCTCAGAGGAATTATGTAGAAAGGGTAGTATTCAATTCGTCAAAGGTGTTCTAGGTCCAGTAGCAAGAGAGAACATCTTAAAAATGAGCACTATAGGAAGAACTTATAGAGTATTTTAGCAAGTGGAAAGATGTAAGCCACTGACTTTTGACAATTTTATTGAAAGTAAGCCATTCAGGGGAGCCAGTCTTTCTCTTCCACATATAGTGAACATGAGATGGCAACTGAGAGGAGGATAAGTGAAATTTTCTCCCTTCTCCAAAGCTTGGATGTATCACGATATATATACATAGATTTCCTTGATTTTTTCCAGTGGTTCTTCATCTACTCCATGTTGAAATCCTGTGTGTGTTGCTCTAGGTGACATCTGTATCTCTGAGGGAGCAATAAGCTGTTGTTGTATCTAGCAATTAAAAAATAGTCCACAAAATGCTTTCATAAAGGAAACTGGATGGTTTGCCATAACTACATTAGTGCTAATGCACTACAAGGTCTCTTTTTTTCTTTTTCTGTGTGTTAATTTTGTTCTTCAGTCTCTCCATCTCTTCTTGCTTAATTACCCTCCCCAGACTAGAGGCTGCTGCTGCCTTTTGGCTTCATTACCAGCTTTCATTTTCATTAAGAACTTTGTGCTAATAGACTGTTATAAAACAGAGTAATCACTAGCAGGTGTTGCCAAACAACTCTCAGCATGATGGCATTCCTGTGCAGTGGAGCAAACAGTCTGGACATTGGGTTCATGGAGCATCCAAGGGCTTGCAATGGCAGGCGAAGAGAAATAAGTTTGGTGGAACAGTACAAAGAACCTCTCAAATATTCGCAATGATAAAAAAGGAAAAATGATGAAAAAAGAGCACTATGAGTAGTGACCTTGATCTGAGACCACCAAAAGTTCCAGTATCTCTTCAGGTTGCAAATATCATAGAACTGCTTTCCAAAGAGCTCTCTAGTAGTCACAAAAGACTAGCCCATATATTCTTCCAGTTTAGAAAGGAATGACTATCGGAAAACCACCTCACTAAGTGAAATCATATATCAAAATAAACTTTGTGGCTCATGTCATCCAACATTAGTAGTGGGAATGCATATGTCTGCTGTAGTGATACTGATCATAGCTGCCTTTTTGTGCCCTCTGACCTGTTCTGTGGTTGTTACCAACATTCATCAGGGGAAAAAAAGGACTTCCTGTATTGTCCTTCAAGAAGCTCATTGTTCCAGTCAAATAACTGGAGACATGTCCCAGGAGAGCTGCTGTCAGATTTTGTCTCAAGAGAGGAATAAGAGTGATTTAGCACTGAGGAACTGCAATAAAGAATGATAATTCTGTGTTGATCTCAAATCTGTTAACTTTTGGTATTGTTTCCAGAAGACCATAAAAACTGCCTAGGCATGTACTGAAGCAAGTACTGAGCAGGGGATATGATGGGTCCACTTGCAAATAAGCAAATGGTATGTATTGCATATTCTTTCCTGGCCACTTTTGGATTTGATTATGCTTCCCATTTCTCCTTTTCATTGTTTCCAAATGCAAGCTTCACATCAGCTAAGTGATCTATGTGTGCTTAATCACAGAGTGACAGTATGGTATCACTTGCCTAGAAAAGTGATTTTTCTTCTACAAATTCTTTTTTTTCTGTTCTGAAGGCACTGCTCCCCTGCAATAAGGTCTGTTTTCGTAGATGGACCCATGTCACAGAGTAGTCAAAGAACTCTTGATCTGACTGGCTGCAGGATATGCATTTTGGCTGAGTGTAAGAAGGTGTGCTTTCCTCTAGTTCTTGATCTTTTGGCAGTCTTTGGGCCACTTCTGATAAAGAATGGCTTTTCACAGGCTAGTGCAGTTAGTCTGCAGCTGTTTCTAGAAGAGTAGTGTCCATAGTGACATGCAATGCACAGCCAAATGCACTTGCTCTTCCTTAAGCAGAATTTTTAATTGTATGGCACATAGGATTTTTCTTACTGCTTACAATGCCACTGTCTCCTTAAAATCATTCTCCTTCAATGGATGATGACTTTTCAGACCAAAGAAAAATGTGCTTCAGTGTGGGACCTGGATCATATGGCTGAGGAAGAAGACTTCCTGGAGTGTGCAGGGGGTCTCAAAGAAGACAATAGTTGTAGTAGAGAGGGGTTTTGCAGCACAGTGTGGCCATGGAAGTATACTGGAAGTAACCAAAGAACCAGATCTTAGACACTGTGGAAGGACAGACCTTTTTCTCAGGGATGCTGCTAGGACTGTGCATGGTGCACTGCAACCCAGAAGATCATGAAACAGCATGTTGAAAGTGTGAGGCAGGAGGAAGAAAAGGCCACCAGTAAAGGCAAGGTGTGTAACTTTAAGCTTTTTCTTCCTCCTAGTCTGTCCTGTGTCCTTGCTTTTCATTTTGTCCATCCTAAAAATATATTTGGCTTAATTTTGAGTATAAAGTAGTTGAAGTCCTGCACCCACATGTACAAGCATGGACTGATGTACCTTTAAGCTCTGATATCACATCAAGATCCCATAACAACTTTAAGGAAACTTTTGTAGTGACTACAGGGTGTAAATGCTGACACTCAAGCACCATTGCTGCGGATGAGAATATTTGACTTCAGGCTCTGCTGGTCTTATATGATTCTTGCTCTTTGCAGCACTGAATAATGCCAGAAACTTTCTGGACACCCAACCTCACCTGTGGAGATACAACTACTGGACTTCCCTTGGGCTTTTAATCCTGTCTGACAAGGGTTTATTAGTAATAATAAAACAATACATCATTATTGCTGTGTTGTCATTTTCTAGGCTTAAGGGGTTGCAGCTGAAGTCTCATTTTGCATCTTTCATATGAGCAAACCTAATAGGAAATTTCAGTGTTTTAGAGTAAGGGTAATTGCTCCTGGTTTGAAAGGATAATGTAAATGGGTATAAATCTCTCTCTCCTTTTCTCTGGTAATTCTGTCTAGGTCACACTGTAGAGCTTTTCCAGTACATACTTAACTGTGACCTTGTGTTTCTTCTGTGTCTTTTCTTGTACTTACATGGATGTTGTGTATGTCTGGAGGATTCCACTTGTAAGTGATCAAAGTTAAACCTGTGCAGAAACTGGAGCTCAAATCGCTTCAAAGTGGATTAGGCTAAATAATAAGTATACATCACTGGAGAATAATCTTATAGTGAATAGCAGGCAGTTTGGGGCAGAACTCAAGTTGTTGTAACCTGATCAGACACAGGGAAAGGTGTTAAAGAGCATTCTAATGGTGAATATAATTCATTAATACTGTTGCATTTATGTTCTGTCCTTTTTCCATTTTTTTTCCTTCTGTCAGGCTCTGTAGTAATAGGAAGAATTTTGTGCTAGGAAGTTTCTCATTACAGATAGGTCTGTTCTCCTGATCCTGACTCTTCTATTCTGCTTCTGTTGGAGTAGTAGAAAAGTAAGAAGCTGGTACTCCTTACTCTCCCAATGGCACTTCCAACCTGTGAGTCAGATTTCTTTATCAGTATTGGCTGTGTTCCCACAATTACTGTGTGGGCTAGGGAATGATTAGTGTCTTGTCTTCCAAGGGGAAGAGGAGGAAAAGGGTCCCGTAGGGAATTAGTAGCAGAGGAGGGTATAAATCTGAGATATTCTTGACTATTTTTGGACATTAATACCATACATAGTTTAAACATGAAATTTAAGTATTCATCAAGAATGGGGTAGAGTTTTGTCTGACAAATTTTAAAAAGCCTATGGTAGGCAGAGACATTATCTTCCTCCAGAAGGTGATTTACTTGTTATTGCTGAGCTGTGACTCAGGCCTTTCCTTCTGAAGGGATAAATCATTCCTCACAGAGTAAATGTCACACAGAGATGTATCGGTGACTCCAGAAAAAGTTGCCCTTTAACAGCTTCCTGGTAACATTTCCCTTGCAGCGCTTGGGTAAATGCAATGACAAAATAAAGGGAACATCTATCCCTTTCTTCTGCCCCTCTTCATCACAGTCTGTCAGTCCCACCTTGGGGCTGTTGCATCTTAAAGGGAATGACTCAGACCACTGGCAGAACAGATAATGCCAAGCCAAAAGGCGACTGAGTATGTATAAATCTCAGGTCTTGGGACAGGAGCCAACCGGGACCTTGCTGTGTAATCACAGAGGCCGCACTCTGTGGTAGGGTACATCAAGACAGCTGTCTTGGAGTTCAGGGGACTAAGGCTAATCTTCTTGATAAATGAATGGTATAGGATGCAGGTTGTTCAGGGAAGGTTGGAAGGTCAGAAGGTGGAAGGCCACAAGTACTCATGGACCTTACGTTTAAGTTTATGGCTGTGAGCCAATAGAGAAATTATCTCTTAAAAAAAGATGGAATTAAAGATGGAATTATTTATTGTTAAAACAGGTGTGGACAGCAGGTCAAGGGATGTGATTCTTTCCCTCTATTCAGCTCTGATGAGACCCCACCTGGAGAACTGCATCCAGCTCTGGGGTCTTCAGCACAGAAAGGACATGAACCTGTTGAAGTGAGTCCAGAGGAGGCCACTGAGATGTTTAGAAGGATGAAGTACCTTTCCTATGAAGAAAGTCTGAGAGAATTGGATGATTGAGCATGGAGAGGAAAAGGCTTTGGGGTCACCTAATTGCAGCTTTCTAGTACCTGAAGGGAGCCTGCAAGAAAGATGGAGAGGGACTTTTTATGAGGGCGTGTAGTGATAGGATAAGAGGGAATGGTTTCAAACGTAGGTTAGATATTAGTAAAAAATTCTTTATTATGAGGGTGCTGAGGCACTAGAACAGTTGTTGCCCAGAGAAATGGTGGATGCCCCATCCCTGGAAATGTTCAAGGCCAAGTTGGACGGGTTTGAGAGCAACCTGGTCTAATGGAAGGTGTCCCTATCCATGGCAGGGGGAGTTGAACTAAATGAATGTAGTTACCTTAGCTGGCAATGACTGATTACTCTTTTCTTCTGACAGCAAAATTAAGTGGAGGGTTTCAGTCCTGCTGTGAATAGGAAGGGATAGGTGGTCTCATTAGAGGTTCTTGCCTTCTTCCCTGTTGTTACTTCAAAGGGGCTCAGGCACTGCATGGCTGACCATTTCTCCTTAATTTCTTTAGATCTTCAAGAAACTGAGTGTAGGAGTATTAAATACAGGCAAGTTCCAGCTTGAAGACACTACCTCAGTACTTTTGTCTGAAATCTGCAAAAATAAGCAACTAAAGCTTAATATTAAAAATTAGCCTCTGTAGGTGAGTTGTGCAAATATGTGGACAGGTACTATGGTGGCAGACATTGCTGCAGAACTCCTGAATTCATCTGTACAGAGGCCTTGATTTATCTTTCAAGGAGCAGACCAAAACTGGATCACATGAAGCTTTAGAGTAATGTAAATAAGGCCAAATATGGTGGGGCATATTAATATGCTTAAAGAGATTGATCAGGAGTGGGATTTTGCAGGAAGGAAGGAAAAAGGAGGAGAATTCAGAACTGTGAGAAAATGCTGCTGAATTACTGTCCAAAGAAGAGAGACTTTCTTGATTTACTGATAGGAGGAACAAGGCTTCCCATGGGTGTGAGTACTGCAACACAGCTCTTGAGATAACAAAAGTGTTGTAATAGAATTAAAAGTAGTCACATGAATATATTGCCTGACTGTACTTCAGTTTCCAGAAACTGAAAAAATTTCTAATTGTAATATTAAACACCTTTATTAACAGCAAATGGAGTGTACAGCAAAAATGGTGCAGGCATAGCTGGAACAATAACTTGGATCCAGAGATGTTTTAAAATGGAGCATGCCCCAAAGTACCCCTTTGAAGCACTGCAAGACCAACCTTACAAGAAATGGGAGAATGGACCTTGACACTGTCCCTACAAAATATTCTCTCCTTGGATCTAAATGATGTCTTCTAGTTTTGTGAAAGTCGAATGATTTCAGCTGGGTAACTTCTAGAATTGAATATTACAGCCTGTATTTTCAGAATTTCTCAAAGTTTTGATACTAGGGACTCACAGAGGTCAGTGAAAGAGAACAGTAAGCAATTTTTCTCAGGAATCTTGAATAATAGTCCTTTAAGGTCATGTTATTGCTGAAGTAAATTCCCAAGGTTCAAAATTTCTCTCATCTTTAAAATGCTTCATGATGTCCCAGCTGAACTAGGGAGGCCTATATCTTTCTGTTTCTTCTGCTGAGATAGCTTAGGTCTCTCCTTTCTTCTCTTTTTCCAGAGCTGGAACTACTGGCATAAGACTGTTTCCCTGATCAGCACCAGTAGTTGGAACAGCCTTAAGTGTTTCAATTTCCTATTTCCTTACTCTTCAGCTGTTGCACTTTATTGCTCAAAACTTTGAAGAATAGTAGAAGGGATGTGAAAGAGAGGACGGAAAGTTTTGTTGCGTTCATAAAATGTTAGACACAGCCTCCTGTTCTTGCTCTCATTGGTAAGAATCCGGGAAAAAGCAGAACCATTTAATAGATAAGCTAGATACTAAACTTAGTTTGTAAAGAGAAATGTGGATCAGGAGTTAAGGATCTGTGAAAGCACCTCATCCATTTCCCTGCTGGTGCTTTGTATGACATAAAGTTAAAATAGCAGTGCCTTTGTGATACATTTTCTGCTGGTGTATGCACCATGTGGAAAAAAAAGAAGCTTTGGAGTGTGTATGTGTGTGCATATGTGGGCAGCTGGCTCATTTGTTCCTTAGGTATTCATTGGAGATTGCTGTCATTGTTCCTCATTTTATTAGCTTTTGCCAAGTACTTCTACTTTTCCTAAGGACAGCAGGGTTTATGGCAGCGATATTTCTCATGGTGTCAGAGATAAAATATCAGGCTAATCACAGACTCTCTGGTAATGTAAGTTGCAAAGGAGAAGCAGTCTTGTTTTGAAGAAGTCCTGTTTGGGAGTGTTAAGTCTAGTCTCCTGTTGGATAAGCAGCCTGGAGAATTTGGTACACTTCATGGTCTCTAGAAAGGTAAATAATTTGTCTTAAATGATGGGGGCAGAGAGGGGAGAGATCTAATTTCAGTTATTTTCCTTCCTAAACTATAACTCAGACGCTCTTATATTTAGGGTTTCATCTTAAGAGGAGCTAAGCACCCTGAACTCCACTGGTGTCAGAAAGAGTTTGAGGTGTTTGGTCTCCTATTGAATGAAACCCCTGGAAACAAATACTTTCCAAACAGACTTATTCTTATGGAAGGGGGAGGTAGGGAAAGAAAACAAAGACAAAACTATTCTCCCTAGTCCACTTCCTTCATCTTTTTGGTATTTCTAATTTTCCCCCTCACCAAGATTAATAAAATCTCCTCCCTTTGGCCTGATATAGAGCATGATCTCCCAGAGGGAAGTGAAGAAGGGAAAGGTATAGTAATATATTTGTTTTTCTGGGGGAAAAGACATTGATTCTACCCTAAAGTTAGGCATGTCCCCGGTGTTAGAGCTAGGCTCCTGGACAACATCTCTTTGGAGGAACAGAGGTCTAGGTTAATTTCTGCTAGGACACCTGAGTGTCACATCCAACCCTATTTCAGCTATTCCAAGGTCTTACAACTTCATTATACTGAAGACTTGCCTAGGATAACATATATGTCTTTGGGATAACATGGATAACATATAAATACATAGCATACAGTATCTAGCATGTGCCTTGTACATACACATATTCTGCGACACTTGGAGAAGCTGCTGCCAGTCCTACCACTGTTAGGATGAAATTGGTGTAGAACCTGAAATCTGATATTCCAGGAAAAACAGGGCCTGAACAAACAAAAAATAAAGGGTAGACTATCATCTGGCAGCATAGAAGTAATTACAAGCTGATGGGCTGGTCACCTTCATTTAGAAGCAATGTTGAGTTTGAGAGGGAGAAGGAGGGAAAATCCATTGCAGAAGGCAGTCTGAAGAGCAGTCTGCCTCATTTTGGCAGGAGCATGGGCTCTGAGTTTTTAGAACATTAAAACAATGATGAAATTAGGTCACAGATTCTACTAACTCAGCCCCAATCAGCTTCCCCACTTCTAGTAACAATTGAATACTTATCTTTTCCTTTCACATACATTAAATTAATCAGCCATGAGCTAAAAGTAATACAGTGCTTTGGCTTAGACCCACATTTTCCTTGTAGCTTGGACCTCTGGTGGCTCAGTACATGTGCAGAGCACTGAGAATATCTGTAGCAAAAGCCAGTATAGTGTCTCTGAACCAATGTAATACTATAGTACTCAATCAAACCATTTCAGAGAGAGGTCACTGGAGGAGGGGGATATTTTTGTATAATATTCAGCTGGGGAAATTATAATGATGTGTGTTTCAGCAGCACTTATATATTAAGCCTGGTACTATCCATCTGCTCAGTAAGAGACAATCCCTGAGTCAAAAAATGTAAACCCACAGAGCAAGTAGGCGTTAGAGGAGGAGAAAGACAGGTCATTAAGAGATACAGAAAAAGAAGGTGCTTTTCTGTCCCGTTGTATATCCCAACCACTTGTTAACCTTGTGTCTCAGAAGCACTGAAAAAGCATCTGCTGAAATCAAATAGATTTGACGGTAAATGTGTTTCAGGAATAAGATTTTCTAGGGCATAGCTGTATGTTCTGGTACAGGCAAACTTATTGCCGCACACTTCCTAATCTAAGTCATCCAGATGTGGGGATTTTTTTCAGGATGATTAATAGAACTTGACAGTTGATGCTCAGGAGTTTCATTTGACTTTTGTTAGCGTAGCACCACACCCGAGTTAAGGTGACCACACTGCTTCTTGGCAGAATTAGCTCACGTCTAGCCAGCTTGCAACTTAGGGTTGCCTCTCAATGACCAGGTAAATGTGTCCTCATTTTCTATCAGCTTTGTTCCCCGCTGTGAGGCTGCACACACCATTTGAGAGACAGCTATGATGTCTTTGGGTGTAGATGTTAGATCAAGACTTTCAAGAGTAATAGTACCAGATCTATCACTTTCTGTGTGGCTTTGGGCATGCCTTACAACCAACCCTTTTGATTTTTTTGCATTTTTGGTTCTATGAAGTTGAACTAATACATGCACTCTGGGATGCTTTGAGGATTAATTTGCTTGCAAAACCCACTATGCAGAACTATGAAGATCTGTACATAAAGAAGAACAGTTTATAAATTGTTTTCTTGGTGGAGCACTTTGGTGCTTCAAAACTTTAAAACACCAACATGTTTTGAAGCATCTTGATAGTTTTAGATTACAGTTTTTTTATTCTTTCTCATCCTTTTCCTAAAGAAGGGGCTTCACTAGAAATTCAGGGTGTGAAGTGTTGCAATTAAGATGGATCAAAATATCATTATGACATCCAAGCCTGGAAGCTGCAGGTAGGTCACAGACCTTCTGCAAGGGATAAGGGTGGGACTCAAAAGTAAAGCCAAAAGAGGCCCACTATTTTATTTATGCTCAAAATTTATGTTGTAAAGGGCCCACTGTTTTATTTACTGTGTCTTTACACAGCACAGAAATTTCTGCTGCATAGCTAAAGTCAGGCTTGAATTTTCCTTGCCCTAGAACACAGCCTCTCCTTACTGTTAGTGTAGTCTATCTCATTTAAAATGCTTTTGGGAAGTCTTCAGACTAGATACACTCCTATGCATCTAAGGAAAAACGCTGCTATGACTTTGAATGCCATAAAATTAATGATAAAGATAAAAATATGTACTACAAGTAAGTGTTGAAGTGTACTATTCAGGAGTGTGGGTTAGGGAAGATTACCCAGCTTTGTCTGCCTTTGTGATGTTACCCTTTCAATTTTATGTGCCTTACAACTGCTGTAAAGATGTAGTTCTGCTTAGTGCTTTTTTCTTATTGGAAAGAACATTACTAACTCCTTCGACAGTATGTTGCTATTTGTACTCCCATGCCAAGGAAGCAGTGATTTACATCTGTGAAATACAGATTTAAGCTGATGGAATTACTGTTTGAATGAGGAAACTTGGCCTTTGAGTTTCCCAGAGGAGAGAAGGTAGAAAAGAAGCTGTTTTCCATGTGTAACATATATAGGTCTTTTGGATGTATTTGCTGAAGTGTTGATTTGTAAGTAATGGACTGAGTTGGATCTGAGGATAAAAGAAATTTGGAATGAAAAATGCAGGATAAAGCGACTTGTGGCTGGAGGTGTCAGCTGAGGCTGGACACAAACCCAGGCGTGTTGTGGTACCCTGGCTGCCATCATCAGGCAAGAACAAGGGCTACTGGTAGGCAGGGTGATGGATGGCTCCAGGGAGTATGTGCAACAGAAGCAGGTCTGTGATATAGGGTGCACACTGCAAGCAATTACAATTTGAATAAGTTAGCAATGGAAGCAGGTAGGGGACTGGAAAGCAGCTTTATTAACCCCCTGAAGCTATGTTCACAGCGTTTTTAAAAAGTTTATGTAATGCTGTGAATTGCAATCGTTGACAAATGCTGGTGCCCAGAGAGTTTGTGATCACAGCCTCTTTAGCAGGCAGTACTTTACTAGAAAAGTTCAGAGCAACAATCCACATATATTCAAAATGAAATGACTGAGGAAGATGAAGTGTAAAACCCTGGATAAGGACAAACCATTGTGTTATTTGGCTTTGCTGGCTCATGAAGCAAACATTCCTGGTGCTATCTATCTGTTTTTGTGCCCTGATGTGGTCATTTAATTCTAGCTAAGCTGAATGAAGAGGGGGAAGAACTGGGGAAAAGATTACTGACAAAATACTGGTCCAAATCAGGGTTACATATTCAGAAGAAGCAACAGGGAAACACCAACCTGTAAGTAAAACAGTAATTATGGCTTTGCACCACCTTTGTGCCTCCAGGATTTAAAACACCTCAGTGGAGGGGTGGCAAGAGTGCCTAGTGTATTTTGATCTAGCATCTCACAGCTGCTCAGTTTGGGGGATCTGTCGATTATGGTTTGACCCAGGAGCCATGCCCTCTCTTTTCATCTGCACCTTCTTTGGTGTTTCACTTGCTGCAGCTTGTGAAAGGGCAGCAGAGTGATACATGCATTATTTATATCTCCCAGGGTTCCCTATTGTAAGAAGTCCATAACAGGGCTAAAGTAGAGCTTATCAAAACATTCAGCACAATATATTTTTGAAAAATTTCTTTAATGAAATTGAGTTTCCCTCAAGGGGAGGTGAGCAAACTAGGAAAAAAAAAATCTAATTTTACATGTCTAAATTTAAATGCTTAGTTTTATTTTTCTAGTAGCAGTCTCAAAAAGCCACTTGATACATTTCAGTGATGAAAAAAATTTCTCTGAAGTTTTGACCTTTCTCAAAATCTCAAACAAAAAAATAAAGGCAGAAAAATCAGTGTTTTTATAAGACCATGCTCTAAAATAGCAAAATATGCCCTGGTGATTTAGTAGGATCATAGATTAGCACAGGTTTGAAAGGATATTGAAAGATCATCTGATCTTATTTAGTCTTTTTCCTTCCCCAGGTTTACTGAAAACTAATGTTCACTGCCACAACTAAATGTACCATGATTGGTGGTTAAATATTTCAGAGGAGGCCCTTTTTACTTCTAATCTTTAAACACCCAGTGATGTTTTTTCTATAAGTCTTGGAGTTTTTACCCCAGAGTATTAATTCCAACTCAGGTGATTCAATTCCTGTTCTGCATTTCTTCTACTATTTCAATTGATTACAGTTCAGTCTGTATGCCTGTCTTAAATAATCTGCAGAGTGCATTTAAGCAGTCTCTATGCTGTAAAAAAGGTGGCTGTGTATCAGGGATGGGAACAGTGATTTAATAATTTTTAAGTAACATGCTTGGAAATCGCTGGCATGGAAGCTGATAGGTAAACACAGTTTTGTGTCAATGTTGCTTAGTAGCAATGTCTTATCAACTTTATCTAAGTTTACATTTATATAATCTCAAGATTTATCTCTGTTTCCTCAGTTCTCTGAATCTCTTTTTCGCTCTTCAGCATCTTAAGTAGTTATACTTGCAAAGAGTGTGGCTGAGAGCCTTAAATGATACATTATTTGATTTGTAAAATAGTATATTTACATTTATTTGGAATCAGGTTTCTTTTTCTTGCTGTCTAAGGCGAGAAGCTAAAGCATTAACTCCTTTATCTTCCTTCTTTTCCTTTCCCGATCAGCTCCCAGGAGTCACTACACAAAGTGTGCCTGGGGGACACACAGGCCTGTTTTCATACCAACATAGGAAGATTTTTCTCTGTGATAATTTCTGTCTTGGTGTGGACATATCTGAATGTATCCTTCTGTAAATGAGATATGTCAATAGCTACCTTATGGTGATTTTTATATTTGTTATCATGTATTGTTTCCACAACACTGTGGCTGTTTATCCTGCTTTTCTTACAATTAGAAAATACAATCAGTAACTTAAAACATATAAATTTGCTGATATGACTTGTGGAAAAGATATATTATTTGTTTTCAGTGAGATGAAGCAGCATGTGAATGTGAAGCTTCATTTTTTCCATGTATGAAGAAATGGGTGTGGATTTCTGAGGGATGCACTCAGCCGCTGTGTCTGGAGCAGAGCTGCAGTGACCTCGGGGCCCTCTTGGCTCATCATGGCTCCCTCTAGGCTCTGCTCAGCTCCATCACAGCTCCTCTCAGCTCCATCACGGCTCCATCATGGCTCCATCATGGCTCCATCACGTCTTCTCTCGGCTCCATCACGGCTCCTCTTGGCTCCATCATGGCTGCATCATGGTTCCTCTCAGCTCCATCATGGCTGCATCATGGCTCCTCTCAGCTCCTCACAGCTTCATCTCAGCTCCTCATGGTGCTGGGCTCTGCTGCCAGCCTGTGGAGACAGTGCTGCTGGAGACAGCATTTGCAATGCAGCATTGCATGCGAGGCCCTAGGTTTGTGACATTAGCTTAGAGAGCACTGAGTAACACTTCTTGCCTGAAAATGGCTTGTAAGGCCACTGAGATTGTCAAGCACAGGGAGGAGCAGGAGAGCTGTTCATCTGGTGGTGTAGCCTCCTGGAGAAGCTGGGTCGGGTCCTGTGGCATGAGATGAGGAGGCACTGCAATTAGGCCAGCTTTGTGTGCAGTCAGCATGCTGAGGACAAACCAGTGGCCAATGCATTAACTGAGAACAAGTTCATTTAGATTAAAAAAAAAATGTTAATGAGCACTTTGAAACACTGAGAGTCCACGAAGGACTGCCTACCTGGAATGAGCATTTACCATATGGTGCCTTTGGAAGCTAATACTGATTCTCATTATTTTAAACTATTACAAACATTGCAGGTGTTTTTTAATAATCTCTATTGTCTAATTAGAACACTCTCAAAACTGGCTTTTTCTGCCTGCTAACGAATATTGATTTGAACAGCTGAGTTTGTCTGGTATGAGTGACGTGATTGTGCTAGGTGCCATTTTTCAGTCTCTTTTGCTGAGTAATTAATCCAGGAATGAGACTAGAACTGAGTGATTAGATGTCCTGATTCACCTAGAGGTGTGATTAACCTTGCTTGGAGGACCTACAGCTTGCACCAGAATTTTCCATTGCATGATACACTTAGGAAATTTTTCTGGTGGTGGTATTTTGAAAAAAAGGAAAGAAAAAAAACCAGTGAAACTTGTTGCAGAAAAATTAAGCAGAAATATTTGTATAGGAATGGGATACTTGAGTTTCTACACTTCTGTTGTTGCTGACACAGAATTATTATTTCTGTCATTGCTGATGCACAGTCATTCCTTGGAAAGTACTGGGTAAACTCCATGATCAGATAGCTCTAGTGAAAGCCACTAACAGATGCAATGGAAGTGCCTTTCTTCCCTTCCCTTTTGTAGTTGATACTGATACCAAAATTGTCCAGATAGCATATCTAACCCAATTTTGAGTATTAGAAAAGAGCCATTCTTTATAATGTGCTGGTCACTCAGAGGATCCTTCCTCTAATCGAGTGGCCGGAGCATTGGGTAAACAGTGTTTATCATGCACACTGATTTACATATTCATTAGCTACCCTCCCCATATGTGATGTATGTGTATCACTTTATTTTACATAGTTGCACCCCTTATTGGAAGTCCTTATGTGGTCCTTTGGGCTCTGTCTTCCATGTCTGGTGTCCTTTTTAGGTGGCTGTTCCTTGAGCCCTGCTTTTGAGTAAGCACAATATTGCTGTTTTGCATAACTTCTGCTTTATGGGCCTTGCAGAGCTGAGCTGGCATCCTGCTTGTGTTTTGCATGACTTCTGTTTGTCCAGGTTACATCCTTTATCTAATTCTCCAAGGCTGTGCTGTTCTGTTCTACTGTCCTTGTCAGAGTAAAATGCTGTTCTCTTTTACTGTCTTTATCAATACTGCTTCTGACAATGTGGATTCAAAGGATCAACGCAGACTAGAAGAAAGACTTAAAAGACTAGTTGAGAAACTGAACTCTTAGTTTTTTTTTGGTGAAATTTAAGTTGGCAAATGTGAGACATTGGTTGGAGTAACCTGAAGAGACTCCTTTATCTATTTTCATTAAGTAAATTTGCTGTGTGTTAATGTGGCAGTTTCCTTCCACAAATAAGATCATGCTTGTATTTAAAAAAGGGAAAGAATGCACGTACTGTGAGCCTTTTGACTTCTTGGCCTCTCTGGTTCATAAGGAATTAGAAATACAGCTCTCTTACATTTTAAAATAATTTCTTATAAAGGTGGATGTAGATGGCTATTAGTGTTTGTGGGTTTCTGAAACTTCAGCATGAAAATTCCAACCTTAAATGTCAAGCATAAGTAGATATGGCATCTGAAGATAAGAGGGTAGGGACATTTGGTTATGACCTTTCTTTTTCTACAAGTTTATGTATTTCAGTGATTATTACAGTATGAAAAAGCAGTGTAGACTGTTAAGCTGTTGCTTTTTTGAGGTCTTGGAGTGTAATAAACACATATTCTCCCCCACATCTTCTTTGAGAGGCTCGTTTTCACAGCTTGATAGAACATACACAAAACAATGATTGATGTTCATATTTTCAGAGCTGCCAAGTGTTGTTCATATGCCTGCTTTGATACATGCACTTTTGATGGATCTTTCATGGTTTCTTCTGTGTCAGAGAAGATACTAAGACGAAAAATGAGGCACTGTTTCATAAATTAGCAGGTTGCCTGGGGTTTGGGGTATTGTCCAGACTTGTCTATACTGCTTTTCTTATCTAATTTTAATAACCATTTCTGAGTCCCTAGTCAACATCATTATATTTATGGTAGAGCTTGTATTTCATCGGGAAAAACCGAGTGCAAGGCTGCTGAAATAGACTATGGAAGGGAATTTTGTTCTCTGATAAAAATTGATTGGCAGTTCATTTACCAGTTTACTTTTCAAGGAAGGAAAGCTCTACGTACTGGGACAACCTTCAGGGAGGATTGTCTGTGTACTGGGACATCTAATGTCTCTTGCTGATAGACAGAAGGGTGCACTGAGACCCAAGTCAGTTAGGGCTGACTTGCCAACAGTAGTAAAAAAGTTGGGGTCCTGGCACCAATTGCTGGTGTTTCATGTGTTTTATACTGTTCAACAGTACCTGAAGTAGTTACAGAGAACGAGGGATGGAAATCTCAAGGATGTGTATTTAAATTCAGTAGTGGCACCTGATAAGGGAGAAAAGGAAATCACATTTTCCTTCTTGGTTAGGGTAAATGCTTATTTTTAGTCAATTTTTTAGTGGTTTTCATTAATGGAATGGGGTTAAGCAATTGGTTGGAGTTTGAAGGACTTGAAGAATGAGAAAGATTTTGTCTCAGTCCTAGAGAGCAGAAAAAGTGCCTTAAGCTCCAAGAAGTTTGAAACACGGTTTGGTAAACTTACCTGTCTGAACAAGCAGCCTTATTCCCCAGGCACATCTAATGGAGCAGAGGCTGCAGGACACTGCTATTAGTGCCATTCATCTCCACATCATTGTTTCAATGCAGATTAGATGAATAGGAAATAGAGGATGTATCTCACTGATGAATGCTTGGTGACATCTTTTAAGTTAGTGATCAGTTTGCAGGGTTTCAGTTCAGTTTTTGGGCTGCAGTTTCATTAGTTTTTTCAGACTGCTGAGGCCAAGATGAGTCTGAGAAAATACTGAACTGTTCACTTTTTTCATGTTTGCTCCTACTATTTTAAGGACTTCTCAGAGAATAGAATGGGTATGAAACTGTATTTGTAGCTACTATACCAGTTAATTTACTGCCTTGGATAAATCAGTTCATATTTTTAAATTTGAAGTAGATAGTTACATTGAGCTGTATCTGCTCTAGAAGTTTTGTGTTCTGTGGTTTTTGCCTCTTATTGCAGCAAGGATGGCAAATTCTGTTTTTCTGAGAAATGAATGAACAACCAAATCAGAACTTAATTTGAAATTTGCTTCTGAACTTGTCCCTAGGTTGGGAAAGTATAAATACTTTTCTTCTATTATCCTGAGTCTTTGTATGCATAGGTCCTAGCCAAAAAGGCTTTTCATGTTTTTTTTACACACATGAATTGATACAGCAAGATCAGGGAATGCTCCCTCTGTTTTATTCAGGACTCTTCTCAAGAAATTCACAGCCTTATTTTTGCACAGTGTGGAGGACTTCAGCTGAACAAGTGGAAGAAATTCTCTCTCTCTTATTTTGTTGCTTCAAAAGAGTCAGTCTTGTTTCAGAACAGGGAAATTTAAAACTGATACTTGATTATTTCCCACATTGTTTTAATGACTGTCAGGATTCTCCTGTTAATTTAAAGCATTGTACTTGAGAGCTCCAAATATGACTCTATCATGAAGTCCTAAAAGATATCTAGTTCTCAAGTTTGGCAGTCACATACTACTTAGGATGTATGTGAAATTATACAGATGAAAATGTTGGATAGTGTTTTACTGAACTGACACTGAGAATGTATCTGATAAAACCAGAGACTGCTGTTCTTTTTGCTTGGGTGTCAGTGTGATGCTAATTTTTTTTCGTGTGGGAGGTGGAGGAAAGGACAATGAAAATCAAAGTGTAGGTGTATTTAAAAGTTGTAATGTGAAAAAGCCAGATTTTTTTGTTTGTTTTGGTGGTTTCCATTGAAAAAAAATCTGATATATATTTTTAAGGCTTTACTCATGTTTGAGTAAAAAATCAAAAAAAGCAAAGAATCCAGATGCTCAAGAGCACTTTTTAAGCTGCTTTTTGGGGTTAGATGCAGAACCATGCAAGGCACTTTGAGCTGGTGACTTCAAAGAAGAAAAACCATTTCCAGATCTGTGGTCTGATAGGAGTCACTGTGAGGTATACCTGGTAGTGACTCTTGTGAAGGCAGATCCTCAAACCATAAACCTGGATTACAACATTTTTGTATTCCTATGTAACAAACAAGGAGGAGTTTTTGCTGTGGATGATGATTTTTTGTAAAAACTATGTAAGAAATGTGAGAAGTATGGGAAAAATGATTGCCCATGAGCCACCACTTTCATTGCTGCAAGATAAAAGCCAATTGAGAAATGGATCAGTACTGTAAAATGGAGCTTTTGTCACAGTACCACTATTGAAATATTATATAAAAATACTTGGGAGTATTCTCTTGCCCAAGACAACATGTAAATGTGGGACAGCACCCAGTGGAAAGATGTGGACACATACTGATCCTGTCTTTGTGGGTGTGTAATATAAATCTATCTACTATCTATCTATCTATCTCCATCCATTTGGCTTTGCCTTCTGAGACACAATCCTCTTCATCTCCTTGTCAGCCTCCTCCATTTTCCCTTCTCTTCCTTCATTATTTAACTAAAGTCTAGAACAAAATATATATAAAAATAAGCTTCCACTTGGAAAAAGCTATGAATTAATGCCTCTCATATCTCTCCCCTAAATCATAAATTAGGGAAGCCTTGTCTGTCTTGGCTCAGACTAGGTTTCAATTCTGGACATTTGATCAACCTCTATCATGATGTTTGTTGTGGTATGAGACTTTACTATGGAAGAATGTGTTCAAATGTTTTTCAAAGAAGAGAGGGATGGATGGCTGTATTTTGGGTAAGAGGCAGCAAATGGGCTTTGATGGAGTGGGGCTGCTGTAGGCAGGGCTTGCCAGAGGTGCCAGGGCTATGTGAAGGCTCCCAGCATAGGCACAGAGGCCTGCCTGCCCTGACAGTGTGGCCAGGGGCAAGCTTGGCTCCACACATCTGTGGCTGCATTTCAGTCTGCTTTGGAGCCACAGACTTTTACAGAACATTCTGCTCAAAGGGGGAAATTAGTGTCATAGGGGCTGTTTTCTTTATGGGAAAAGACTCGGTTGGATGGAGCAGCTATTAAAGATTTTAATATATTTTCTCAGTGCATAACCCACATATTTCAGCTCCCTAGATGGGGTCTTTATTTCTGTAGTGAATGACTGAGGAACACTTCCAGGGGGTTGAGAAAGTGCAAGGTTTTCTGGAAGGTGAGATATTTGATTTTTAAAATCCACTAGTAACTTTTTAGGGCGTGACTGTGGCTGGATGAATAAAAAGGCATTAGTTTCGCAGACAGGAAGATTTTCCCCTGCCTGTGCTGTTGAGCCTATTGATACGGCACTCAAGTTGTAATGCTGTCAAGGGATATTTACCGTTGTAACTTGTCTACCATTACTTTGACCTTGATATTCAAGCTTTTTTAAAAATGTTGTTAATATTATTATTTTTATGTGAATTAGGCACTGGTAACTGGTCTGCGATGAACATAACTGGAGATTGAAGCCCTTCTGTCTAGACCTCATCAGAAGTGTAGCCTTCACCCCCTGCCAACCACTGCTGTTCCCTACTCTGACGAGCAGAGTATTGCTAAGAGTGCAGGCTGATTCTGCATCTGAATTCTACAGATGTTTCTCTAGAATATTCCATGCTTATTATTGGAGAAAATGAAGTATCAGCCTGTGAGACTACCTTGTAGCTTTCCCCTGCCTTGCATATGTACTGTACTCATCATATTTGTTGCAAGTGATTTCTAAAATTTCTGGACCTGTTAGTCTGTAATAGTCATTGCAACTGCTATACCCTGGTACACTCAGCTGAGGAGTCTGGAGAGGTTCTCATGAAATGGAAAAGGACTGCTTATTACATAGCATGGTTTCTGTGCCTATAGTTAAAGCTGTAGAAGGTATCTTAGCTAAGGACTGAGAGCCAACAATAGAGGTATGCTTGGTTAAGAATGCCAAGTGACCTAACTCATATTGAGTTGTCCCACCCTATTGAAAAAAATGGTGTAATAGCTCAGTCATGTGCTAGCTAGACTGACTTCTGCTGCAGGGCAGGGCTTAAGACCCCTGGTGATGGGATATGCTGTGTGGAGCAGGAACACACCACTGAATGGGGCTACTGGAGCTGTGGAAAGGGATTATCTTACTTTTTGGTTGGTTTGTAGAGTGGGAGGGAAACATAGCTGGCTCATGTAGGTCGGTTATGTTGGGGGTTTATAAATCTCATAGCTAAGATTAACAGGATTCAAGGGGCTCTCCCAGAGTTCAGTCAAGTTTTGGAGCTTTTAGGGTCCTGTTAGGGTTGGAGACTGGTACTGAGGTTCTCTTTTGTTTTTTAGGCTTCCTCAGGCTGGATACTGCAGGTGTGTTGGAGCTCTAAATACATTAATAAGCCCTAATGAGCCTCGAGGAGCCTCAGCTAGAGCCCACATCTGTGCGCCCAGGAATTCTGTTTAAGCTCAGCATTGGTGTTTCAGTCTTTTCTTCTGAGCTATGATGGAGAAGGTTATTGATTTTTGATTAGCTGCAGCAATGCCTAGCAATAGAATAGTGTGATCTGGACTTCAGCTTGTGGCCTTTGACTGCCTGGCTTGATTTTTGGCCCAGCTTCATCACCATGGTTATGCCTGGCAATTGCAAGACTTCATCTTAGCTCTAAGGAATGGTTTGATTTCCCAATTTTGCTTTGGAACTGCCTTGTCATTATGATAGTACTTTAAGATTTGAACTCTTGGTTGGATGTGACTTCTGTCTCCAGGTTTGACTTCCCTGTGTACTGTAGGACAGATCCTGGCCAATAAGTCTCTGGTCTTGCTGGTCTCATTATTCCCCTCAGTTCCTACCCCTGATGAAAGGCGGTCCTGCAGTGTCCCCTGACACTGAGCGAGAATCAACAGGAATCCCTGGTTTACTGTTAAAATAGTTTTCTTTAGGATTTCTTGGGATAAGGTGGGAGTTATATGATTCTTAGAAGGTAGGATTTAGAGTTGAGACCTATAAGGCTTTCCTGAGCTGAGGGAATGTGGTGAATCTGCAGGGTGTTGAAGCTGCAAATAGCATTACAGACTGGTGCAATGTCCAGGCTAGAATGAAGAAGTGTCGTGGAGGACCAGAAGGGATGTACAGGATGTTTGGAGACTAACAGGAGATAGTTTGTATACATAAATTCTCTGAGCATAGTTCAGTTACTATATGAATACTTGATTTCTGTTCATCTCTACCTATATTTCTTTAATAATTCTTTCCCTCCAGTCTATTCTGTGGTCTTTTTAGAACTGACATGTGTCACAATCTTGGACAAGCAGCAGCAAGATTTGTCCCAGTAGAAAAACTTCAGTGTTTCCTCAGCAGGATTTGTAGTAATTGAGGATTTAAAGTACAGTAGTCATGGAAAATGTTTGAATGGAAAGCAGGCAAGGAGTTACTTCTTTATGTTTTTCAAAGTGTTGTTTCTCTGAATGGCCAATGTGAGAAGACTATGTATTGCCTGAATATAAAATTCAGCAGTGAAATTCTCTTTTCAGAGAGGGACAAAAAGATTTGGTTACTTTTTAATGCACAGAATAAGATAACAAAAAGAGTTAATGGAGAAGGAGTCTACATTGTGTTTCCTCTTGGAAGATCACTCAAGATAAATACTATTCATTTGACAATCCAGTTTTGAAAGAATTGCAGTGCAAGAGAATGTGAGAGAGAATGTGCAGGAATCTGAAAATGAGATAGTCCTCAATTCCTGCAGAACTGGCTGAATAGGAGTGATAAGAGAAAGAAAGGGACTACCTACCTGTATTGAATTGCCTGTGTGAAAAACTAAAGAAAGCAAACTAGCTGTCCTTGATACAATCAAGATTGACAGTTTGCAGAGAATAATGATGTTTGTTGCTTAATGTTTGTAGCTTAACAAAATTCAATATATTTCTGAAATTTGCCTGCGTTTAAAGTTTAGTTTTACTCTTTTGGGGGGTTTGTTTGGTTATTTCTGAATGAAATGGAATTAATTAGTAAAAATCTTTAAAGTGGTAACAGCTAGAGAAGATTTGCAGGACTATAGAGCTGGACAGACATCCCTAAGCATCTGCCCTCTTCCAGCCACTTGCAATTCAGCTATGGCTGAAGTTCAGAGGGCTTGGGATTTTTAACTTGATTTTTAGGTGTGGTGTTATAGGGCCAGTAGAGTGGGCATGGAAATATGTTGAGAATTATGCTTGAAAGTTTTGTGGGGAGATTCTCTGGAAAGTGCCTTGTAAGACCTGATTGAAAAGGAAAGAAGAGTGCCCAGATTCCTACATTTCCATTACCATACTGAATTAAAATTTAATTTCTTAGTCATAAGGACTTGGTACAATTCTCAGGCTCTGAATGACGTTGCAGAGAGTGAATGAGTCTCTGATGTAAGCAAGTAGGAAAAGTTGTCAGAAAGAGAGACTTAGTGATGTAGCTAGGGGAAGATTTAGGAGTGAAAGAACAGAGAACATGAATAGACAGGAAAAGGAATTAAGTGATCAGGTGAGAGAATAAAAAAGACACAAGAGCATGTAGGAATGTACAATATTACTTTGCAGTAAAGACAAGTCAGAATTAAGTAGGGGCAGGAGTAGTTGCATTTTTACTAAATGGAAAACGGAAAGATGTCATAATTGTGTATAGTTCTAGTTTGTTTCACTTTAATTAGAAGAATGTCTTGGGATAAGGCTTGTCAAAATTATTCTGAATTAGTAGATACTCTTGGCCCTGGATTATTACAGGAGAGAGAGACTGTTCTTCTGCTCCTTTAAGGAAAAGCAATTTGAGTTCAACAGGGACTGTGCGTGTCACTGGCCTTTCTGGAGGTGGGAATACAAAGTATGGGAAGATTAAAGACAGCTGTAAAAAGTATCTACCAACCTGCATCTTCATTGTGATGTGACTAGAAGAGGTGTTTTTGTTTGATTTGTTTTTCTTTTTTGAAAAGTGCAGTGACCAAGTAATCACACTTCCACTCTCACTTGCTGGATTAAATGTATAATTCAATAAATACCTCTAAGCTTCAGAACTAATGTGGTTCCAAACAGAAATACAAAGTTAAGCCATTTTGATAACAGTAAGAAATTTAAACATTGCACTTGACTATTTGCCTATTGTACCAACCAGCAATGGTAGAGTTTGGAGCTGAGCTGAGCAATCCCAGCTCCTTTTGCTTTGCTTTGGCTTCTCTATGCATTTTGATCTGCTTGCATTATTGCAATAGAGACACTTTTGGGAGGAACAGATGTTGGGGGGTGTTGATGGACTTTGCATGTTTATAACCCTTCCTTAATTGTCCTTGGACATGGAAAGTTTGTACAGTTCTTTTTGATAAAGTATGCAGACAATCCTTTCCCTGTCTTGGCCCTTTTAGGATCAGAAAGGAAAATTAGCTGACTGGGAGATAATACAGTCATATTCTGGTCAAAAATAATAGCACTGTAAGCTAACAAATGTTTATTTTTTGGTAACTTTGAATATTCAGTTGCCTTAACAACACACTGAGACATGGCATATTTGACTTTGCTTTTAACTTTGATCCATGACCAGAAAATTTCATCAAGATTAATAACAAGTAAAACTGCAAGTACACAGTTACTAGGTTTCTAGCACAACCTAGGAAATGGAGGGTATTATTTCTGTTCCCAGGTGGAGATGACTCTGTGCCAGAGGAAAATCACCTCTTTTGTGGAAACCTCTGTCTCTGTCTTGGCTAACTGGGGAAAAATGTTAGTGACTGCCTAAATCTGAGTGACTTTTGGATTTTATCCCATTGTGAAATTCTGCTGATTTGAGAGCAGGACCTCCAGCCCTTCTGCCAGCTGGACCAGACTGGAAGCTTCATATGCCAGCTGTGCATTGGAAGGGCAGTTACCATTGTGAAGAGGTAGAACATATTACAAGATCACAAGTCTACACATTGTATCTCATACTTTGAATACAGAATCTGTGCTCTCGCACTAGTAAAACCGCTTTGCTAATAATCTCATGTGAATTGTTTTATCCTGGTTTGCCTTGATTTCATTGGATGAAAATTTAGCTGATGTTTTTTTAGATCTTTGGAGACCTTACAAACAGTACCTAAAAAGAACCAACAAAATGATGCTTGCCTATATCTGCAAGTTGGCTGAAGGGGCTTCTTTTCAAAAGAATGGAACTGCCTGTCTCAAATGGCCTGTGGTTGAACTTAAAATTATTCATTTTAGGTCATCACTGCTGGCCTTCCCACTGTTGACCACTCTAGCAGGAAGAGATGCTGTGAAGAAGCATATCCCACAATCTGAAATTGCATTCCTGACTCCTCACTGTCAAAAGACGTTTTTGTCAGCTGCCAAAGCATAGTTGGTTCCCTGGAGTTTTCTTTCATGGATTTGCTTAGTTTAGAAGTTTGTGACATGTGGAAAATATTTGGACAGCATAAAAGTGGATTTTATATCAAAATAAATGACACAAAACAGCCATTGTGACATCAGTATTTGTGGTCTCCTTTTTTTAATATTTGAAAGAAATTAATTATTTTCTCAACACTTCTGTAACATGTTAAATAACCTTTTTAGTGCAGTGATATTTAGAATTTTCTATCCTCAGAAACAGTGTGTTTATTTTCAAGTTTTCTTGAGATCTTAAATTTTGTTCTGAAGTTTATAGGTAAGTATTATTCATCTGAATTTTTACTTAATTTCCTTTAGAAAGAAATATATTTAAATTTGCATAGCTTAAACCATAATGCAATGAAGTATTATAAAGAATGAGGTAAGATTTGATTAAGACCATTTTGTTTATTGTTAAAGTGAATTGCCATCATTACCTTGGCTTGGCTTTGAGCTGGGCTCTTATTACACACAGAAAAAAGTTCTTTGGTTATTGTACTTCTTCCTGTATCTGGATAATCTAACAGGCAAGATTAGCAAAAAAATATCAAACAGCACAGCATGTTAGGAGTAAATTTTGTACATTCTGTGCTGTTATTCTCAGTGTTACAGTGCTGCTTATGCTTGTTAGTTCACTGGTCTGGCACTTTCTATTATGCAACATTTTATATAAATATTTGACAAGCTGAGACTTTGGATTTTGGGTTGTCTTGGCCTGGAGACCATCTTAGGGTATGCAAACAGCCCAATGAAATGTTTTAAGTTAAGAGTACTTGGCTGTACAGTATATCATCTATGTAGTTTTCCAAATGCTATGTGAATGCTGGCTTTGGTGTTTTTTTTTTTTTTGGGTTTTTTTTTGGTGTTTGTTTGTTTGTTTGTTTTGTTTTATTTGTTTTTTTGTTTTGGGGGGTTTTTTTTGGTTAATTTTTTTTAGATAAGTGAAAACATTAGGCATAGGGTTAAACATTTTTAATTGCAAGAATTTTTACCACTAATGTTTTAAATTTGGGCATTCCTTTCATAATCAGACAGTGCTTTTAGCAGATAAATTGCCTATTTTTTTTCCTTCACAAATGCATGCAATCTCTAGTTGAATTGATAAGATATGGGGTGTGTGGGGAAAGGAACTTGGCTGCACTCACATAGTAAATGCATTTCCTAATTTTATTTTACTTATTTCAATGAGTCAGATGTATTCCTGACACAAAGAAACTGTTAAGGTAAGAATGCTGATGTCAAGGATCACTAAGGTTGTGCTGCCTTGCTACCTCTGGCTCTTCTAGCCAGTGCCCACCTGGCTGGCTTCTAGCACCAGTAGGAGCTAAAAAATGAGGGTCGGAAACATTTTTGTTTAAAGACCTGAGCATTTTAGATTAAATATTTTTTGGTATTGCAAGTGCAGCTGAAGGTGTCATGTATGGATGAAAGCTCAGTGCTGCACATAACCAGACTGAGAAAGATATTCCATAAGGAGCAGAAAGTGGGAATTAGAAATAAACCTGACGCCCACAGGAAGAAACTGGGAGTTTGGTATATAATATTTGTTTGAGGATGTGGCTGTGCTTCTCTTGTCTTTGCCTTTTTGATGGAAACCAGACACCTTTTTTTCTTTTGGAATTGGTTAGGACACAAATTCTGTTTTTACTGGTGGTGAACTAGTGAAGTTGCTGCTTTTCATGCTTGTCAATAAAAAAAATGAACAGAAACGAAAAAGAAGCCAGTGTGGCATAGGAGGCTGGGTCTTGGTAATATGCTAATAAAGGTAATGCCATGCAATTTCCTATTCCCTTGTTTTATGTTTTGTTGCTGCCACCTTTGCCACAAAGTCCATGGCAAATACAAATTGGTCCTTCCTTTTCTGATACATCATCTGCATTAATGCAGTTCTTGCCTCTGGTGAGGTTCCAAGGCCTGACTTGCCAAGCCTTGGAGTATGCTGATGTCTAGGACCAGCTTTTCCATAACCATTATGAGTTCAGCCTGCCTTCCTGGGCAAAATATGAAAGATGGTCAAATCCTATGTTTGGTAAATCGCTTAATAGCTTTCTATTCTGTCTGTAATTAATTTTAGGGTTACATGCTTTTTATTTTAAAATCCTCCAGCTATTGCTTTCTTTAAGTAGCAAAACAGCTGCAGAGCTTTCATGTAATCTGGTCATTGTGTGATCAAAAGCCAAGCAAGATCTCTGTTTTATCTAGAACTGTTTTTCTGCGTGATGAAATCTACTCTTGTGCTATCAAAACCTCTTCTGATATCAGTTCTCTTTTAAATTTATTTTCTTGCCTTTTTGGTGTGCAGACCAGTAATTGCATCTTCAGATCCAGAGATATTTTAAAGATTTAGAATTTAAGGAAGTACAGGATTTGGGTTACGTGTATGTTGCCTATATACCCCTCATTATTTGAGAAGAACAGAAGAATTAATGGATCGATAATTTGGAATTGGTTTGGAAGCAATTTTTTTTCTTTCCCTATGTTAAAATTACAAGAAACAGAAAAGAAGCAAAAAGAGAGGGGGGAAAAAAAGGGCAATATTCAGGCAGTGTTCCATTCTGGTACTCAAATAGGAGTGGCAGTGAATTTATGGGGTTATGACCACCATCTCTGTCTCCCTCCATTTTGCCTTCTAGCCATTGTACATTTGCTTTTCTTTAAACGAGTCATTCTTTCTCAAAAATTGAGATTTTGTTCATCTTCAAGAAAAATCCTGCTTTATCCTGACTAGATCAAAGGAGAGGAGAAACTTAAAGAGGGGATGTAGACATCATGTTTCATATACAATACTTTAAAGAGTGAAGGGAAAGTGTTGTGGTTGCAATACAAGAGATCTGTGAACCAGATGCAAGACCCTTCACTCAAATTGTCTTCAGTCCAGCTCTCATCTGAGGGAACTCAACAGCTCTGAAGCATTGGCAGTAGAGATATGCAACATTTATATTCCAGCCTGACCCTTGTTTAAGCACATGTCTGGCTGTGAGGGATTAGAATGTGGTTTATAAGCTCTTAAAGTTAGAGAGTCCAATTTTAAACAAGGCCTAAAGCAGCTCTGTGGTCACAAAATTATCATATAATGCTTTTTGGCTTGTAAGAAATGGATTATGCTTGTATGTGTGCACATAGGTGCTGAATGGCCTCTTGGATTTTTTGGGCATTGTACATGCTCTGTGCTGAGCTTTTGCTCAGTATCAGACCCCAGGCTGCCATCTGGGTGAGACCATGAGATCTGAGGATGACCAGCAGCACTGACCTAGCAACATATTGCTCAGAGGAAAGTTACTGCCATCCAGGGCAGAGTGTTGGACTGGGAAGAGGGAGTGTATCATCTGTCCATCACATGAATTAGGTGACTTGAGACTGTGGTATTCCCTTTTCCAAAGCATTAGTCTTAGCCTGTCAGAACTCAGAGATCATAATGGCTGCTACATAAACAAATGAGGAACTGCCTTTTTTGTTTCTTTGGCTTCCTTCCAAGTGACTTAATCTTCTTGTCTCAAGCTTCCTTACAGGTGAAAAGATCCTCCTCTTAAGATTTCTCTTAATCAATTGTCTTGCTGATATGTAAGACCAGTTTTACTAAATAGTGCCTCTGGTTAATGGAGGCTGTAGGGATACACTTTGGGTATGCTGTAACTGCATAGCAAAGGAAATGCTCACTGAATTTTTTAGTCTGCAGGATGAGACTGATGCCTTGTTCTGGCCTTGGATGGATATGATGGATGCTGGAGGACTGGGGGAGTGCAATTGTGTACCAGTGTACCAAACCAGTAAATCCTATTAATCGTTGTTTTTTTGTTGTTGTTGTTTTCTTTTGTTCCTTCCTCCCTCATAGCCAGGCTTTCAGCTTCTTCTAGGAACATTTGCTTTGCATGAATAGAATCAAGGTCATAGTAGGAAGAAGTAACCACATGTCTGATTTGTCTTGGTTTTATGGTGTGACTCATTGACTTAATTTGACCACAATGTATTGCTCAAGATGTTCTCTATGCAAAAAGATTCCTCCCCTCCCTGTGCTGCTTGGGGGAAGACAGATGCTTCATACTGCTGTGGATGCAAACAGAAGACACACAGTAAGACTGAACTTGCCCTTCACACAGTTATGCCTTCTCTGTATGTGGGCTTCTGATCCTATTTCAGGTCTTCAGCAGTGGAATTTCCACTCCATTCTGTAGCATGACTTCCCATTGCCAATAGGTATTTTGTAGCAAAGGTATGCTCATTTTGCAAAGTTGCTTGCTTTTTTTTTTTTCTCTCTGCTTGCAGGAAAACTAGGTGCATGTGACACAAAAGCCTACCAATTTATGTAGCCTTGTTTTGTGGAGGAGCTGGACACAACATGTTTGTTTTGGCTTTTGAGGAGACTAATTTTAGAATGGAAATGTGAAGGTTTGTTGTGGTTATGGGCCTTGAAACATGTAAATCTTTGCTTATCTGTGTAAAAAAGCAAAGTTTAAAAATGACAGTTATGGTATTGAAAAAATTTGTGTTTGACATGTAACTGAAATGTATGCATATAGCTTTAAAAATGCTCTCTGTAATATAATAATTAATGGCCTCTGAAAATAATCTGCAGACTCTTATATTTTCTTTTGAGGAAGAAACTGCATATGTTTTAAGCCTCTGTGAGGGTTTTTTGGTCCATGTCAGACATGATGACATGCAAACAAGATGTTTTAAATGGAGAACTTTAAGAAGACTTTGAATGACTTTTAGGTGTGCTCTCTGAAGGAATTTTATCTGTAGCCTTCTTCTGACTCTTAGGATATTTGGGAAAAATTAACATTATAATACTGTGGTTGGCTGGTTTTCTTTTGGAGCTCTACACAGGCTAAATTTACAACTTTTCTGTGACTAAAGATTAGTATTAAGATCAGTGTTTGTATTTCAGCTTTTTTCCTTTAAAATATATTCAGAAGCATAAGGTTCTCTGTTTTGGCACAGATCCTTTTTAAAATAATTTCTAACATTTGCTCTCATATTTTTTCTCCTTACCTCTTGTGGGTATTTAAACTGTAAACCTGGAGATGTTTTCCAGCTTTCAGGTCTTGATGTGACCACAGGGTGCTTGCTGACTGCGCTGGGCTGAAGCTAGGGTGAGCAGCCTTTGTCATGTGTTTTGCTTTCCACCAAGCAAAAAATTATAGGCATATAGTGCTCCAGTGAGGGACTAAGGCTGTTTATGTGTACATATAAATGCATAGTAATTTCTTGATTAGTTTGCAAACATCATGGGTTTTCATCTATGTATTTGTGTAGAGAAAGATGTGTGTATGTATCTATTAATACATGTCTATAGACTCATAGAATTGTTTAGATTGTAAAAGACCTTCAAGATCATTGAGTCCAGCTGTCAGCCTTTATCTATATACATACATGTATATACAACATCTAATGCTTTTCTCTTTGTTTTCCTTCTCAAATCAAGTATAGCTTTTAAACAACATGAGATTGTCCACCAGGAGGGAAGCTTAAAGCAACAGAAAATAGAAGGGATCAGGAGAAGGAAAAGGATAGAGGAAAAAGTCAAATGCTTAGAGAAATATATATATTTATATAAAAATTTTTTTTCTCTTTGACTTGAAAAGAAATGGGAGCCAAGTTCATACCAGTCCTTTTGTGGCTTAGAATTACATGGGTATAGCCCTTCCAACATATTTTGGCTCATTGCTTGATTTCAGTCCTTGGATCCCCTTTTCATAAAAATGCAACTATTACCTCATCTCTGGGTTAGCGTATTTAGTCATGTAAACACTGCCAGTATATGTAGTTCCTACATTAGAAGAATAGAGGGAAGATTGAAGCAAGAGGAATAGAGGGAAGACTGGAGCAAGAAATGTAGTGGAGAACAAGCTTTTGGAAGTGTGAGTTAATGGGAGAATGGAGACTAATCTGTTCTGAAGATAGATGTCCTCTTAATTCCATACTCAGCTTTGGAGGTTAGTGGCATCCTGGGTATACAGGCTCTATAACGTTATCTCCTCCCCTCTCTTTTCCCCAGGGCTGGACTGATGAAGGTATTTCAGGATATTTTAGACATTTATATAAATCAAGTAAAATCTATTCTATGATTTTTACTCACATTGAGTTGGCTCAGTGGCGTCTCATGAAGGCAAAAAATTTTTGTGCTGTGTATTTCCTCATTGGTCCCTCTTTATCCCTCTCAGCAAGAGGCATTGCTGAAGGTCCCCACAGTAATTCAGTGCTTCCCTTTCTTCCCACTCCTCTCAAGTTTTATTGGTAGCTACCTTAATGGAAGAGAAAGCAGACAGGTAGCTGCAAATGGTTGATGCAGGCAGCAGAAGTCAATAAGGCAGTCAGGGAGTGAGATTGAGAAAGGCAGCTATAGATTTCTTTGCTTATTTCTTGGGAATTTTTCAGAACTCATGTGATTCATTCTTGTCAGATACTATTTTGAGCCAAGCAGAGATGAACACATTCTCATAGTGAATGAGAAAAGATGTCTATGTTCTTGCTTTCTTCCTTGATTTTTAGGAGATCATTTAGTGATACGGTATGAATGGGAGATAGCAGAGGCGGGAGAGATGATCTTTGCTCTTCCTACACTGAGGTGCTCCACTGAAAGACTGTAAAACATGGAAAGGCAAACAGGCATCTTAAGCATGCATAAACTGGGGAAGAAAATTTATGTGCAACTGAAAGTTAAGTAGTGGTAGCAGAAATGCCTGGATGGGGAAGAATTCATCTGACCATCAGTATAAATTGTCTTAATATTTTTCAGTGTAAACTGATTGAATGTGAATGTATATTGGAAATGAATTGATAAAAGTTTGTTTGATGCCTTTGAAAAAAAGCCTACAGAAAATTACTGATTGGCAACTTATATCAGCCAATCTTGTCATAGCCCTGAGCTAGGATTAACTTTATGAGCATTTTCTATCCTTAATTCTTAGTTGTCTAGTATTGCTGACTGCTTTAACTTTCTAAAGGTTACCTGAGAACTTGTTTTACTGAAACTGTTTGATTTGGATCTGATTTGTTTCTATTGTGCAGAAGCTTTCTTGATCCGTCTGGTCTAATTTGCTGTGTGTGAGGGAGCAATTGTTTTTACAGAAAGCGAGGAGGAGATGAAGAGAAATCAAGGGTTTCATTTATGTTTTGTCAGTGTTGAAATCTTGGAAATGGGAAGTCAGCCTTTTATGTTATACTTATGCAGGAGCAATGAAATAAGCTGTAGGTGGAGAAGGTCTGTTCAGCCATCCTCAGGGCAGGAAGCCCAAAAGCTTTTTCTTCGAATACAGGGCCTGTAGGGGCAGGCAGTGCCAAAGAGCAGTTGGGTAACACAGTTGTGTGGGAGAATTGGCTCATTGCTTTGCTCCTGCCCAATTGGATTACCTGCTTACTCATCCGTTCTCTTGAGCAGATGTCAGAGCAAGGAGGTGAGAGGAATTCATTAATACTGCAGGAGGTCAGTAAGCTTGCACAGTAGAAGCTGAAAGGAATAAGAGATCCTCTGTGTGAGTATGTACAGGCACGTGCCAGTCTCTGCCTTCCCCTGGGCCCAGTGAAATTTGCTTTTAGAAGCAATTACAGCAAGCCTGCTCCATCCATGGATAGCACCGGCGTTACTCTCTCTTCTGCTCTGGGATCATGTGGCTGACAGCTTGCATCGCCCCAAGAGCTTGACAAGAGCACAGGGAACCAGAGGTAATGTGTTTCCTGTAGGCACCTCAAAGGTGCTTATTTTGGAGTTGCAAGACAAGCAGTTGCTTGTAGAGAGCACAAGTGTTAATCTTCCCAGTGGGAAGGGAGGAAGCTGTATTCCTGTAGGGACCAAAATCCACTACAGCTAATGCAAAGAGGCACCTGCTATAAGGAGGAATAGTCTTCCTCTGCTGCTGTCTCTGAGCAGCAAGGATGTGAAAGCTCTGTACAGCTAGGCAAAATCTGATTTTTACAGAGAGCTAGTGTGGAGGTTTGGAATGGAGTGTTCATCTCTGTGTCTACCTGAACATTTTAACCACTCACAAGATGAATTGGGTTATCACCTGTCTGAGACCAAATATGTCACCTTTTCCTTTTTGTGTGTCTCCTGGTGACATGGTCTCTGGGGAGAAGACAGCATCATTAGTTCAATCTTCTTGGACCTTTGTGTGGTACTGCCAGTTTCTTATTTACAGTGGCAATAGAATGAAAAATTTGTTTTGACTGTTTTTCAATGGATTTCAGCCCAGAAGTTTACAAGTGAGCCATCTCTTTCTGAAGGAAGAGATATGAATAGAGTGTACCTATTGCACTCCTACTGGAATCGGTTCCCTTTGCCAGATCACCAGAGGATATGGAACTGTTAGATACTGTGGGCAAAGAAGGAGACCTTTAAGAAATTTTAAATACTTCAAAAAGATGTTTCAATAGAGTTGCTGAAGGCTTGGAAGGATGTAATGAGATGTAATAATAGGAAACTGAGCATAGCGGTATACATTTAAATACTTAAAAGCCCTTTGCAAGCTGTGAGACCCTTTACATTACTAAGGAGTCAGGTGCTTAATCTATCTGAAACAGCTATGAAATAACTGGCAAAGCCAGTGAGATTAGGCTGGAGGGGCTGGTACAGAGAATATTGGATAAGTGGTGAAATAAGTCTTCTCTATTTATTTGCGTGAGTCTAGGTGTTGTGTGAAGTGCTCCACTGAATTACTCAGAGCATTTTGATTTAAATAAGTAAACTCAAGATGGGAGCCTCTCATTATACTGCCTAGGGGACCAGCTGGAGTAGCTGATGAGAAGTTTAAATGGCGAAGTGTGTCCAGCTTGGTTAAGCATTGGCTGAGGGTGGGTATGTGAATTCGGCCACACAATTCAAGGGCACTAACGCCAACTAGCCTGTCATAGCTTATAGGCAAGACTCTTTGTCAGCAAGACTTGGGGATCTAGGAGAGCAGATGTGCTGTTGTCTACGTGCCCTGTAGGAACACAAGGGCAGAAAGAGGCACTGCTGCTTTCTGTGAAGTTAAAGTGTTTTGCACATTTAAAAGCAGGGGTAGTTTTGTGGCTGCCTTCTATACACAAGATGCTCAGCAGTTTTCTTGTCTCTGCAAAGTTTTTATGGACAGAGAGGACTTTTTCAAAGGAAAGGTATGATACATTGAGATGGAAGAGGATGAATGAGACTACAAAAGAGAAAGGGGTGGTGGTGAGGGAGAAATCCAGTCCAAAGCAGCAACTCTTCCATGCAGTAGTGCTTGTGTTGCAGTATTGATGGTTGAATTGCCCACATTTCTAAATGCTGATCTTGGGCTTCAAGTGTCATTCCCTTGTAGTCAGAGTAACTTCCTTTCCTAGTGCTCAGTGCCTTCAAACCAGAAGCTTGCAGAATGGAGTGGCACTGCTGAGGCTGGTGCAGCTGAGTGAAGTGTCCTGTCCATCCTGCAGGGGGTGAGGGCATTGCTCCACGTGGCAGCTGGATCTCACATAGCTGCTTTTCTTAGGAGTCTTATTGCCTGCACAACAGACTCTATTAGAGAACAAGCACCTTATCCAATATAAATATAAGTGATTACTTTAATACCTGCAGGCTGTGCCCAGGACCTGCATCTTGCTTCTTGAAGGACTCCCCTGGGTCTCTGTACATCTCCTGTGCAAGGGAGCATGCTGACAGTTGCACCCAAAAGAGGGTTTTCCCTGTGAAGGAGTCCTTTCTGGGAATCTGAGTTTAAGAACTAGGAGGGAAGAAAGCCCAGAAAAACTAGTGTATTTTGAAGTTCTCAGGAAGGGATTGGAAGGAGTTGCTATTGTAGAGTCCAGGAGGGTGAAAAATTCCTTCCACTACTGTATTTGAACTCCTTTAAGCTTCAGAGTTATTTCTTGTGTTGAAATAACGTGAATGTGATAGCACTACTTCTTTTTGTGTTTATTGGTTCACTATTTATCAGTGCATCATAGTTATTAGATGAGCCCCCATTCAACAGTGAAGACCTGAGAATTATCTGCAGCCCCCTGAGATGTTAAAAGAAGTAAGAAGTTACTTCTAGAGCTGAACTAAGGGAGTCTCAGGACTTCACCAGCTGAACAGATGTTACAAAGATCAACCACTGAACCAAATGATAAAATAGTAAAGTCTGATCCTCGGAGAACTTGTGTGCCTGGGAGCTTAGCCCCAGGAGCAATTTAATCTTTTATTGCTACATCAAGGAAGGATATTGGAGATGGGTACAAGGGAAAAATCAGCTCTAGGGAAGAAATCAATTTATTATTGCATAAATTAAAAGATTGCAGTACTCATTGCAACATTCCACAATTGTTCTTAAGCATTTTTTATCCTGAAGAATCCCAAAGTACTTTCAGAATTGTGTAGACAGGAGGATTTATTTAGCGTGCAACTGATGTTTGTAATTTAACAGCATGCTAATTCAACTTATGTCATTAAGTACAGGAATGAAGAAAAATTTCCCATCTGATTGTAACTTCAAAGGACATACTTACTGATGTTGGAAAGCAGCCAAGATATCTTAACTAACTTTGTTGCTTACAAGATCTTTAAAAAGCATGTTGGGAAAGCCTTCACTTTTTGTCTGTTTCAGGTATATCCTCTCCAGGGATGCTGCAGCCTCTAGTAATTACAATCAACATAGTTTAAGGTTAGAGAACTGATACCATCTTGCCCTGTTTCCTTGCTGCAGCAGGGCATTTCCATGCAAAGGTATTAGATTATTACGGATTCAGAGGCAAATGCTTCTAAAGACTTTCAGTTCTTTCCATGTCAATCAGAGCTCTGGAGGTTGTTCATCATAGAATGACATGAACATCTGCAGGTCTGTAGGTCTAGCCAATACTTTCAACACTGTTTTAAGAGGGAATTGGGTGAAGCAAGATGTTTTCCTATTCTAAATGTTACCTTATATTCCATTTAAGTGTAATGTGAATGGGAGAAATAATGTGTCAAAATTCAGTCAAAATGGAAACCTTGAATACCAAAAAGACGTGGCATTTGTTGCACACAAATCTGGAAAGTATGGTAGTCGGTAGACAGATCTGATGAGGATGATCTTTGAAGGCAGAGTTCCCTGCTGATCAGTTGTTTATGAGGGTAGATTCATTAGTTATTTGGCACCACTTTGGTCCTGCTGAAATTTTCAGCTGAAGCTTAAGGGGAGAATGATTGGTCTATGGTCCCAAGGAGGGTCCCTATTTGAAACCACTCTGTTCTCTCTGACTTCTGTTAGGGATAGGGATAGCTAGATCAGGTTACCCAGAGCCTCACACAGCCTGTCCTTGAACCCTTCCCGGAGTGAAGGGTTCAATCCATCCTTCCATCCATGACCTCCCTGAGCAACCTTTTCATGTGCTTCATGACATTCTGAGTAAAGAGCTTCTTCCTAACATCTAATCTAAATCCCTAAATCTCTGCTCTTGTTATTTAAAACTATAGCTGGTTGTCCTTCCTATCATGATATGCTAGTGTAAAAACCTGCTCTCTTTTTTATAAGCACCTTTTATGTATTGGTAGGCTCCCTGGAGGCTCTAACACAAAAGTGCTCTAGGCCTTGAATCATCTTTGTGGCCCTCCTGAAATTCCTCTAAGAGGTCCATATCCTTTTGATGCTGGGGTCTCCAGAGCTGGATGCAGTACTCCAGGTAACTCATCAGAGCAGAGGAGAGGGGCAGCTTGACTGGCTACACTGTTTCTGATGCAGCCCAGGATGTGATTGTGCAGAGGGGATGGAAAACAGCCCAGCAGGAAAGGACCTGGGGGTGCTGGTGGACAGCTGCTGAACATGAGCCAGCAGGTCCAGGTCATCTTGGCTTGTAAGGAAATAGTGTGGCCAGCAGGACCAGGACAGTGATTGTTCCCCTGTACTCAGCACTGGCAAGGCTGCGCCTCATGGACACCATACTGGACACTGTACTGTGTCCAGTTCTGGATCTCTCAATTCAGGAAGGACATTGAGGTGCTGGAATGAGTCCAGAGAAAGACAACAGACCTGATAAAGAGTCTAGAGGGTAAGTCCTATGAAGAGCAGCTGAGGGAGGTGGGGCTGTTTAGCCTGGAGAGAAGGAGTCATGGAGGAACCTTATGCCTTTCTACAACCACCTAAAAGGAGGTTGTAGCCATGTGGGAATTGGCCTCTTTTACCAGGCAACCACTGACAGGACAAGAGGACATAGTCTTAAGCTATGCCGGGGTGGTTCAGGTTGGACATTAGGAAGAATGTCATCACAGAAAGGCTGATGAAACATTGAAATGCCCAGGGAGGTGTTGGAGTCATCATCCTCGGAGGTGTTTAAGCAAAAACTGAATGTGACACTTAGTGCTATGGTCTAGTTGACATGGGGTTGTTTATCATAGGTTGGACTTGATGATCTCAGGGGTCTTTTACAACCTAATTGGTTCTGTGATTCTGGGCTGCAAGTGCACACTTCTGGGTCATGTCCACCTTTTCATACCAAGGAACTCCTGTGTCCTCCTCTGTAGGCCTGTTCTCAGTGAGTTCATCTGCCAGTCTGTGCCTATGTCTGGGATTGCCCTGATCCAGGTGCAGCCCTTGCACTTGGACTTATTGAGCTTCATGAGGTTCTCTTGGGCCCATTTTCTTAGTTTTGTCCAGATCCCTTTGGGTGGCATCCCATCCTTCTGCTGTGTCACTGCTCAGCTTGGTGTCATCTGCACACTCATTGAGGCTGCGCATGATCTCACTGTCTGCCATGGGTAAAGGTATTAGAGCGCACCAGTGCCAAGACAGAGCCCTGAGGGACCCCACTTGTCACTGGCCTCCACCTGGACAGAGCCATAGAGCTTATTTAGGATTTTTTAAATACAGTGGCTCTTCTGTGGATTCATCTAATCTGTTAGTTATGAGAAATATTAAGTGTGAACAAAAAAATAACCTTTTTTTTGTGTGTGTGTGTGTGTGTGTGTGTGTGTGTTTTTACTTACATAATGATTTGGATAAGCTCAAAGGATAGATGGCTTCTTTATTCTTGACTGTCTGCTCTGTGGCTGTCTAAGCTGGCCATGTTCTAAGACAGCTTTTTACCAAAAAACCTTCATCTTACTTCCAACCCCAAATTGGGGAATGAATCCTAAGGAGTTTGTAAATAAAGTTAGAAAAGTTCTCTGATTATTGCTTTGATTTGTTTCTGAAGGAAATTAATTTCTGTAAACATTTGTTGAGGATAGGGAACATTACCAGCCATTTGCCATTTAGAGAAATAGGTTGGTTCGTCTCTTTGCTGTTGAAACTTTTCCACAAATGAGAAAAATCTTCTGCTCCTTGCAAACTGTTATTTCAGCTACAAAGGCACACTGTACTTTATTTCCAGAATGATATTTATTCTGCAGGAGGAATAAATCTAAGATAAAAAAGTGAGAATGGGATGATATATGGAAAATAAATCCAACAATGTTGTGAAAGCAACATTAGCATTGAGATCAAGATGTGGTTGTAGGAAGAGTAATGACTTTAAAATCCTTTGCTTGGGTGTGATTAAAATGTTGACAATAATTAACATTGCTTTGGTCCTCTTTTTGCCCCATTTTCCTTTGTACTTTGATTTAGAGAGAATTTGGTTCATGCATTTTTAAGTTGCTTTTTCTCACTTGTAAAAGTTTCAGATACGTGAATAGTAAAGTCTCCCAACTCCACTTTTCTGCCCTTGTCTCATGGGTTTTTTCTGTGAGAAGGTGAATGTACTATGTGACTTTTGAAACAGTGCAGGATTTATTGTTATCAAAGGTAACATGAGCTCAAGACAATCTGACATAAGCATGCTCTAGTAGCTACACACAATGGTGGCATTTATTTTGTAAATATCTGCAGATACATGGATTCTGGGTTTGAGTTGTGCTTCATTTTTGCATTAAAAAAGGATCCAAAATGTTTTCACTAATTTTATATATAAAAAAGTCATGTTGGATGATTACTCAAAAGCAGTTTTCCCTAGAGAGCTTTAAATGTATGAAAAATAAAAACTTATCTACACTAGCTATTATTTCATTTCTTCAGAGCATTTAGAGGGATTCTGCATCCATTTTTGGGTGAAATTATGCAGAGAAATTGAAAGCAAATTTTTTTACTTTACCAGAATTATTTTTCACTTTAATAAACTTTTTCAAGGGAAGAGAGAAATCCCATTTCCATTACTTTGTAAAGCGGGCCTTGACAAAGCACTAGTAGAACAAATATTTGTGAGGATAGAGTCCTTTGCTTGGAAACTAGAGCTGAGTAAGCTTTTCCATGGTTGTTTCTGCACCTTTTGAACTAAATGGTTATTTAAGAGTCTTTCTTTCTCATGTCCATGTGTTATCTGGCAAACTTGCAGGAGGCAGAACTTTTCATGTCAAGTGAAGTGACCCTTCCTCATCCTCACCACACTGGCAGGCATAAGCATCACACAAAATGCTTTCTAGCCTGCCTCCTGAAGAAATGAAAACGTGAAAAGCAGGTGTCTGGCACCATGACTTTGTCACAGCCAATATGTAGGGATATGCCCAGCCATAAATTAGGCAAACAGTTTCAGCAGAAATGCTGCTTATCTACTGCTATGACAATAGTTTACTGGAAGTCTGGACCTTGTTTAGTTGTTGATTTGGGTACAAAAGAGCATGCTGCATAGCCAGGTGTCTTACCGCAACAGAGGCAGCAGTGTTTGATGCAGCTCACTAGATGGGTCTTAGCTGCATGGGTAGTGTAGGGTGCAGAGATTTTCTTTTCATGTTTGTGCCAGGGATTTTTGTCCTCCAATATGAATCAGTGGTATACAAACTGAGTACCAGAGTTTAGGCAGTGAGAGGCTGCCGTCCAGATGGGCCAGGTGGTAGCAGTAGTAGCAGGAAAGGGTTTTTATTTTGGGTTTTTATTTTGATAGTTTTGAGATAAGGGTTTTTTAAAATAATTGATCCAGTAGATGTGACTTGGTGTCCAAAGACTGGAGGAGTTTGTTCACATCTCTCTAGCTAGCTTGCAGTGCATCTTGAGACAAGCTTTTCCTACATCTTTCTGCTTCTATATCACTTTCACTAGAACAGAGATAACGGTTGTATAAGATGCTTAGGCCATTCAGTTTTGCAGTCACGTCACTGATTTTCCCCCCAGTGCAACTGCTAAAAGCATTAGGCTTGCATTGGAATCAGACTGAAGTCATGCTCTGATGATTCAGGCCATTAAGGTTTTAACCTTTCTGTAAAAAAACTAAATATGGTGATTATCTGGCACTTGGATCTGGACACTGAATAAAATGCAAATGTGACATCCGTGGAGTGCTGCTGAATGTTTCTTTCAGAGAAGGGGAAGCTGGAGAGAGGGATGCAAGGATGGTGCTTGTGATTTGATTTATAGCCTTGAATTATATGCCTTCCTGAATCCACACAACAGAAACTTCTTAAAAATAGTAATCTGTTCATTGCTGCTCTTGCACGGTTTTGGCTTATGTTATTGCAGGCTTATGTAGCTTGGTGTACCAAATTGATTGTTTTGATTTTCTGAATGCTCTAAATGTCATGGCTTTATCCCTGTCTAGGACACAGGTTTAGTGCTCTGTCTATGATGATGCATTAGATACTTAATTACAGGTCTATACGTTTTACTTCTAGAAAAGCTGTGCTCGGTGTGCTGAGAAGCATGTTTCCATGTGAAGATTGTCTCTGTGTCCTTGTTTAGGAGGGCAACAAATGGAATAGCACTTCCTTGTGTGCCCAGTGATGTAGTGGTTCAGTCTATGGCCATAAATTATGTTTCAAATTAATTTATCTTAAAATGTTTTCTCTGCATAATGTTTTTGAGGCTATTTAGTCATAAGATTAAAAGGGGCACCCTTCAGATGCAGGAGGATATTATCTCATTTGTGCACAGGCTGCAAGGAGGTGGTGTGGCTCAGGAGATAAAGCTGTCAGCTATTCCCCAAGGCTCATATTGTTTGGGCTCCCTTGTTTCAGGATGCTGAAAAGGGGGGTTAAAAGCCTGAGTGAGGCACCAGGGGCTGGAGGATGGCAGTGCTCTACAGGCAGCAGGAGGAGGGCAAGGGGACGGGGCAGGAAGGGATCAACAATCTGAACAAGCTAGTGCCAGGAAGAGCTGTTGCTGTCTGAGACACTCTTTCCCAGTGCTGTTCCAGAAAGGGCTCATGGCTTCTTCACTACACAGTGGCAGGTTCCCTCTGTTACACTTCTGGTGCTTTTGGTAAATCACACAAAATGCCGAGTGTGTGTCAATTAATGAATTAAAGCCTTTTGTGTTCAGGAGAGTGTAAATGCATGTGTAGGGTGTATCAGTGTTTTGGTACTATTTCCACCTGTGGGAGGCTCAGTGTGGAAGGAGAGGGTTTCCTTTGAAACACCTATTGTTTTGAAATCTGACTAATGGCTCCTGGGAAGAGAAGTCCTCTAGTGGAGGTTCTCAGAAAAGCTAGGCTACATGCATCAAGTCGTAAGTGTCTTACAGAGCTAAAAAAAGAAAAAAAAAAGTACTAGTGCTTCCTCTGATGTGTGGGTGGCAGAGGCACGTACTTTTGAGAAGATCCTGAATTCTCCTCCCTGCTGTTTCTGTGGAGTCTTAACTCACTGTATTATGTGGCACTGAAACAGCGAGCAAGCCTCACAGTGCAACTGCTGTTGCTAGTTTTTGTGTTTGTTTGTTGTTTCTGTTGTTTTTTTTTTTTTAATTCAATCTCTACTTCCTTAGAAAAAGCTAGAATATTTTCTGCCTAGAAACTCCTTTTGCATTTACTTCATTGTTTTGAATTATTTTGTTTTCTACACTGCAGCAGGAATAACCAGTGGACAGATATTGATGCTCATGGGTTCTCTGCATGGGTGTCAGCACTGAGAAGTGAAAAGGGTTTCTGGTACTTTGCAGTCAGCTTGATCCTATAAAGGAGCTTTCCTGGACCAGTTGTCTAGAAAGGGCAGGGAATGTTTTCCACCTTTGTGCAAATAGGCTTCTGACTGATAATTTTTCCATCTTTCTCTGCAGCAGTGCAGATTAGATTCAGTTAGAGATAGCCTGCAGGCTGCACCAAGCCTCTCAGCACTCCCATTGTTACTGCATTATCCCAGATGCCTGATTTCATGTCCTCTTCACGATGTCAGGATTAAAGCAACGGCCAGATTCAGGGAGAGAAAATGCAATTTCTTCTGGTTAGATTGTCAGGCTTTGGTTCTTTTTTTTTTATCACCTTCCACTGTGGAAACAGGCATGGTTTGTTTCAGGAGATTACAGGAGATTTCTCTTTCATATAGTTGCTGTGTGAGAGTGGTGGGGCACTTGTTGGGGGGGAGGGGGTGATCCTGAATCTCCTCTTATCTTCCATATTACAGTGGCAAACTAGTTTTTTGGAACTAGTTTGCTGTAAGGTGTTGAAGGTGTTCTGTGGCCTGAGGTGCTTGGGCATAAGTGGAGTAGGGGTGCTGGGAAGCTTGAGCCATACACTTACTGAAATGTGTGGTCGGACATTTTGCAGAACCTACTCAATGACTCAGGTGCTTCCAGACCTCTGCTCCAGTAATCCTAAAACATGGAGTGTTCATGCTTGTCTTAAAATTAGCTTGTTTTGGAGTTACTAGTTTCAGGTTTGTCTTGTAATTTTTCAGTGTTTTGAATGAAGGGAAATATCAGTTCAAAATCATTCCTGATGGAATATATAATGGGAATTTAACCTTTTCCTTTTGCTGTGTTCATAAGGTAGTGGTATCTGAACTAGTTTGAGATAATTCAAAGCCTAGATTTGCCTTTTACTTTCCATCCCTCTGACTTGCTCTGAAATGATATTTCTCTTTGGCCTTTGTCTGAAGTGGGTGCTGGGGCTGGCATACATGTATATGTACGTGTGTGTGTATGCCTGGGCTTGGGGGAGAGGGTGACACACAGTAACAGTTTGTGGTGACAGAATATGTGGAGTCTGATTGTGCTACCCTTCTGTTCCCATGTTGTTGACCTCTAATAATGATGCAGCCCCAGCCCTCTCTGCATGAAGACGTGTATTTTTTTTTCAGTTGTCACCCTTCTGAAGTTTTTCTGAGTATTTGTATTAACTGTCAGGGATGTTTTTTCTACAATATTCACTATGCTGTCAGTGACACAAAATATTCAAAACCTAGTGTCTGTTGCTTTTGAATGACAGGACACTAGTGGACAGGATCTCTGTAGGAGTGGAGAGCTGCAGATAGACTAATCAGGGCAGTACTGGTCACTGCAGGCTTGGGAAGCAGCCTTGCAGACACTTGGGCAGACATTGATGTTGAATGAAAGTGACAGTGGGGCATAATTATGTGGGTTGTAATCAGTGGTGATTTTGGGATGATCCTCTGCCTCACAAGACTGTGTATTTCATGGCTGAGGGCTTTGCTTAGGGGGCTTACAGCTTTGTTGGCCTTGGGGATGGCACTTCTCCTTGGACCTGGAGAGACAGGGCTGATACAGGCAGTAGGACTCAGCCTGTGGAAACTTGTCGCTGACACGGTATCTGACTGGCATCATTAGTTACAGGAAATCCAGAGTGTGATGTGAGAGCTGGCAAATGTGAAGTGGGCTTCACAGAGTTGAGTACTTAAGCCCACCAACCTCCACCTGAGAGCATGTGCCTATGTGCACATTTCTCTTTCTGCTGCAGCTTTATGTAACACATTTTCAGGACTTCATTTTCCAGTAGATTGAAAGCAAAGCCACTGTTGATTTTCTCCAAAAAGATCTATTTGAAAGTGCAATTGCCTGGAATTACATGGTGGCAGTGAGAGGCCTGCTGTAAATAACTTTCTCAGCAAAACACATCGAGTTCTGCTGTTTACCGCTTTTTCTCTTTAAATGATTTCAGTTGAAAGGAGGTGGTTTTTTTGTTTTGTTTTTTTTTTTTTGTTNTTTTTTTTTTTGTTTTTTTTTTGTTGGTGGTGTTGGTGGTTTTTTTTTTTTTTGGCTTGTTTGTTTTTAATGCTTTATTTATTCTTGTCAGGAACTGATTCTAATTTTCCTGTCTCTCTTGCTTTTGCCAAATAATGTGATTATGGTGGACAGGGCAGCTCCCTATTCACAGTAAAATTTCTGTGTATTTTTATAGCACAAGGCTATTTAAGGACTGATGTACCTGTGCCAGGGAATGTAGTTTTGCTGCTGCCCTCTGATGTCCTGGTGCTTGGTCTGTCACAACCGTACCAGTGGGCAATAACAGCACATTGGCTTTGGTTGTGATTGTCATCTACAAGCCAGTGAGTGAAGGCACTGTAGCAATTTGTGGTTGTGTTATTTACTGCAAGCATAACACCATTTAAACCACTGTCCACCATCATTTTTTCAATTTAATCTGAGCTGTGAAGTGGCTATTCTATCTGTGGAATGTGGCCCTAACAAATCTTTATAGTAAAACTCATATTCCCTACTGAAGAACCAGCAGCAGTAGTTGATGTGTCTTTGTCTTTGAAGCCATTAGTCTCCAAGAACAGATCTTCAGCCTGCATCAGAAGGCTGTCCTGTGTTCTCCCTGTTGTGGTAGCTGTAGTGGAGCAGAGCTGTTTCTACTGTACAGTAGAGCATAGTTGATTTTTGACTTTTAAAAATACTACTTTTATGGGAAATGTAGTATCTTGTAATGGAGGACTTAATCTCTAACCTGTACTAGAAATCAGTATTGCAAGGAAAGAAGGGTATGTGTGAAAGAAGAGAAGTGACACAGGACCAAGTATTGATTTACAGGGTAGGTGAAACATGGCTCAATGGCTGTGTATGGCAGTGGGGAGGCACTGCCTGTAGGGATGGGACAGGAATAGCTGTGAAAGCAGTTCAAAGAGAGGAGGGTTTGAGGTTATTAGAAAGGGAGTATCATGATGTTGGTAGACTGAAGTTTTTAAGTATCTAATCGGCTTGTTTCTCATTTTAGCAATGGAGCATACCTTTTCTGGTTCAATGTTCTTTTTCCCTGGAAATATATACATCTGTCATATCTCCTCATCTTCAATGTTAGCGTTTTTTGGTTTGCTTTTCTAAAAGCTAGACGATTTATACTACTTACTAATTCCTTATTCCTGCAATTTCCTTATCTCTCCCAGTATTTTTCGTGGTATCCGGAATTAATGTGTTTGAGATAGGACTTGCCATAGATCAATAGTGGGAAGGGATTTTGTGTGCCTTGGTCATTTATGTGTGCATCATACATTGGCTTTTACTTTCTACTGCATTTCACTACAGGTTCCTCTTCACTTTTCTCCCTCCTAGACCGTGTGTTACCTTCAAGTGTCTGTTTTTCAATGGAAAGCCTGCAAGTAGACTGTGAACCTGATATACAGTCTCTCTGAAGCTCAGTGTTGGCATTCCTTGCTCACACAGAAATGCTGCTGGTGCTAGGAAAGTGGCATTGCTATCATCCTGTGCAGACATGGCTGGCTTAACTGAGTGAAGAAGGAAAGGTTCAAGCAAATTGCCATTTCTGTTCTGTAGAAAAAAGTGTCAGGGCACAGAGCCAACTAGACCTGGCTTTATCAGGAAGGTGAGTCATCTAGTTTCCAAAAACAGCAGGTTAAAAAGAGAAGAGACGCAGCTGCAGGTGAGGTGGGAGGAGGCAGTGGTGCTTCCAGTATGTGAATAGCTCAATCTGTGTGTCAGGCTGTGCTGTGCTTGCACTTCTCTTTCCCCATGAATCAACGTGATCTCCACCTGCTGCTTACTGGCCTTGGGAGCCCCAAAGGACCAGGGTTCATTCAGAGGAATAAATAATGGAAAACTGTGTGACTTCTCGTCCTGAGTGGTGCCCCAGCCTCCTGAGATTTGGTCCCTTGGGAATTCTTCGCCAGTGGTGGTTGGAAGTCTGGCAGTGACACCACCTGGCATCAGACAAAGTAAGGGTTGGCTTTGTAAATTGGTTTGTTGTTTTTATTTTTACACATGCAGTTTAATAAAATTTCCAAATAACCTGCAACAGAAAAAGCTGAAAACTGTTTCAGAAAAGCTGCTTAACTAAATTTTTGAATACCCTCTGATGATTTGGATTAATGTCTTTCTTCTCTCTATTAACCCCATCTGATAGAGCATAGTCCTATTCTTTTTCTGTTTCTTCCTGTACACTTTCATTAAGTACTTTAATCATGTGTCACTGAAAAACAACTAAGAGAAAATGTCAAAACGAAGCTCTTAGTTAGTGCTCCAGAAAATACCAGCCATTGGATGTTTCAACTGTACCTTCCTTATGTGCAAACTGGGTAAGTTTTGCCATTTTTGTAGCTCACCTGCCTCCAGCTAAGCCAAGGGCAAAGAAATAGACTACACCACATGGATTCTGGGAAGTGAAGTTGATTTTATTTTTTTAAATATCTCCTTCATAATCTTCTGTGCTACTAATAACATGGGCTGATTTTTGGTTTTAATATCTGATTTCTATCTTGACTCCATTCCCTTAACCTTTCCTCAGAGATTTTATTTTCTAAACCTTTGATGGATTTTGCTGCTCTCCTGCTGATGTTTTTCATTTATTGGAGGAGAATAAGATAATAATTATAATAATAAAACCCACTGTTTGGCTGGAGGCAATTCACTGGTTGAGGTTTTCATGTGAACGCAGCCCTTTTAATCCTAGCAAACAGGATTCTCCTCCTAATCTCTAATCCCTGAGTACTTTAGCTATTAATCTTGAGAAGCGTTTTTCCTCCCCATCTGAGATTAACCTGAGAGTGGTTACCCATGGTTACTGGCCTCTTTTTTCCTTTTGCTTTCCCATGAGGCTTGGAGAGTAAGGGAGGTGAGTGACAAATTCTGGCCCTTCCATCTGTCTGCACTCAGTTTCTGGGCCTTTGGACACCCTCTTTTATCTGATTGGTTTGATGGATCCTTGTTCAGCAGTAAAAATAGAGACACATCCTTGCTTGGCAGCTTGTGGCCAATCACAGACAAGGACATCTGAATCTGTTTTTCTTTCAGTGGAATAAGGAGATACCTTCTTTTGGCAGCATAGAAGAAAAATTAAAAAAAAAGTAATTGTGGGAGATGAAGGAACCCTTGATGTGTTTGTCTCCTTTCAGTCCTTCTTCTTTGGACAATAATTTTCTTCTCCTACATAATCAACCGTATCCTGGGATGCATCCAAAGAAGTGTGGCCAGCAGGCTGAGGGAGATGGTTCTTCCCCCTCTACTCTGCTCTTGAAGAGCCCTCCTGGAGTTCTGCATCCAGCTCTGGGGTCCCCAGCATAAAAAGGGTGTGACCATACTGGAATGAGTCCAGAGAAGGGCCACAAAAATGATCAGAAAACTGGAGTATCTCTCCTATGAGAAATGGCTGAGACAGCTGGGATGTTCAGCCTGGAAAACAGAAAGGTCCAGAGTGACCCTGTAGCACTTTCCAGTACCTGAAGGGGACCTGCAAAGAAACAGGGGAGAAATTTTTACAAGGACATATAGTGATAGGGCAAGGGGGAATGGCTTTGAACTGAAAGAGGATAAATGTAGATTAGATATTAGAAAGAAATTCTTTAAGAGTGGTGAGACATTGGAACAGCTTGCACAGAGAAGCTGGGAATGCCCCATCCCTGGAAGTGTTCCATGCCAGTCTAGTTGGAGCTCTGAGAAACCTGATTTACCAGAAGGTGATCCTATCCTTGGCGTGGGTGTTACAACTAGATGATCTTCAAGGTCCTTTCCAACCCAAACCATTCTATGAGTCTGTTATTTCCTTATGGGAGTAAAGTGAATTTTGGTTTCCGCTACTTTTTTTTCCTTCAGAATGTGTCATGTTGTTAATTTATTTCCTGCATGTTTACAGTCCTTGAGTGCACTTTGCTGTTTTGCTTTTAGGGCTGTGCACATAGAGGTAGTCTGTCAGGTTGGGATTCCTGCTGCAGCTTGTGACTCCTAGGACTTGCATTTCTATTCTCCTGCATATGCTGGGTCATGCATACTGCTCCCAGATTTGTATATTTGGAGCTGATGGATGGGCTGCCCATTACTTATTTACAGGTGTTCATGTTCTGAGCAGTATGTTATGGGTTGTATTCCTATTATTGTGGATTCAGGAGTATTTGGTCTACCATATCTCCTCCTCTATTCATACATTCTGTCCACACCTGACTGTTCTTACACTGTATTTTGGGGAGAGCCACTTCTAAATATGTTCTAACACTCCAAAGTGTGAACTCAAAGACACCCCTGGGATCAAACTTGCTCTGCAAGAAAGCAGTTTTGTGAGCAGACATGCAGTGTGTCCTCCCAAGAGCTCCTAGGTGTCAACATGAATGCAGACAGCCTTCATGAAGGCCATCGGGAGTTGTCAAGACAGCAGTCCTGTGCTGGAGTGAGGGTGTGCTTGATTATGACTGCTGGTGGAGCTGCTGAAACAGCATGCCAAGCCCCAGGGGAGAGGGATGCAAGCCATTAACTGAGGACACTGTCCTGTAGTTCACCATTGGTAGATATCGCCTGACTGTTTTTCAGCTTGCATTTTTTTTTCTGAACTGAGATTTTTAAAAGAATTTCTGGTTTTGCTTTTTTTACCCATTAATTCACTGTGTAACAAAAATCTTTGTTCCCTGAATTCCAGTTTGCCCTTCTGATTAGTATAGCTGCTAAACATAGAAGTTAGTACAGAGGTTCTGAAAGGTTTATGGGGAATTTCTGTTGCCATATGCTGCTACGAGAGAAAAGGAAAGTCCTTGTTTTCTGCTAGCTGTACAGGGAAGCAAAGGGGAGAGTGAATGCAGGAGAAGGGGACAACTTTTAAGGAAGAGCCCTAGCTCTGGCATCATGGGTAGCTGTGAATTTTTGAGGAAAAATCCAAGAGATTAGAAAAGACAAGGGTATTTCTTCACTACAGGGGTGGACCAAGGTTTTAAACTCATTGTGGTTCTGGTTTTGGTGATTTTGCTTGGAATCACTGAGCGATGTAACTCTACATTTTCCTCAAGTTCTTGTGTCCCTTCTTGTTGTTCCAGGTAAAAATATCAAATTAACTGCATATTTTAAAGTAAGAATTAAAGATTTTCCTCTATGGCACACATAGATCCAAAGTGTTTTATAAGGCATTTATGCAGGATTCTCTTCATACCTGAAAGAACATATCACCGCCAAGCGGAAAGAACACACTGTGCTGTACAGCAGTACAGAAAGAAAAGAAGCTTTTGTTCATTGTAAATGCTTGAGGACCTTCGTGCTTAAAAAGAAGTGCAAAATTCATTTCACGTACCATCATAATGCTCTCTAGCACGGTGTGGGGGTGATTGGTGGCAACTTCTCAGGAGATGTGCTCTCTCCTGAGTCATCTGAGTTTTGTCCAGCTGCTACAAACACTATCTTTAGAGGCCTCCTGTTTTGTCCCCTGAATAATTTTACTCTCTTAAAAGGTAATGACAAATATGGTCCTTCTAATATTAAGGATACTTGTAATTTGTTTTTGGTGACTGGGAATTATGATGGAATCAATTCTTATATAAGCCAGCAGGTTTGTCTCATGGTCATCTTCTTGAGGATGAGAAGATTGCCATGTCAAACTTCCCCCAGTTCCATTGCTGCTTCTTTTCTCCTTTCTGGTCGTTTGGAACAGTAAACTCCTTTGTTTAGCTTGTTCCTCACAAAGAGTCTGTGCATGTGTTTCCTGGTGTGATGAGAATACAGAACCCTAGCAATCCCTTGTAACTGTCACAGAGATAGGTGAAGGTTGGCAAAGAATATGGGAAGCCCTCTGTGGGCTGCTTTATGCTTCCGTCTGTGGGAAGTCAGGTGATTTCTTTTGCTGCCTGTCTAACAGAAGCTGTGCAGCCCAGTGCTGTCCAGTACGGCAGGGCACTGCAACAGAGTATGGAGGTGCCATCACCTGTGCTGGGGCAGGTGTGTGAGGTTAGAGCTGTAACTTGAGTTTGTTAGCAGGCAGAAGAGGAACAGTGTGTGGTGGCCAAAGATGTAAAACTGCTTTGAGTCAAAACTGAGTGGTTTCCTATTTTCTTTGCTTTATTTTTGAATTGACTATACTTTCTAATTCTAAAAGCTATTCCTGAAAAAAATGAACTGCTGGCTGTGGTGGGACTGTTTTCTGCTGTTTCCTGACACTAACATGGAGTATCTGTCCAGCTGTAACTCTAGAAAGGCCCTTTGATCATGAAGAAGTACTAGCACTAATAGTACAGACACATGGCTTAAGAAAAATACTGTTTCTTGTCAGCAATCTTTGCATCAGACACACCTGGACTGCATCCTCTGTCTCTCCTTATCTCTTGCATTGGCTTTTTCCTCTGCTGGTGTTCTAAATAATTTAAGGGTGTTTTTGGTAAATGTGTGTGACAATACATTTGAAGATGCTAAGTATGGAATATCCCATACACATAATTTTGATGTTTCTGGGTGTATGTATATATGCATGCATATACATGTGTATGTGTAACAGCACAGCTGAAACCTGTCTGCGTCATGCAAGGATGTACTGGTGGGGAAAAGTCTTAGGCCTGGGAGAGAAGCAGGAGCACTTCAATATCAGAAAAGGTGCAAGGCTAGCTTGGCTACCCCTGCTTCCAGCTTGGAGCTGAGGTAGGTCTCAATGACAGCTACTTGTGAGGTTTACTCAGTGTTGCCTTCACTCAGAGGTCAGGCATTGCAAACTCTTGCTCTTCCAGATTTCAGGTGACAACCATCCATAAGAAGACCAATTCTGAAAGTTTTATTCTTGTTTTCTCTCCTGTCTCAGTTGTCTTTGGCAGGCAGGTGCAGGTAGTTTACCTTTATGACTGCGTGGGACCAAACAGAATGTAGCAGGAACTGTCTGTGACACACTCCAATGAGCTGTCACTGTTTAGCAGTGATTAACTTTTTTAAAGACCCTTTATTTGCTCGTGATTTTAATTTTTTCCCTTTTACTGCTTTGCTTCTTATTGATTTCAAGAGGAAAAAAGAGCTAAACCTTTATTTGATAATGGCATATTGATGAGAAAGCTGGAGAAAGAGTAAGGTGGTGGAAGTCTTTGTTCCTGTTAGACAAAAGATGGAGAATACAGGATAAGAAATGTAAATGTGTATGGGGAGGGGGTATGGGGGAAGAGAAGAAAGGGTTATTTAAAATCACAGCTAGGAAATCACTCTTCCTGTCTATGTGGCTGCAGAGAGATCAATTTTCAATTTTGGTTTCCCTGCCTTTTGTGATTTGAGACGATCGCATGCCAATAGAGATGGGGGATCTGGCTGCCAGGGTTTGTTTAAAACAAATTGTTGGTAGGTATTTTTTTCAGATGAACTGCTTTCTGGATCAATTTGGCATGCTACAAGGTGAAGAAGGAGAGGACCACAAGGCCCTGCTCTCTCAAGACAGCATTAACACCATTGCAACTCTGACTACGTCCGTGGTTTTACTTCTCGGTTCAGTGAGGTGCAAGGAGCAAATCGAGCTAGCCCTTGTTTCAGAAATCCTTGAACTGTCACATGATGTGTTGAGTATGAAAAAGCAAATGCACCAGAGGCAATTGAATGGCTTGATTTTAAGCAGTGTCAGTAATTTGTACCTCTGTAGGGTCTTGGGTTAACAATAGACCACCTCTTTTCTCTGTAGTTTAGTGTATGGCAATACAAGATCGACTGCTATTGATAATCAAACTTGCAGACCAAAGACTCCATTGTGTAAATCAGTGTCATTCATTTCATTGAGCACATACAGAAAAAGATTTGGTTCTGAAAATGTAAATCATTGCTTGACACAAATGCTGTCATCTTTGCTGTTTCTTCAAACCAGTGATAAATTAAAAAAGCAAATAAGGTCCCTTTCCCATCCTGATTAATTTTTACAGAAAGTTTTCTACTAAAAAACCCCAACTAGTTCTGTTGAAATTTGGAGAATGAGGGATGTGTCTTGACGAATGAAATACATTTTTGTTGTTAATTATTATTTTACCTGACACAAGTCTAAAATTTTATGAAAAAACTTGCAAAAATTGTAGTTTGCTCATCACAATGGGGAGAAGTATATTAATAGGAGGCTGAGTTTACAACACAATATCATATAGCCTAATAATGTATTCTTTTAATCACTTTTAATGAAAGCTCTTCTTGAAACTAAATAATTGGGTGGAAGTGTTTTGTAATAAAATAACTGAACATTTTTAGGTCAATATTCAAATTTTTTCATGTGTAGTCTGGGCAAATAGTTCCTCCTAGTAGTCAGGATAATTGCCAGTGCAAGTCACTTCTGAGCTATTCAACTGTCTTTTGCACGCAAAGCTGTAATAATTTTTCAGGGGCAACCTTGAAAAGTTTGGGTCTAATTTCTGATACAAGAGTCAGAGTTGTACTCTATATTGCTATTGGTTTATGTAATCCTGTTTTTCAAGATGAATTTAAGCAAGAAGCAGAAAAAACACCTCCTGATAATATTTCTATAAATCAGTCCCTTCAGCTTATTCATTCTTCAGACTGCTCATTTCTGCACCCTTGCTTTTGACGTCACATTATCTAATTAGGACACACTTAATGATTGCGTTGCGTGAGTGTGAAACTCATGACTGTGTGTGGAGAGCTCTCTCTGTCCCGAAGGACTGCTATGTTTGTGGCCACAGAGTAGGACCAAGTCTAGCCAGTGTGAGATTCTGTGGGGAAGGGGTGCTGGCAGGCAGCACAGCAGTGCTGTGTCCCTTAGCAGTGCCTGGGAAAGCCAGGCTGCCATTCTTGGGGCAGAATTCAGTACACATGAGGAGACAAGCAAGATACTGCCACACTGCTGCCAGCCCTTGCCAGCAGTTTTTACTCCACAGCATCTGCTCCAGTGTGTCTGGCAGCTATGACAGAAGCAGGCTGGTTATGCAGGGCTTGTGCTTTCTTTTCATTCTTTCCCTTCTTCCCTTGGGCAGGAACTGCTCATCAACTTTGACTTTTTTTTCTCTGTAGTGGGAGGAAGACTTAGATTGATTCTTGTTACTGCTGTCTGTAGGTCTCAGAGAGACTGGTCAGTCTTTTTGTGCCTATTTTCTGAAACAGACCATATGTCCCCAAAACATTACTAAGGGACTAAAGCTGAATGGAGAAAAAACCATCTTTTTGTTCCACTCTGGTGCCTAGCCTGACAGGATGTGGGCCTAAAAGTGTGATAAATGACATGTGTCCTTCATTCTTTTGTTTTTAATGTCCAGGAGATATTGGTGAATTCTTGATGGAGATACTGGTGAATTCTTGATGAAAATTTATTTAGCACCTGCTATGGGCCATGTACAGGTTCTGCAAATCCAATTATTTGCATCTCTGTCAACACATGTCAGTCTTTATTTTTAACTCCTCTTGATGCTTTGAGTTCAATGGTATGTGTTTCTGCCAGTGTGACACAACCCTGAGCATTTCCTTTCTGTCCTAGTGTGAGGGGCCCACAGAGCTCTGCTGATGCTTGTCAGTGCTATGCAATAGTAAAAATAGAAGGAAATACAGTTATATGTCAGTTAATATCTGTTGCAGATAAAAGCAAGCAGAGAAACTAAGATTTTAGGGATGTGATAATAGATAGGATAGTAGGAATGTTCTAAAGATGCTAGGAGTAAAATCATAGCTCCATTGACCTCAATAACAAAAATTATCTGAATTCATTAGTTTTGAGATTTTACCTAACCAGTATGAAAGGGCATAGGCAAAGTACTTGAGACTTCCATTTTCAAGTTCACTTTTTTGACAAGTCACTGATAAGTGTGAAGGGAATTCACTGTTTCAAAATGACGGAGGTAGGATCTGTAGTTCTGTTAAGGCCACCTTTCTATAATATGTAATAACTTGGCCAAAAATGTTCAAATACCTGCAGCTGTTTTGACTGCTTTGGTGTCCTAACCTTCTGCTGTCTCTGAATTGCTCTTGGCTGTGCCTTCTTCCCAGCTGATGAGGGTGTTCTTGTCTGATTAGGAGAAAAGGTGTTCGACAAGGTTGAATTACTCCTTTTTTGAGACTCTCCTTTGTCCACGATAATTTGCAAGTTCTGACTGCCCCTGTTCATTTATTTCTTTCCCCCTTTATTACATTCTCATCTCTCTCTTGTGTTAATTTCCTTAGGATAAAGTGATTCCAGTGCTGAATTTGAGAACAAAATTTTGCTAGGAGAGTTGCTCAACTAGTTGAAACTGGTGCTGGCTATGAATTTGGCCAGTATATGGTTTGCTGTTGGGAATTTACCAGGTATTTGTCCTGAGTAGCAATGCATTTTTGGTCAGCAGCTGGATAGGGAACCTCTAAGAAGAGATGGTGATGATGATGGTGATTCAGGAGACTGGCTTTAGTTAGGTCATAAATTTTCAAGATACTTGGGATAGTTTTTGTGAGTAAATAATTCTGGACTGGTTCTGTTATATGTGAGAAATCTCTGAGGTCTAGATTATAGCTCACACCTAGTGAACTCCAGAACATTCTTTTGAAGTTGACAGACTAATGGAATGTGAAGGTTTCCCTGAGGTGTAGAACCTGTTATATTGCATTGGAGACAGCATGAACAGTAAAGATGCTCATATATCCCACCATTGCTTCTACTATTGGTTGGGAGCAGTGAGTGGGTCACTTTGGGCACGGTTTCCAGTAGCAGTCACTGATTCTGTTTGGGTGTGTTTCTGGCCTTCAGCTTAAGATATACTTGACACTGTTCCCTGCACACCTCTCCCTCCCCCATCCCCAATGTATTGAGCACCAGGAGTTGTCATTAAAGCCAAGACAAAACACAACAAATTTGCATTAGAAATTGCCTGAGAGAGGAACATCCCTGACAGCAGTAGGTGTGCTATATGGAGGAGCTGAGTAAGCTATTTGCAAGGGAGGATCATTTTAAGAGTAGATCTGTGAGTAGAGGAGGTAATCACATTGCCAATGAGTTTTTTCATTATTCCAGTTGATTACTGTTCATAATGAGGATGAAATAATGAAGGGAAAACAAGCCACTATATGGAAAATGCATCAGTCTGGTATGCACTGTCCTCTCTGTGTATTTCTACAGCATCGTGCTTTATATTTTGGTTACATTCTTTAGAACAAGATCTCTTTTTATATATTATTTGTGCAATGCCTGGCTTATAGCTGTGTGTCTTGGTATGTCGTGATAGGAAAGGTGGCTGAGTGTGTCCTATCACCACGAACACAGCCTGGTGTGTACTGGCAGTACAGTATGCTCAGTTCTTTTCTCTATAATGAGATAAAGGCTCTGGGAGTGGGGAGACCTGAGCTGACAGGGCCCTTTCTTATCATGCTTTTTTTTAGGGATATGAAGTATTTAAGTGAGACATTTAGTTTCATTCTCATTGTCAGCACGTGCTGGTTGAGGGTTTGTCTGTTGCGCTAACTTTATTTTTTTCTCCTTGCTGAGCTTCCTCATTCTCTTGGTCCTATTTTAAGGAAGTAGTGGCTTGCAGGGAATAGCAGTCCCTCATACAGAGAGGCTTCCACAGTACCAGTGACAGCTCCAAGTTGGCAGGCAGAGGGGAGGATTCTCTGCTGTGATCTTCAAAATGGCTGACTGCAGTGGGTATGACATATTTCTCCCCTTCTAGTGTCTGCTTGCCTCCCTTCCATGATCTTCCTTAACCTACTGAGGCTTGAGAGGTGAGAGCTGAGGCTGCTCCTTGCTGTGGGAGTCTCGGGAGAGCAGCACTGAGATAGAACTGCTGAGCCTGAGCTGGGAGGAAAATGAAGACAGAGAGTAGAGTCGCAGCCTGCAGAGCAGGCACCACTGCTGCTGTTTGCTTGCTGGAATAAATAAATAAGTAAATAAATAAGTAAATAAAGGAGAAAAACAAGGACAATTGCTTTATGAGAGAAGATGAGAGGGAAAGGACAGATGGAAAAATATAGAATGAGCAGAGAAGGTGAAATTGAGGCAGAGTAGGAAGGCAGAGAAAAGATGTAGAAAATAGGAATGAAAGGGGCCATCGTCTCATTTTTGGGAGACAAGGACCGAGGAAATTTTCAAGAGCTTTTGCAATAGCTGTCAAATGTGCTGTTGTCCCATTTATCCAGTAGCCATTTTCCTCTCCTGTATTGCAAAGCTGCCCTTTTGATCCTGCATACCTGGGATAAATACACACTAGCAGCTGCTTAAGAATTCTTACCAACATAATCTGCCATGGCAGTATAGTATGTTCTGTAGAAAGCTTGACAACTGCAAGAAGATCCAGTTATGAGAGGCCATGACTGATGCTCTGATTTGACTAAGTGGGAAAAGTGTGGCAATTTTGTGTCATCATGATTCAGCCTTTTCTTGATGGGTATTTTCGGGGAGGGTTCAGGGAATTCTGTCTTATGCCAGCTCCTGCCTTTAGTCCTTGTATTATGACCATTTGCCCTACAGACAAGAAGTACATTTTCTTTAGTACTGGGCTGCGGACCTAAGAAATGGTCAGCTAAAAGCATTTTCATCTTGTGCATCTTGTAGCAGAAAAAGGGCAGATCAATGCACGTGGGTCAGCTATTTTGTGTGATGACCCCAAGAAAAGGGATATGAATTTTCTCAACTATCACATGCTAGACAACTAGCTTTGTATTTCTGCGTGAGGCTCACCTGGACGTGTTTAACCTCTATGCTCCTTTTTTTGGATGAACAGCTACTTATGTTCTGATTCTCACTTCCCTACTGCTGCACTTGTGAGAATAAGGATTATCATATCTTAAACCATTGACTGATGAATTCTAATTCTTCATAAATATGAATTGGAGAATAAGTTCACACATACAATGTCATTTCTACAGGTTAAATCCCAAAGAAAGTGTTCTGTTAATTCAGAGTTGGACAGAGTGCAGGAAATTGTAGAAGTTTCAAGAAAATGGACATTTTTGGTAGATTGGTCATTAATGAGGACTTTGGCACTCTTGAATTTTGTTCTCAGTTTCTCCACAGACTTGCTGTAAGATCTCAGACTAGAAGTAGCCGGTGACTTTGGCTATTAAGTTTGGGCTTGATCTTTGTTTCCTGCGTGGCTTTAATTCTTCTTTTTAATACATTGAGAATGCTGTGAAAATTGAGTTCCAGCTGTCTTATATCAGACAGCTCTAAAAGAAAGCATCTTAAGTAAGCAATACATGGGAAAAATTGATTGAAGGTGCTCTGTGCTTGATTTTCTTATCTGTTTGGTGATAGGAATTACTCTTCAGCTGAATTAATTGTTTTTCAGATGTTTTAAGAAGAGAAGGTAGATGAGCATAGACATAGCTGCTGTTAGAACTGGACACATTGTTTAGTGTGAGAAGAAATTTGGATGTGGCTTGTGGAAGACAGAATAGGCTTTACTCTTGCAAGATAGCAGTGACACTTCAAAATATCATCAAAGAGTGAAAAAGGCACAGATTTGCTGTTATGTATAAGTCAAGAAAGTGAAAAATACTGTGTCTAAAAAAATTTGAAGCACTATCATATCTTCCCCCAACAGAAAGGGACATGTGCAAACTAGTGCTTGGTAGGTGGTGGGGACTAGGTTTGGTTCTTGTTTTATCTGTTGATACAGTGAATCTGTAACTCAAGACCCTTCTTCATGTGCATATCTGTTTTCTCACTCATTTTGGATGGCAGAAAAAGGTACACGTCAGTAAGTCTGTGTTTATTTGCTCTCTGTGATAATTTCAAATTAAAGTATTTATTATTTTTTCAGTTAGGTGTCTCATCCTGAAAATCAAGGGATCATTGTGTCTGCTGGGGACATTTCGGGCCTGTATTTTCTACCTGTGTGGTTCTAAGGGCAGCAACAGTGCTCGATGATACAGTGGAAATTGGGTTAACAGTTTTCAAAGTGTATATTATTTATTATTTTTGTCTTTTGTTTCTTGTCAAAATTTTATGATATACAAGTTGCACTTTGGCTTTTTTGTGAAGATGAACTTTGATTAGGTAATGGTGACTTCAGCTCTGAGGTAGCTTTGTCCGGATTTCAACTGCTGACTTAATTGTGTAGTCTTCTATCAGAATCACATGGTTACTTCTCTCATCCACGTCAATACTGAGACATGCTGGAGAACTAAAAACACAGTTATCTAATTTAATAAGAGAATACTGACTTAGCGAACAGACCATAAATAATACAGGCATAGAATAGTAGCAGAGTAGCAGCTTGCAGAAGGGATGCAAAAGTGAGCAAAAAGTGGATTTCAGAAAAAAAATAGCTTTCTTTGTAAGAAAGGAGTACTTTTAAAATGGGATCAATTATCAATTACCTGTGGGTTTTTGTTTGTTTGTTTGTTTGGTTTGGTTTTTTTGTTTTGTTTTGTTTTAATTTAGTAGCACTGCTGCTGTGGGTCAAACTGTCAGTGAGTAAGGGGGAGAAGGAGGGTAGAATCTGTGCTTCTCTGAGTGACTTACTAAGCCTCTTAAAGCATTTATTCCTTTCCTCATGATCATTAATGGATGCACTGTTTTGACAGGGAGATAGGTGCCCAGACATTTCTCTAGCCAGTTATTCCTTTTTCATCTGGAAAAAAGTGCTTTATTAAAAAAACATTTTCTGGTGTAGGGGGAGGCCTGGGAGAAGGAACAGACCAAAGCTTGGGCAGAGCATGCAAAGTGAAGAGTGGAGGGTGAGAAAGGCATTGTGACTTAGCAGATGCACCAATTAGATTTTCTTTGCTAAGAAAGGGAACCTCTGGTAGCTGCCCTGTATTTTTATGAGAATGGACTTGCTTTTCATGACTTGCTTGTCAGATAAAATGAATGTATATATGTATGTGGGGAGAGGCTGAAATTAATTACTGTCAGTAAATGAAGCATATGGAAGCTTATCTTGATGTTACAGTGGCTGTGAATTAGTGCAGAAAACACAGTGGAAACACAGTGGAACACTGTATTTGGATCAGAGCTTGCTGTGTACTGGCTTTTTAATGTTCCCTCACACCCAAACCTACTTTCTTGGCTATATTGAAGGTCTCTTAATTACACTTGTATTTCTTCTGTGCTCCTGGGATTTATAAGATAGGGCATCACAGTCCAGATCATCATTGCTATTTCCATTGACAGTTTCCCAGCTGGGTGAGAGACGTCCCAATATAAATGGCTTGATAGAGAATTTGGGGTATATGCTCAGCTTCACAGCTGTGCAGAAAATAAAAATTCCCAGCAATGTTGATGGCATTATTATTGTAGCATACACTTACTGAAACCTTCTCTGTCTCAAAACCCTCTGTCTCAAAAGTGAGCAGGAGTTAAATACAGAGCAATAAAAGCTTAGCTTCCTGCTGTTGGAGCCAATGTCAGAGCTGCTGCTGATTTCAGGGAAGTTGAAGGGATACTAATAATGGGGTAAAGATTATTAGAATTAATTTCTGAGAGCTGCTTGGCAGCTATAGGCCACCTGAAATCCATATCTACTTAAATGTAAGTTGTGCAGTCTTAGCAAAACTGTGGGCTTGAATGTTGCACCTGGAGTGACTGTTTGTCGCAGTTAGGAAGGTGCTTAACTTATGTAAGCCTGTCGACATCTTGAGTAAACATTGTGCATTGGTAGGTCTTAGTAAAATTTTCTTAACAGATGCATTTTGTCCCCAATGAGCAGAATTAATGTCTCTTTAAACTGTAGTTATTGCCATTAAGTATTGTTGGCTTATATCAATTCCTTGTGGAATCTAGTAGGTAAACATACATCCTTGGGGAAGCATGTCCCAGTTAAGTGGATTACAGAGCAAGTTATATCTAGTCTAATGCAGCAGTGAACCTGAAGCAGCTTCTGCTGATGCATTTACAGGGTTTCAGCATCATGTCTTCTGAACTGAAAAGTCATGAGCTACACTGATACAGTGGGGATTGTTGTAGTCAAAGGTTTCAGCAGTTGTAAAACAAGCCCAGAAGTAAACATGGATATATGGATTGTTAAAACAATCCAACAAAATTTTTATGTATCTCTTGGATTTTGGGTACCCTAAGGTCAGACACTATTCTGATCATAAGTTTTGACATTTCCAAATTGAGGGCTTTGATGTTACTGAGTCTTGAAAAATGCATCTGCCAGAAGTCAAGGGTGAAACCAACTTCTATGTGCAACATCTGATAAAGTATTGAAAGCAGCACATCTTTATGTAATTGCTTTCAGCCTGGATGTAAAACTGAGCTCTTTGACTTAAATATCACATTTTTATTAGTGATTATTAGCTTTTCTGTCTTGGTCATTTCTGCACCTTTATCACCTCCCTGTCTCAGGGCTTCTCTGCCTGTGTTCTCCACTCCATGCAGAACCCTTCTCTGCCATACTCTGAACTCTTGAATATTGTGGCTGATCAGCTACCATCTCTCAAAGTAGGTGGAAAAGATTGCATTCTGTGATATCGAAGCGTTACATCAATTTCAAAATGCCTCAGAATACACCAGAGTAGATGGAGTTTTAGAAGTACATGCTATCCTTTTTCTTCAGTGTCGGTGCTAGATGGAGTAGGATGTACTGTTCACAGCTACCTGAATAGCTAACTGTACTATTCACAGCTACTGTTCAGTACAGTGTGCCTGGGCTCTAAGAGCTAAACAGTCCTCATCAAGTGCTTACAGGATGATCCTGCAATCAAACTTCACCATCTTCCTTCTTTTAAGAACAGATTTTTGGGCAGAAGGGAGGGAGTGCAAAGTTCCTCAAAACACTCCCAGTCTCATGGCTTTATGTTGATTTTACTTCTGATCATGTGGAAGAAATTACACCTGGACCTCTGAAACACACAAGCTTCTGCTATGGGAAAATGTAAGGGAGGTGTGGGTGTCATGTGAGAGGATGTGGAGGAGAGAAGGTGAGCTTCCTCAGACTTCAGAACTGGACACATTTCTTGCATTGGAATCCCAGGTGGGGGGAAATTAGGGTTGCAAAGTGGGAGGAGGCTGGTTGTGCAGGTTTACAGATCTTATGTTTAGAATGGTTTATCCATTGGTTTAGAATGATATTATCCAGTTTAGTATGCCCATTGAAAAGACCACAAACCCTCTGAATGGGAGGCAGAAAAAGCAGAGAGAGTGGGTAGACATAAGAAAAATTTACTGAAAAGAGCAATGAGGTAAGAAAATGAACAGGAACAATATTAATAACAAAAGTATACAAAAAAGAGACTGATTCACACACAAAAATGCTCACCAAGCCCAAGACAATGAACAATAGTGGACAGGTTCCCTCCTGAAAAAATCACACTCTTCCTCCCCAAAGCCAGAGAGCCCCCCACTTCTGTCCCTGGTAATTGGTGTGAGGCAGTTTAGAGTAAATTCCTAGCCATGCACACCCAGCTCTAGGTTCTGCCTCTTCACACCTACTGCAAAAATAGCTCTCCTGGATGGAACCAGGACAGATGCCTCTTAGTAAACCAGTATTGGGAACCTAAGTATTAAATAAATGTTAGATTAAGAGCTGTTCCCTTTTGAAAACAAGCCACTCAGACCTCGTCTCTTGCAGTATAATTTGTGCCATCCATGACAGGGAGACCTGGCTTCAGCAGGTGTTTTTTCATGTCACTGCTGCATCTGCACACCTGTCATCTGGATGAGATGGCAAGGCTGCATTGGATGTGTGGAGTGGGGGCATTGGTGATTCATCTCCCATGGTGCAGAGGGGATGGTATTTTTGTCATTTAAGCATGTTACCTTTGAGGAGAAAGTTCCTTCTACACGGCAGTATTTAAAACTGCAAACTCTGAGGGAGGTTTTGTATATATCCTCAAGTATAGAGGGAGTATTGTAGGTGGCAATAAAAATCACTAAACAGGATCAGGTAGTTACTTATCACCTGGTTACCAGCTCTACTGCAGCAAGAGGAAGAGCTGCTTCCCTACTTTGTGACCCAAGCTTCTGCATCTCTGCAATGGACATAATAGTACTGGCTGGCCTAGCACAGGATGTGGAAGAATATATACCAGATTTGGAAGCAAATAAATGTGAAGTACTGTGACTTGTCTGGAAATACTCCATTTGATGCAAGACACACAACATAGAACTGCATATCTTTAGATGATGACTGCTCAGAAATTAAATGGAGTGTGATACACTGGTGTGAGATGATAAATGCCATTAATTCCTGGGTAGGTGAGGACACGTATATGAAAGTGGGATAAAGTTGCTGATAAAAGTTATGTTATGTCTGGAAGTCTTGATGGGGAGGTTATTAGATGAGTATGAGTGAATATATTTCTCTTTAGCCGGAGCTAAAGAATGAGCTCTCCCACTTAAAGGAAGCTAAACCACAACATATTCTAGAATAAACTGGTGAATAACAGGTTCCTGATGTACTTGTAAGTAGTATGGGAAGGGACCACTCCTGCTCTGCTGGAATTTCTTACTGTCCCAGATGCTGCCTCAAGCTCCTCAGGCAATTCCTTCCTCAAAGTCCCAGCCCCTTTGGGAAAGCAGTGGTTATGCAGCATTGGTTTTGGCTCATCCCATAGCATGAGTCCATTCTTGTATTGTCCTCATGTGAATTTATAAACATCTTCATAAAATACCTTTCCTAGAGTCTTTACTACCTTTCCTACATTCTTTCTGCATTAGCAACATTTAGTCTGGTAATTATGTCCGTGTTATATCAAGGATGCAGTAGTTTATTAACAATGCTTCCTGGTTTTTGATTATCTGTTTGATTTATGGTAGTTACATAGATGGTAGTGAAAATTTGAGTGGTTCTACACAGAATGCACTTTTTGAGATTATGCACTTTGAGGAAAAAAAACAAAAAAATTTTGTAGAGTAAGGCCTGCAATGGGAAGTGCAGGATGAACAGTGTCTGCAACTTGATCTGAATATGCTTTGAGCATCCCAAGTGCTTGAGTTTCAAGCTTAGCTCAGTGTAAATCCAAAAATCCTTTTTCTCTGCAAAGAGCTTGAGCCTGACTTCCCCTGGAGGAGGGATATTTTGGATGCAATGCTTTAATACTTGCTTTTCTAGTAGGAGACCTGAGGTAGAGAACTGACATAAGGAAAGGGGTGTTAATGATACTTTTCTTAATCTCCTGAAAGCATTGCTTAAGGTTTCCTTTCACTCTTGGAATGACATGCATTCCCCTCTTTTCTTAGCCACTTCAGCAGTTCCTGAGGAGCAAATTGCTCAGGTACTGTATCTCTTTTTGAAATGTTTGCAAACAAACCCCAAATCATATGAGCATCTTGTAGTTTCATGATTTGTTGCTCTTTTTCAGCTGATTGTTGTCTGAATTCAGAAGAGTTTTCTGGGCACTTGGCCTGACTCAGTTTTGCATCCAAATTGGGTGAAATTCTTAGCTGCTTTGTTCTGGTGTGAAAGTTGGCTGGTGCAGCAGAGTTTTGCTGTGAGTGCTGGAGCCCATGTTGTGTTTTGACTGTAAGGAATTAGTCTGATTAAGCTGATTCTTTATTCACGCAAACACACAAAATTGCCACAGCTCCTACCAATCAATTACTAGTTTGTGTGTCTGCCCATTACCGCTGTGCAGTGTGCGAGCAGTACAGGCTTTGTTCTTCCATCCCTTGTGTGCCACTGCCTACAGCAGTGCCCCACTCTGCAGCTTCTGTCACTGCTTTATCCAGATAGAATTGACAGCGCAAGCCCTTTGACAAGGTAAAGTGGAACTTCTTTCTTCTTCTCTGATTTCTTTTCTTGCCTGCTCTCCCTCTAGTGTGTGCAGGTACATAAAACAGCACATCCTTGCCATCATGCTATTAATTCCTTAGTAACCACTGGTTTGACCCAGCAAACTGTTCGTCTTGGAGGCTGTAACACCCCTCTCAAATGTTGAGTGGACAGCAGTGACAAACTCTCAGGGTGTGTTTGAAAGCAAATGGAGCTTTGAAATACAGCAGCAGAAGCTTTCTGCGTTCCAAGCAATGTTTCACCTCCCTTCCTCCCCACAGCAAGCAAATTGTATTGACAGACAAAAGCAGGATTATGGTGAGGAGATTTGCAAGACAACAGGATTATGTAAGCTAAAACAAGCAAACATTGTGATTATGTTAGGGGGTGGGCAGGATGGAATTGCAGGAGGAAGGGGGCAACACAGAAGCAGTAACTCAGGCTGTGGTGCTGGTCTGCCACAGTGGTGGTGAGGCAGCAGGAAAGAGGATTTAAGGTAATTTAGTATAAAAGCAAGCAAAGTAATTTCTCCCTGTAAAGTCCAGTGGATGGAAAAGTAGTACATTTGCATTACACTTGACAATTTTTGCTTTTCAGGAGTCTGGGGACAAAGAAATAGAGCAAAGGGAGAAGGGCAGGTTGGCCTAAACCTCTGAGTCCTGGAAGCCCCCCTGCTCATTCAGGCAGGATAGGCACCAGCTGTCAGCTGATCTGAGCAGAGATCAGCTGTGACCTAATTATTGGCCTCTTAAACCTGCATTATTCCTTTCATTTTCCAGCTCATTGACGTTGTATAGAGAGAGGGTGAAAGAAAGTAGAAAAAAGAGTTATTGATAATCTACTTCCTATGTGTCTGCCACTCAACCAGGGTCATGGCTGGATGGCCTCCATCAAGAGGAATGAGGATGGGCTTTTAACCCTTCTGCTCCCCTGTGGGAGGATGACAGCTTTGTGCATTTGGGGGAATAGAAGCTTGAAACAATTTGAAATCAAACATTGGTGTGCTCTGGGTCAGAAAGACTTAATAGTTCTTGTTTGCACTGAGAAGCAATGAAGTGAGCAGCTGATAACCTATGAGATGAAAGAATGAACAGAAAATACTCATCACCCTGCTAGCACAGCAGCAGGCAGAGGCACTTTTAACAGAATTGTAATCCAACCAGTTTAAAATGCATGATGCATGCACATTTTGCAGTAATCAGTAGACACGTATTGGCTTTTCTAAGGTTGACATGACTGTATGACAATGCTTTGGCTGGGCAGGAGGAAGGTACCAGTGTACTTAGAGTGACCTTGGATGCAAATAACATACCAACTCACAGTCCTTCAGTGTATCTGGCTGCTGCTGAGAATAGCATGGCAGCCTTGCTTTTACCCATCCAGAACATGTTACGCACTGTTACTACCTGACTTGAGAGTAGTTAAAGCAACCAGTTGGAAAATTTGGAGAAGCCCAGATATTGGTGGCTAAGATGGTATCAGGCTGGGTGTGTGGCACAGCATGGTGGCAACAGAAAAGCAGCAAAGCTCTGCTTTCTGGCAATGGAGGCATGGCCTGGGGAAGGCAAACATGGATCTGGCAGGCCAGTGCAGAAGGTGAGAGAGATTGTGAGAGAAGAACAGATTGTGTGAAATTATCAATTTTTCTGTACAAACCTACTTTCCAACTGCCAAATCTCTTCCTCCAATAACTGATAATCCCCACCAATCAGATTATCTTCTTGATGATTCAAGCATCTCTCTCCTGTTTGCTGATTTGTCACCTACCCAGTCCTTCAAGCTTTTAAACCCTTCTGCAGTGCTTTCTAGTTAGCATATATTTTCTGAGTCTAAACTTGCCAAAATCCAAAGACAAATTGTTGATGATTTATTCCACAGTATAGGTGCCCTGTGCTTTCTGCTATTTGTGACATTCAAACCAGCTAAAGAAGGGAAGATGGGGAGATAGAGCAATGAGAACTCCCCTATTGTATTATAGTCTCTAATCAAGCCAAATTGTTGAGACTGGCTATAAATTGCTGTGATAATTGACCTTCAGTCATTTGAAATACACTTCTGGGAGTGAAATACATTTTACTTTCTCTTCCTGCCCTCCCTGCCCCCCCCCCCCCCCGCCCC